>CM056053.1:370017389-370572165 GCA_029574335.1 Rana kukunoris
GGGTTCGGAGGGAGTCTAGGATAGTGGAGGAGGATCTTAAAAGTGAAGTGCACCATCTGGCTCTGGCTCCAGCTACAGGTAAAATCCTGCCTGTCCAGGGCGGCCGTCCTTTTTAGGATCGCCGCGACATTTCAACCCGGGGAATCAGAGCATCTCACCCCCGGTCTTCAACCGAGGCACCCCCCCTCGCTCCCCCCTCCCCACCGCTGGTTTCTCGGCCGTTTTTCGCTGGTCCTCGCCAGCCACGCTAGGTCCGCGGGAGCCGCCACTTAGGAAAGACCGCGGCTTTAACTGCGGCCTAGCGGCACGCCGCTCCAGCACTCTGCATCGCCCCCAGGGTTTCGCCCAACACACCTCCCCTTACCCGTGGAAGTCCCCATCCACCTCCGGCTCAGCCATCCACCCCCCCCCCCCCCCCAGCATTCTCGGGGGTAATTCCAGCCAGCTGTAGCACGGCTTGGGCCTTGGGCCAGGCCGCTGGCCAGCTTGGTACTCCCCCCCCCAGCAGCAACTACACCCTTCACACCATTCCCCTCACAAATCATCTGCTTTGATCCAGGGTCTTAACCGATCGCCTCTGAGGGATCAGGAAGGAATTTTTTTCCCTGCCCAGCATATTGGCTTAGCTGAACCAGGTTTTTTTTGCCTTCCTCTGGACCAAATTAAAAATAAAGTTGGTGAGAGGATTCTAGGAATCCGCTCCCCGCCGCCACCTGACCACCAACTCAAACCCACCTCCCCTCCCCCCCGGGGACGGGCCACTATGGCCAATTGCCAGTATTCTGCAGAAATTATCTGGGGCCTGAGGCAATTTGCCACAAAGCTACCAGCCGTCACCAAAAATGCCCTAAGATTGGAGCAACTGTTGAGGATCGATCGACGATCAACAAACAGAAAATTTAGCCACGCACCCCAACCCAAGCACATAACATGTGCTTTGATCAATACAAGATCGGCAGTAAGACACTGATTAGAAATTCACGATTTCATTCTACAAAACAATGTAGACTGCCTCTTTATTACAGAAAGCTGGCTTACAGCCGACTGTAACACCATTCTAGGAGAATTGGTGCCAGAAAACTACCGTATTATCACTGAAAACAGAATAGGGCAAAGAGGAGGAGGGCTGGCGGTGATCCATAAGATGCATCTTGTGATCTCTAAACCAGCCCTTCAGTACTCACTTCCAGCTATGGAAACCCTTACTCTGCGTCTGCAAACAAACCCCCAGGAGACCTTCCACATTCTTCTCTGCTATAGGCCACCCGGGCCTAAATCGCAGTTTTTACCCTCATGGACGGAGTTCATTTCCACTTACACCCTGAACAGCAAACACCTTTTGCTGCTCGGGGATTTCAACCTCTGGGCCAACTCCCCACAAGACCCCGTTGCCGACGCCTGTATCGACCATCTGGAAGAATTAGGCCTTCAGCAACTAGTATGTGGGCCCACTCATGCTTCAGGTCACACACTCGATCTTATCTTCAGACAAAATCTGAAAATAAGTATTATGGAAAATGAACCATTGCCATGGACAGATCACCATGCAATTAAATTCATAATTTCCAAAACTGCCCTACCGATAAAAACACCCAAGCCGGTGACAACGCACTGGACCAGATCTCAGAAGAAGCTCCATTCGGAACTCTTTAAATCTACCTTGGGAAATAAAATTAAAACTATTCAACCAGATCAAACTGCCGTAGACACACTGGATGCCATAATGGCAGCCCTACGACAGTCAGCCGACTCAATAGCACCAGAACGCAAAGTTCCTACCCAGAAAAACAAGGCAGGCTGGTTCAACAACCAGCTGTCGCTACTGAAGCAAGAGCGTAGAAGGGCAGAAGCTGCCTGGAAAAGAAACGCTTCTGAGGCGAACCTCTCCATCTATAAAGTAGCAACAAGAAAATACCACAAATAAATCTTCAAAGCCAAGAAAAACTATTTTTCCAAGGCTATCAACAGCGCCTTAAACCGCCCCCGGGAACTCTTCAAGCTGGTCTCGCAGACCATGAATCCAGGCTGTCTTGAAGCCCCCAACTCAGACACCCAAGAATTTTGCAATGAATTGTCGGATTTCTTCATCAATAAAATTGAGAAGATCCGGGAAAGCATTCTGCAAAACAATACCCCTGAGCAACCACACAACACCCAGAGGAATATTCTACAACCAACAGAGTTCTCTCTGGAACCCATCTCCATCGATGTCACAGAAAATATCATCGACGCTTTGCATAACAGCACATCGCCTAATGATATCATCCCCACTAAGCTGCTAAAGGAATGTGCCGATATCCTGGCGCCTCCCATTACGCAGCTTATAAACCAGTCATTTAAGGAAGCCATAGTGCCTCCCCTGCTGAAAGAGGGCATAATCCAGCCCATCTTGAAGAAACCTACCCTGGACCCCAAGGACCCGACGCACCGCCGGCCCATAACAATGCTAAACGTTTTCTCCAAGGTAATGGAGAAAGTAGTGGTACAACAGCTGCAACAGCATCTAGATACCCACAACCTACTTGACCCACTGCAATCGGGATTCCGCCCCGGACACGGGATGGAGACAGCACTGCTCAAAATATGGGACGACGTTCTTGAGGCCGCAGACGAAGGAGAATCTTCTCTCCTGGTTCTGCTGGACCTAAGTGCAGCCTTTGACACGGTAGATCACAAACTGCTACTGACTTGGCTGGCTGAGGTAGCCGGAGTCACAGAGGGTGATTTACCATGGTTTTCCTCCTTTTTGGAAAACCGATCACAAACCGTGAAATTGGGACCGTTCACTTCTGGAAAACGCACGGTGTCATGTGGAGTCCCCCAAGGATCACCCCTGTCACCGGTGCTTTTCAACATCTATCTTCGTCCTCTCTTTGAAGTCATTAGTAGTCAACAACTACTTTATCACTCATATGCAGACGACACACAACTCTATTTTCGCATCTGCAATATAAAGGATCATCATCTCAGTTTAGAGAATTGTCTCTCTTCAATAGAAAACTGGATGACTAAGAGTTATCTTAAACTCAACAATTCCAAAACAGAACTTCTTCTGTTTCAGGCCAGTCGGAAGAGTCAGCTGGCAACAACCTGGACTCCCCCGCCCATTTTGGGCCAAATCATCACCCCTAGCGCCAAAGTCAAAAGTCTCTGAGTCATCTTCGACACCCACATAACAATGGACGCACAAATAGGGTCAGTAGTCAGCGGATCTCACCATCTGCTGCGCCTACTACGCAGACTTATCCCATTCATTCCCAAAGAAGACGTAGCAGTCGTGGTAGGAACAATCGTGAACTCCAGACTGGACTATGCAAATGCCCTTTACCTCGGACTCCCAAAGTACCAAATCGCTCGTCTGCAAGTCGTCCAAAATACGGCCGCCAGACTGGTGACTGGTAGAAAACCATGGGAATCAATCTCACCGTCGCTGAGATCCCTTCACTGGTTGCCAGTAAAAGACAGAATGGCTTTTAAAGCTCTCTGTCTGACTCATAAATGCATCCATGGGAAGGCTCCGCAATATCTTTGCGATAAAATAGAAGCCCACAATCCCAATCGTGTTCTGCGATCCAGCGACCAAAATTTGGTCAAAGTACCCAAGGCCAGATTTAAGTCCAAAGGAGAAAGAAGGTTTGCGGTCCAAGGTCCCAGACTATGGAACGCTTTACCAACCAGCATTCGGTTGGAGCAAAACCACCAAACCTTCAGAAGACAGATTAAAACTCTGCTCTTTTGAGGTTTTGAGATACTGGAACAACGAGCGCCCAGAGGCGATTTAGTTCGCATGTGCCGCGCTATATAAGTTTTTCATTCATTCATTCATTCAAGTGACAGTAGCCGAACAACGCTATATTGAGGCCCCAACCTTAAGCAGGCAAAAAGAGTGGCTTGATAAACAGAAGGTATATAGGATGGCTACCATGAGGAAAGCAGAGAACTACCAAATATTCCAGAAACAGAAACCCAATTTGGGGAGGGGGAGAAAGTGGGACGAGCAATGTTGGTCCAGGCCAACTCCACCTTTTCAAATATTGCGGCAATTAGGGCCCCTTCAGGAGATATTTCCACTGATGGTAAGGTGATAAGAAACGTATTCTATGATTTCTATAAATCTCTTTACAAGTCTAGAGGAGGAAATGAAGGTATGGAAACCTTCTTTCATGATATTCCGGTTCCAGCCCTGTCAGCAATTGACAGGGAAAAACTGGAGTCCCCTATTACACTGGAAGAACTTCAGTCAGTAGTGGGAGGGATGTCCAGCCACAAATCACCTGGCCCTGACGGCCTTCCAATAGAGATCTACAGGCGGTTTGGTGAAATTCTGATACCAGAACAGCTTCAGATATTGGAAAGTGTGTTTTTGGAGGGACATCTCCCTCCTTCCATGATGGAGGCAATGGTTGTTGTAATCCCTAAGGAGGGAAAAGACAAACTAGACCCTTCCTCCTACCGTCCAATCTTATTGCTCTGTACAGATGCAAAAAATTTTGCCAAAGTTTTGGCAAATCGTCTTAAAGGGTGTATAGAGAATCTTATCCATTCTGACCAATCAGGGTTTATCCCGAACAGATCAACTAGTATAAATATCAGAAGGGCCTTTCTAAATATACAGATCCCGATTGACAATGAGGGCTCTAGAGCACTGCTGGCCTTAGATGCCACTAAGGCGTTTGACAGTATTGAATGGCCATATCTTTGGAAGGTATTAGAAAGCTTCGGATTCGGTCCAATATTTATTAAATGGGTTAAACTCCTATATAATGAACCACCAGCAAAAATTAAAATTAATGGCGAAGTCTCAGATACATTCAGTCTTGAGAGGGGTACGAGACAGGGTTGCCCCCTCTCTCCACTCCGCACTGGCTATGGAACCTCTTGCTATTAAGACAAGACTAAATAACGATATACAGGGGTTCAGAAGGGGTTCGGAGGAGGACAAGATCTCGCTCTTCGCGGATGATGTCCTATTCTTTTTAGGAGATGTGGACAGCTCGCTGGCTCATGTGGTACAAATGGTGAAGGAATTTGGAAGGTTCTCGGGATTAACAGTTAACTGGGATAAATCTGCCTTACTTCCAATAGACCCGCTATGTGCCCAGGCAATAGCCGAAATGCCCCAGTTGAGAGTTTCAACAAAGTTGAAATACCTGGGGGTTTGGATAACTAGTGAGGCCAAGGAATACATTAGTAATAACATAGCTCCATTATTGTTAAAACTTAAATTAAAGAAAGATATTTGGAACCGTCTCCCTCTCTCGGTAGCTGGGAGATGTAATCTGATAAAAATGATCTGGCTCCCCCAGATATTATATGTCCTGCACAATTCTCCGGTCTGGGTAAACCAAACGTGGTTTAGACGAATTGAAACGTTGTTTAGGGACTTGATGTGGAAAGGAGGCCAGCCTAGAATTAGATTGCAGATGATGCAACTCCCCGTTAAGGAAGGTGGGATGGCGGTCCCACACCCAAGAACTGTTTTTGCAGACGGAGGAAAATCCTATTTTTTCATCCATCTGCGGATCAGATTGGATGAACACAGAGAGACGGTCCATGTTCATCCAATCCCCCCATAGAGGAGAGCGGAGATCAGACAGGGCGGTCCCTGCACAGTATGCAGATACCACTCTGTCATCTGCCGGATCAGTGGGGATCAACCCTGCTGAGCAAGTGGGTGTTAAAGGAACAGATCATCATGGGATCCACCTGTGTGAAAGGACCCTAATAGTGTAGTATGATTAAATAATGAACATAAATAATTATTGCTTTATAGTCACCTAAATAAAAAATAACATAAAAAAGATAAGTAAGTGTAAGGCCTCATTAACACTGGATGTTTTTGGAAGTTTTTACAGCAGCTGTTTTTGTCAGTAGATGTTTTTTCTACAGTCAATAAACTCTACATCATGTTAACCTATGTTTCCATGCACACATAGGGCCAGATTCTCAAAAGAGATACGACGGTGTATGTCAAGAAACACCGTCGTATCTCTGTTTTTTTGTCCGGGTATCTATGCGTGTGATTCCTAGAATCATTTACGCATAGATACGGCGTAGATCCGACAGGTGTAAAACACTTACACCATCGGATCTTAGATGTAACTCCTTCGCTTGCCGCTAGATGGCCTTTGCGTTGATTTCTCATTTGCCTATGCAAATAAGCCTAATACGCCGATTCCCGAACGTTTTTACGCTGCCTCGTCGTCGTTTACATCATTCCCGTAAGCGTAAACCTACCCATGCTATATGAGGGGTAGGCTTACGAAGTTCCGTCGTATGCCATGTTAAGTATGGCGTCAGGTCAGCGTCGTCTTTTTCCATCGGTTACGTCGTTTTACTAAGTCGTTCGCGAATAGGGCATTGCGTAAGTGACGATCACGTCGTTTTCACTTCGGTTTCAAAGACGTTTTCCGACGTGAGATGGAGCATGCGCACTGGGCTTTTTTCCTGGCCGGCGCATTCGCAGTTCGATCGACGCGGGGGCACGCTTAATTTAAATACAAGCCGCCCCCTTTCAATTACGCGGGGATACGCCGGGCCATTTACACTACGCCGCCGCAAACTACGGAGCAAGTGCTTGGAGAATACGGCACTTGCTCCAGTAAGTTGCGGCGGCGTAGTGTAAATGGCTTACGATACGCCGCCGCGGATTCTAGCAGAATCTGGCCCATAGGCTGTTATCAGCAGTTTTGGGCAGTGGCGTTTTTGAGCAGTAAAAAAAAAAAACTAGTGGGTTCTGAGAGACGTTTTTCAGCTGTAAAAACGCTCTAATGCTGATAAATGTCGATAATTGCCGTTAAACGCTCCAAAACTTCACTCACCAGCGTTTTTTAGCATTTTTGATTAATTGAAATGTAAGAAAAATAAGAAAAACTTTATTTTTTTTCCAACAAAAAACGCTAAGGCGGCGTACACACGACCGGTTTTCTCAGCAGAATCCAGCAAGAAACTCGATGGGAGACGTATTCTGCCAAGAAAACCGGTCGTGTGTACACTTCTCGCCGAGAAACCCGGGAAACTCGTCGACCCAAAAAGAGAGCATGTTCTCTATTTCCTCATTGGGCAATGGGAAAATTTAACTCGACAAGTTTTTTAACTGCCGGACTAGGAACTCAACGGGGAAAACTATGTGTTTCCCGGTCATGTGTACGCCGCCTGACACGGAAAAACGCTAATAAACACTGAAAAACGCTATTGAAAAAACATTGAAAAAATCAAAGCTACGGCGTTTTTATAACATTATTTTATTGTCCAGTGTGCATGAGGCCTTAATGTTCAATACATGTAACTTTACAGAATATTCAAACAAGACACCAAACCTAGATTCTGTGCAGGCAGCACTATATAAACAAGCAATATTCAACGGTATGCTGAAAAGTCCAGTTTTAAAATGAAGCTGATGATAATAAAGAAAGGGAACTTTATCAACAAGATAAAAGTTCATTCTAAATATGCAAAAGTGTATTTGGTATCCAATGATTATTGAATCAGGAAAGGCAATGAGCGCAAAGCAGTCACTAGAATGATGGCATTAAAACAGCCTGTTAATTCCTCCGATACAATAGTGAAGATTGGAGATAAATCCCCCTATAAATTCACTTCCTACCAGACCACGCTGGGCAATCGGCATGTAATATTGATTCGATCGTGCTTGCTGACCTCTCCTCCGGATAACGAACAAAGGATCAACTGCTGACAGGTGGGTCGGGTCCTCTGCTGTCCTCTCTAGGCTCGTTCACATGGAGGGAGAACAAACAAAAGAACTCCATAGCTTAATCCTGTTTAAAATATATATTTTTATTGGGTACACATCCCCTGTAGAAAATACACTTACAATGTTTAAAAATAAAGTAGGCATTTGGCACAGTGTTACATCCAAAAGAGATCACGTAGCAATAGCTTCTATACAAATGTTATCGTATAGCCACACCTTGATACGTTTCGTCATCTATGACATCTGAGGGTATACATTACAGAATAGCAGACATTACTCTGCAATACTCGCTATATAAATCGTGTATAATAATAATAATAATACTCATTCATAATTGTAATCGTTAGCAAAAAAAATAAAAAATAGGAAGACTAATTGCAATATACATCAATAGATGCACACGAGGTAAAGCACATCTCACATAAAAATGTTTTATTCACATTCATGGATCATGGCTGCAGTGCAGTGCTATATACTAATTGGTAGCAATTGGCACTTGCAGATCCTCAAAATCGCCAATTCCAAATTTACTAAGGTATGTTTGCCGATAATAGGACGATTTTTCATTTGCACGTTCACCTGGTTGAACTTTTAATTGTCTCAAATTGGCACTATTGCATGAAGAGCGCCCAGCACTTCCCAGGGACTCTTAGTAAATTACCCTCTATGTGTCTATGGGTTGACCTTCATTTTACAAGTGTGTTAAAATGCAGATCAACTCAAGTCAATGCACGTTAAAACACACATAAAATGGATGGAAATGTACATCCATTTTTTCCTGCATTTTATCACAATTCAGTGTGAATTCAGCTTAAAGGTATCACACTAGGGGGAAAGGAATTTAAAGTCGTAGCTTACGCAAATTATTTAAAAATTTCTATTTTCTATTTCAAGTCCAACAGTAACCCTCCCAAATGTAGTAAAAGAGTTGAAACAGAACAGGGAAAGATCTCATTTAATATAGCAAAGTTGGAAATCTTGAATATTTCAGTATTCAGTGGAATTGACAATACAACCTGCATTTTATTTTAAAAAGAAACCCAGACATTTGAGTGTAATGCCGCGTGCACACAATCGTTTTTTGGCACGATCGTGTGTGGGCTTCACATCATTTTTCGGGTTCTGAAAAACAATTTTTTTTTTCCGAACATGCTGCATTTTTAAACAACGTTTTAAACTATGTAGTTTTTCGGGTTGTAAAAAATGATCGTGTGTGGGCTAAAACGACGTTAAAAACCCACGCATGCTCAGAAGCAAGTTATGAGACGAGAGCGCTCGTTCTGGTAAAACTACCATTCATAATGGAGTAAGCACATTCATCACGCTGTAACAGACAGAAAAGCGTGAATCGTCTTTTATTAACACGGAATCAGCTAAAGCAGCCCAAAGGGTGGCACCATCTGAATGGAACTTTCCCTTTATAGTGCCGTCGTACGTGTTGTAAAAGGACCATGTGTGGGCAACGTCATTTTAATGATGACGTTTGAAAAAAAAAAAAAAATATTTCGACATGCTGAAAAACTTCATTTTTTTCATGCCGAAAAACGATCGTGTGTACGCGGCATTAGGCTTACTCCTTCCCTAGAAGCTTTATATACAGCAAAACGGAAAATTGTTATTCATACCTACGGTAATTTTCCTTTCCTGGCCTGTCCTCACGTCAGCACATCATGGGTTAATCCCCTCCTCCGGTCCACCAGTACCACCTTCTTCTAGCTAATAAGTAGGGGGCCCCTCCTCCCAGTCCTTGTTCCACTAATTTGGCGGACGACAGACTATAGGGAGGGAAAGGCTGTGCTGACGTGAGGACAGGCCAGGAAAGGAAAATTACCGTAGGTAAGAATAACAATTTTCCGTTTTCCTGGCCAGTTCTCCCGTCAGCACATCATGGGATTTAATTTAGCACCCTAGGGCGGGAAAATGTATATAAGACTCGGACGACAACTATAAATGCTGCTTAAGTGAATCTTTCTTTATTCTGCCTGAAAAGGAGCCGATACCACGACATTTCCGAAACTAGACGCCTTAGATGACGTCACGTCTAGATTGTAATGCTTTGCGAAGGTCTTGCAGGAACTCCAACTGGCCGTCTTGCATATTTCCTCAACTGGTATTTTGGCAAATGCTGCCCAGGAGGCTGCCACCCCTCTGGTAGAGTGAGCTCTAGTTGCCTGAGGAGGCGTCAGCCCTTGTTTCTCGTACGTGAGTTTTATTACTTTGGTGATCCAGGTCGAGATTATTCTTGTCGAAGCGGCTTGTCCTTTTTTAGGCCCAGATGGTAAGACGAAAAGGGAATCCGTTTTGCGCACTTGTTGAGAACGATGCAGGTAAATTGAGAAAAGGTTGACCATGTCCAGAGGTCTGAGGTCCAGTTCTTCTTCCTGCATAGGCGGTGATGTAAAGCTAGGTAGCACTGCCTCCCAGTTAAGGTGAAATTTTGAAATTACCTTGGGCGTTGCTATTGGTGAAGGCCTCAGAATTACCTTGTCTGGAAGGATGATGCAGTACGGTTCCTTACTGGACAGGGCTGCTAGCTCGGATACCCTTCTTGCTGATGTTACGGCGGTTTAACAGTTTAAGTGTTAGAAACCAGAATGGACAAGATTCTGCCGGTACAAAAGGATGTAGAAGCAGTGCTCTTAGCACTGTGCCTAAGTCCCAGGCCGGAAATAGAGACTTTCTTGGAGGATTCATTTTCATGGTCGCTTTTAAGAATTGTTTTACCAGTGGTTTGTCTGCCCACCTGTATCCTGTAAAACATGACAAGGCTGAAATGTGTACCTTCGATGTACTATAGGCTAAACCTTTGTTTAGAGCAGATTGCAAAAAGTCCAGTACTTGTGCCACATTCGGATCCACTGAAGCAAAATTTTTCTATAACGCAAAAGTTGTAAACTTTGCCCAAATCCTGTTGTAGGTGGCGTTAGTCGAGGCCTTTCTAGACTTTAACAGTGTTGAGATTACTTCCTTTGAAATGCCTTGTGCCTGGAGTCTGGTTGATTCAGCAGCCAGGCCGTCAGTTGCAACCTGTTCGGGTTGGGGTGTACCCATTGGCGCTGCCATAGGAGATCCCTCTTTAGCAGCAGACGTATTGGGGGGTCCGACGCCATGTGTAGGTGTAGAGGGAACCACGGCCTCTGCAGCCAGAAGGGTAGCATTATTATTGTATGGACCTTTTCTCTCGCAATCTTTAACAAAGCCCTCATTACTAGCGGCACCAGCGGAAAGATGTAAGCTAGGGGAAAATCCCATGGAATGGAGAAGGCATCTTGGGTCAAGGCTTTGTTGCAACGGAACCTGGACACAAATTGGGGTGTCTTTGTATTGACTCGGGTCACCATTAGATCCACTGAGGGTGTCCCTCACTTGGAAAAGATTGGTTCTAGGAACTTTTTGTTCAAGGCCCATTCGTTCTTGTCGGGGAGCTCCCGAATCAGATGATCCGCGATGGAATTCTGGCTGCCCGAACTGCTGTTAGGACTTCCAGATATGCTTCGGCCCACACAAATATTTTGGTTGCCACCTGCAGAAGTGGCAAGCTCTTGGTTCCGCCCTGTCTGGCTATATATGCCACTGCCGTCTTGTTGTCTAACATTAGTTTGACTCAAGCTCCCTGAACTAGCTTCTCGAAGGCCCGCAGGGCCAGGTATGCGGCTTGCAGCTCCAAAAGGTTGGAGTGTCGGGATTCCATCTTGCTCCAAACTCCCTGCATCTGCTTGCCGAGGCAGTGAGCACCCCAGCCCCGGAGACTGGCACCCGAAGTTATCAGAATCCAGTCCCCAGGGCCGAGGGGCATGCCCCGCAACAGGTTCTCTGATGACTTCCACCAAGCTAGGTTCTGTCGAATCCGGTTTGGTATGCGAATCCTCTGGTGGAGAGAGGTACCGTCCCATTGGTTCAAGAAGGTTGCCTGGAAGGCTCTTGTGTAGAACCTTGCCCAAGGAATGGTTGGGCTTGCTGCAGTAAACATCCCGAGTAGGGTCACACAATCTCCTGCCGTTAGCGACGTTGACTTCATCACGCTGCTGAAGCAGGCTACCAATTCTGCCTTCTTTCGTTCGGGTAGGAGGACAAGGCCTCTGTTTGTACTGAGAATTAGTCCCAGATATTCCATCTGTTGTGAGGAAATCAATTGGCTCTTTTGCCTGTTGATGATCCAGCCAAATTTTGATAGGATTTCTAGAACCATCTCGCGTTGAGACGCCAAGAATCTTAGGTATCTTTGGTGGCTCTCGTTGATTGGGACGTGCAAATATGCATCCGTTAGATCGACTGATATCAGCCAGTCTCCTGGTTGCAACACAGAGATGATTGTAAATACAGATTCCATCTTGAACGTCTTGGGTTCTATGAAGTGGTTTAGAATTCTCAGGTCCAGAAATGGTCTGAGATCCCTCGATGCTTTGGGAACTAGAAAGATTGGAGAGTATACCCCTTTTCCTTGTTGGGATAGGGGTACCGGCGAAATTGCATTCCTTTGCTGTAAGCCGTCTAAATATTCTTGTAAGCAGATCCGTTTCCTCTGATCTGTCGGCCATTCTGTGTGGACCACCGTATTGGGTGGTTTCTTCTAAAAGGATATTTTGTAACCGTATCTGACCGTCTTGCGGACCCACTGGTCCTTGACTTCTTCCGCCCATACTTCATAGAAGGACATTAACCTGGCGCCCACCTGGGGGGAATGGGCGGTTAACCCGTCAAAAAGATTTTTCAGGTTTTTTAACAGTCTGTGCCGCTCTAGACTTTACTTTCTGCAAGAAAGAATTTTGTGGATTTTTCCAGTAGGGTCTTGTATATTCCCGTCCTGGCCTGTATGACCTGGCGTCATACGCCCTCTTGTAGTCTGGTTGGGCTGGCCGGGTGGCCTGCTGTGTCTTCCTGGGTCTCTGTGGCATTAGACCCGACTTTCCCCCTGTAGCTCGACTAATGGCTTCTTCTAGGGTCTTTCCGAACAGCACCTTGCCGTTAAACGGAATATTGCAGAGACTCAGTTTTGAGGTGCTGTCTGCTCCCAAATGTCGCAACCAGAGGGCCCTCTTTGCCGTCACTGCAAAAGCCATGATTCTTGTGAGTAACTTTGTCAGGTCCATAGAGGCTTCTGCTATGAAATCGGCGGCAAGATCAAATTCCTCCATTGTCTGTATGACTGATTCTGACCCTGTATCTGCTTTTAGTGCTGCTTGGGTTCTCGTGGTCCAAACCTTGAGTGCTCTGGAGACTGGGGTTAGGGCAATAGCTGGACGGCACGCTGCACCCGCAGCTGAGTACACCTTCTTTAGGTCTGTGTCTGCATGTCTGTCCATTGGGTCTTTGAAGGTTGTAGAATCTTGCAATGGCAACGCGACCTGTCGGGCCAGGCGCTGTAAGGCCACATCTATGCCCAACGGGGAGTCCCAAAGGTCTGCTTCTGGGGTTTAAAAGGGTACAACCTTGAGAAACGGTTCTGTATGTTTGCCCTCTTTTCGGCTTTTCCCATTCTTCCTCGAACCATTCTCAGATCTCTGGCAAGAGGGGGAAAGTAACCCCTTGTCTCTTCCGGCTAGGAAAAAATCTTTTGATTTTTTCAGGTGGCTGAACATCTTGATCCCAGTCAATGGCCTCCCTTACGGCTGTGACAAATGAATCAATATATTGAAAATCAAATAAATATTCTGAGGGCTCTTCAGAGTCCGATGAGTCTAGTGATAGCGCCTCCCGGGCAGGTGATTTGTCGCGCACTGGCTGATTGGCGCTACTTTGGATCTTGATCTAGGTGATTTGGTGGCTGAGGCTGACTGAATACCCTCTGCCACTGCTTCTTGAATAAAGTCTCTAATTCTTCTCACCTCTGCTTCCCTGTCTGTAGGCACGTCCTTAATGCAGCTGGTGCATAGAAGTTTGCCAGGTTCGGATGGTGCCGAACATGCCCAACAAAGACCGTCGTCTGGGGGGGGTCTTGATACATTTGGCTCTGCTACAGTCGCAGAGTGACTGGATTTGCGTGCTGGACTAGAATGGGACTTATGCATTGCCGAGAGAGCCAGACGCTTGCGGAGATTTTGAGCGGTGGCGGGACTTTTTTCTCCGTTCATGTCTTATTCTTAGGGCTTCTGCTCCTAAAAAGACAACCAAGAAACACTACCTTTAGCTCTTGGTATTGCACTCTTTTACATTGTGGCCCCCGTTGACCCTCCTACCTGTCCGGTGACCTTGGTGCATCCTGAGGCTGTGGTGAGCTCATGCTGTGTAAAGAAGCAGGATACGCACATCAGGCGGTGAAGCAATTGATACCAGTGTACTAAGAAAAAAAGTGTGTACCTAATTGTGTATTTCTTATTTATCTATATATTTTATTATTATTATTATTATTATTATTATTATTATTAATATATATAGATATATACAGTATATATATTTATTTTTTTATTTTATTTATTTTTACCTATGCACCCCAAAATAATATCCACTGTATGTATGTACATTTTTTACAACCTCCTCTTTACCTTTAAAGAGAAGGAAAAATTCCAGGGTGGCAGCAGGTGTTTAGAGAAAAAAAAGAAAGGTACCTTTAAGAATAGTGCAGCGCTGACACAATCTTTCACACACTCCTCCTCAGCTGGAGGCTTACCTAGAGCTTCCTCTCCCAAACAGTGGCAGACCACACTGAGCCTCCTGCCCTGGAGAGTCTTTATAGCCGATTTGGGCCCGCCCATGGCGCGCCCCTGGCCCCACCCCCCCTGTGACATCACCACCGACTAACAGAAAGTGGAGGAAGGAGGGGCGGCGCGCTCCTATGGAGCTCAGATCTGAATAAGGAGAAGGAGCCACAGCATGTCCTAGCAGATGGACAGGAGACACACCACAGCCCCTGTTAACACAGTAAGCTTCTACAAGCTAAAACGCCCGCAGCTCATGCACCTGAGCGTCCAGTGTCATAAAGGGGCATACCTTTATTACTTCTGGACCTTCCAACCCGAGGAGAGGCTGAACCTGGGTGGGGATGGTTCGGCAGGGGGGTTCTTTTCTTCCTCTTTGTTCGTAGTTTGTTTGTCTGGAAGAGTCTTAGGAGGTCTGATCGTCCGACCAAAAAAAAGGAACAAGGACTGGGAGGAGGGGCCCCCTACTTATTAGCTAGAAGAAGGTGGTACTGGTGGACCGGAGGAGGGGATTAACCCATGATGTGCTGACGGGAGGACTGGCCAGGAAAACATATTCTACTGCTCAATTCTGTGAAGAGGGAACTTTTTTAAGATACAGGCCTCCCTGTATTGGAAAAATAAATACAGTAAACATTTGTATACTGCCTACGGTTCTGTATATTTTTCAGATGCTCCCCATTGTCTTACCGCAAGTATTTTTTAAGATATTAAGATCAGTTGTACTGAAATTCATATGGCTGCATAGATGTCATAGGATTGCTTACACAGTTTTGGCAAAGGCTAAAGAGGAAAGGGGACTGGTGCTTCAAATTTTAGGCAGAAAAAATATCAAGATGGGTGGAATGGACACATAACAGTTCTAATAAAAGTCGGTGGCATTAGATAAGCTAATATGGGTTCCACAATGATAGAATGCACTGAGGTTGTGGTATGAAGTACATAGACAACTTAAATGGAGGTATAATTCCCTGTTGATTTCATTACCTGGCACTAACCCCGGGCCCTGACGGCCTTCCGGCCGAATTCTATAAGACGAATAGCGAGCTTCTCGCCCCCAAGTTTCATAGGCTGCTTCTGACTATGTTGGAGGAGGGCTGCCTTCCTCCCTCTATGGCAGAGGCAATTATTGTGGTCATACCCAAACCTAACAAGGACCCTGCGTCCTGTGCTTCATACCGCCCCATCTCGTTATTAAATGTAGATGCCAAGCTAACTACCAAGATTCTCTCAACTAGACTTAACTCGATCATCCTATCTTTGATTCATGGTGACCAGACTGGCTTTATGCCGGGCAAGGGCACTGACATAAATATATGTCGCCTTTATACGAACGTGTCCTGTATGGGGAGGGGGGACTCTTCTGGAATCTTGGCCTCACTCTGTGCCGAGAAAGCATTCGATTCGGTAGAGTGGGAGTTCCTGTGGCAGGTCCTTGAACGCTTCAATTTTGTCCCTAAGTTTATATCGTGGATTAAGTTACTGTATAGGAACCCCTCTACAAGAGTCCATACGAATGGACTGCTCTCTCTTCCCTTTGCCCTGGATAGAGGTACTAGACAGGGGTGCCCACTGTCCCCGGGGCTGTTTGCCCTGGCCATGGAGCCCCTGGCTATCCTGTTAGGGGGTCTCCGGAGGTTGGCAGGATTCTGATTGGTCCGCTGACTGAGAAGCTTTCGCTCTATGCAGATGACACATTGCTATACCTCCCGGATGCCTCTACCTCTTTGGCGGGGGCTCTGGAGATTATCGACCAGTATGGCTCCTTCTCAGGCATTCGGATCAATTGGACCAAATTCACCCTGTTCTCCCTGTCCCCCATATCTCCCCCATTGGACCCGCAGGTTCCGCTGGCCCTGGTTCCCAGGTTCAGATACCTTGGGATTGAGGTGCAGAGGGACCCTTCTCTCTATCTTGTTGACAATGTATATCCACTTCTCTGCCAAATGACCACCAAGTTTCAGGCCTGGAGGTCTCTCCCCCTCTCCCCTGTCGGGAGGATCAACCTCCTTAAAATGACATTCCTCCCCAAATTTCTATATGCATTTCGTAATACCCCAGGTCCCCATCCCTAACTCCTTTTTCCAGAAGATAAACCAGGCAGTAAACACGTTTGTGTGGGGAGGTCGGGCCCCCAGGGTAGCCCGTTCTGCCCTTCAGCTCCCTCTGTCTTCGGGGGCTTAGCTTTCCCCTGTTTTAAACTATACTATTGGGTAGCAGTGGTTGTGCCGGTTCGCTGGTGGTTCTCTCGGGCCGCGGTCCAACCCTGCGGTTGACTTGGAGGTGGTTGTGCTTGGTTCCTACTCAGCACTGAGTGACTTGGTGTTCCGGGGACCTAAGGCGCACCCTGACATGACGACCCCCATGCGGACCATCGTCAGAGTATGGGAGCAGATTACAACAAAACTCAGTGGCCCCGGGGGCGTGACCGGAAGCCAGCCTGGAAGGAAGCATCCCTTGAGAGCTCCTCTCCAGCCCGCAGCAAATCGGCAAAAAACCGGGGGAAACTGTACCCGTCCATGGGTGGATCGCGGACCACCAGATCCAGCAAGGCTCGGGGATCATCCCAACCCCCGCCAGGCTCCTCCACGACCTTTGAAAGGTACTTCAAATCGCCCGACAGACCGCCGGGTGGAGGGGACAAGATAGCGCCGGACGCAGCCACCTATAACACAGGGGCATCTCCCCCACGCTCACCTCAGCATCGAGAGCCATCCCCGACCCGATCGCAGACCACGGCTTCATCCCTGAGCCCGGATGGCTCCCAGCAACGGGTGAGTGAATCCCCGCACCCCTGCCCTCCCACAGCGGACCACGAGGCGCAGGCCGCGGCTCTCCATAACCCCCCAGGCCGGGACACTCGAGACACGGGAGCCCTCCCCCGCCCGCCCCGCACTGCCTCAGACCCGGGACCACAAAGCGGAGCTCAGTTCTCCTTCTCTCCCACACTCACTCAGGAGGACTTCCCAGCCCTGCAAACCCCTGCCAACTCCCAGGCCTCTATGGGATCCCCAGGACACGGCAGCCCCTCTGTCAGTGCTAGGCCGCAACCCACCCCCCCTGCAGCCTGGGGACAAATCCATCCGGCCATCCATCCCGGGGTCGGGGATCGGGGAGGTATTTCCCCCCCCTCATATGCCTCCATGGCTAATATTAACGCCCCGTGGCACGAGGGGACCCCTGCCCAGCAGGGAGAACGGGCCGAGGCCTGGTCCACGCCATGGGATCCCTCCCAACAGCCTCCCCCTGGGACTAGAGGACATGGAGAAATGGCCCCCAGCCACCAGCTGTCCCCCTCTGACTCACTTCACCCTCCACATGGCGCCAGGGGACCCTCTCACTACCCTCCTCCGCCATGGCAGACATATCTGCAGGCCTTCCCCACGAAAGACGACTTTAAACAACTAATTGAAGATGTTAAGGCAACATGCCGCGCTGAAATTCAGGCGCTCCATACAGGCCTCAAACACCTAGCTGACAGAGTGGAGATGGCAGAGGAGGAGATCCAGGAGACCAAAATGGCGGTCCATCGCACCCAAGTTCAGGCATCAGACCATCATCTTATGCTCAGAGATATGCAGCGGCATATTGAAGACCTGGACAACAGGGGGCGCCGCAACAACGTCCGCATACGCGGTCTTCCCGAAGTAGACGGGGCGGAAGACCTACAGCTTACCCTCCAGAAATTATTTAACAACATACTGGGAGAACCAACAGACAAGCCCATTGAAATGGATAGAGCTCACCGAGCCCTCAAGCCAAAGGGCCCTGCCTCCAAACCGCGGGACGTCATCTGCCGGGTGAACTCATACCCGCTGAAGGAAGCCATTATGCGAAAAGCTCGCCCCATACGTAACCTAGTCTTCAACAACAACCCATTACAGCTTTACCCAGACCTTTCTTGGATCACCCTGCAGAAACGTCGCCTCCTACAACCCTTGCTCCGCACCTTACAGGACAGAGACATAGTGTACCGTTGGGGCTTCCCCTTCAGCCTCTCCGCCAGCCACCAGGGGACTTCCGCCACCTTACGCTATCCCGAAGACCTGGATGTCTTCTGCAAAACACTGGACATTCCCGTTCCCCAGCTGGTGGACTGGGACCTCGTGGCAACGCCACCCCCTCCACCTGTGGTTTGGCAGAGAGTCCCCCCACCCAAGCGCCCTAGGGGCAGGGACCCTGTCCGCAACCCCCCCAGGCACAGACCCAAGTGAGACGGTCATCCTGAACACAAGAGCCGCCCTGAGCGCTGCAAGAAGCCCTCCTGTTTTTGTTTTGTTTTGGCCTTCTGTTTCTGCTTTTTTTTTTCTTTTACCTCCCCCGGTTGCCCCAGCCTTACTCCAACGCTACATATCGGGCCTGTCTTGGACAAGACCCCGAAGAGGCTGCCCTTCTGTTTACGGACCCCCCCCATGGCTGATAGCCTGAGAGTTCCTTCTCCCCCAACCCCCACGGTGGAGTTTCTCCACACCACCCCCCCCGCCCCCCCGACCCACATTTTTGGACTGTCAGGTCGGGAGGTCCTTAAGGAACTGTTGGGACCCGAGGGCCCTCGGGCCACTCGGGCCCCCATTGTTGAATGTTGTTGTGTTTTTCTTCTGTTTTTTTGCTCTCATCTCTCTCCTTCCTTTCAGATACCTTTCTCTCCCCCTCCACACAGGCAGAACTCAACGGCACGCCTCGGTGGCTGTCGGCTCGGTGGCCCCTCCGCTCACCCTCCCAGAACCGGACGCAGCACGCCTGACTCCAGCTAAGTATAACCCACGGTCACTCCACCCACAATATGGCTAAGTTACTATCAATGAACGTCCACGGGCTTAACTCCAATAGGAAACGACATCTAGCACTCAGGAAATTTAGGCAATCAGGGGCAGAGATTATAATGGTACAGGAGTCGCACTTCTCCAAGGGCGACTCCTTCACGTTCGCATCCAGATATTTCCCCTTAACATACCAGGCCTTCAGCTCGCGAAAACGGGCAGGGTCGCAATCCTGGTTAAACGGGGCACCCCCTTTACCTGCACACACTCCTACATTGATCCCCTGGGCCACTTTATCATCCTGAGAGGTACATGGCACTCGCGGGACATAACCCTGTGTACCCTATATGCCCCCAACGTACACCAGCACAGATTTCTGAGCCGGGTTCTCTCCCGTCTAGCTCGTTCCCCTCACGATCTGCTGGTGGTGGGGGGGACTTTAACTTACCCCACTCAGCGACCTGGGATCGTCTGGTTGTGAACCCCCGGGCCCCCCAGGCTAGGGCTCTGCGGGACTCTAAGCTTTTCCGTCAGCTAACTAGGAAGCATGCTCTATTTGACGCATGGCGGGCGCTTCACCCGGGAGATCGCCAGTTCACCTTTTACTCATCCCCTCACCACACACACTCGCGCATAGATTATTTTCTAGTCAATAATACCACGCTACGCGTTACCGACTCCGCACGGATCCTGCCCATTTCCTGGTCTGACCACGCCCCCATCACCCTATCCCTTGACCTGAATGCCCCCACCCGCAGGCCCTATAACTGGCGTCTGAATGATTTCCTCTTGAAGCACACCCCCTCCAAAATGGAAATAGAATCTGCCCTGCAACTTTATTTCAGCGAAAACAACACGCAAGACATCTCCACCACCACATTATGGGCCGCTCATAAAGCGGTAATCAGGGGACGTTGTATAGCCATCTCCTCAGCCCTTAAGAGGAACGCCGAGAGTCGGCTAGGAAGCAGGCGGAAACGCAGCTTCATGCCCTAGAAACCCGTCTACAGGCCTCACCCTCCCTGCCACTTCTTAAGCGCATCGCCCTAGTAAGGTCGACACTCCGGGACCTCGCGCTGGGTCGAGTCGAGAAAGCCCTGGTTCGCTTACGACAGGTATACTACGACAAGGGCAACAAGGCGCAAGCCCTGTTGGCAAGGAAACTAGCCGACCGCTCGGTCGCACCCCCCCGCACCAGGTCCAGGACAGATCGGGCAACGTTCTATCCCACCCTCAAAGTATAGCGGATGCATTCGCTGCCTTTTACACAGACTTGTACAACAAGCCGGAAATCCCACATAACCCACCCCCCCCCGACCTGCTAGATAGGATGACACAATACCTGACACGGGCGGGCATTCCCCGACTGCAACCGGACGACCTGGCCTCTCTTAACGCCCCTATCACAGACGAGGAGCTCACCCTGGCCATTAAGGCCCTACCCGCCCACAAATCCCCGGGCCCAGATGGGTTCCCATACGAATACTACAAGACCTTCCTCCCCACACTTCTCCCTCACATGACAAAGCTTTTCAACGCCTTTCTACAACAGACCCCCATCCCGCAGGATATGCAGCGATCATTTATTACCCTCATTCCTAAACCAGACAAGGACCCCTCATTATGCGCTAGCTACAGGCCGATAGCCCTATTAAACTCAGACCTTAAAATATTTACGAAGGTCCTCTCCCCCGCTTAAATGTAGTTTTGCCCTCCCTGGTCCATAAAGACCAGGTGGGCTTCGTCCCCCTTCGTCAAGCGGGGGACAACACAAGAAAGGTGATTGACCTGATCGATGTGGCGGGTAGGGAGGGCTCGGAATCTTTGATCCTGAGTTTGGACGCAGAAAAGGCGTTTGATCGCCTTGGCTGGCCCTTCATGCTCGCCACATTAAGACATATGGGGTTTGGAGGACCTTTTCTTCAGGCGGTCCGACACCTCTATACCAATCCGATATCACAGGTGAAAACTCCCTTCGCCACCTCATCCACCTTCCCTGTCACCAATGGAACCCGTCAGGGGTGCCCCCTCTCCCCCCTTCTTTTCGCCCTCTGCGTCAAACCTCTAGCAGCGACGATCCGAGACAACCCGGACATTCGGGGTATCCCAGTAAGGGGGAGGGAATTTAAGATCTCCCTCTTTGCTGATGATATCATTCTGACACTAACGCGCCCCCGCATCTCCCTGCCCAACCTACATAGGGAACTGGAACGCTACGGGACCCTCTCGGGATATAAAACCAACGCCTCCAAGTCCATGGCTATGCCGATTAACATGCCCGAGCCAGAGACCCTACACTTACAATCCGTCTTCCCATATCACTGGGAGAGAGCCTCCCTGAAATACCTGGGGGTCCATCTGACCCCGAACTTTGCATCCCTGTACCAGGCCAATTTCCCTCCCCTCTATAGCTCGATCAGGGCGCTGATCCACAAATGGAAGTCCCATCAGATATCCCTTATGGGCCGGATAGCGGCCATTAAGATGGTGATCCTCCCAAAACTGCTGTACCTTTTCCAGACCCTCCCTATACCAGTCCCATATACTCACCTACGCGCCCTGCAAGCGGATCTCCTCCGGTTTGTGTGGAACTACAGGCGCCACAGGGTCCCACGCTCGGTCATGACGGCCGCACGAACCGAGGGAGGCCTAGCCTTCCCAGACCTGGTTAAATATTACCAGGCCTCACAACTCCGAGCGGTGGCATCGTGGTTTCCCCAGAAGTCCTACAATAGGTGGACGGAGGTGGAAAAGATCTGGCTGGCACCAATACATCCTAATAATCTCCTCTGGAATGCAAACGCGACAGTAGATCCCGGTCGTTTACTGGGCTCCATGCAGCAGCTTCAACGCACATGGAGGAGACTAGCCCAAGACTGTCGACTTAAGTCCGATAGTTCCCTGCTGACCTCCTTTCTCTATAACCCTAATTTACCGACGAGTCTCTCCCACCAGATGTCGTGGCCCTGGGCCTCACGGAATCTCTTCCACTTGGGTCATTTAGTAGACCCCAGATCTCGCACCCTGCACTCCTTCATCGAACTCCAATCCAAACACGACATCCCAAGACAAGCTTTTTTCAGCTACCTACAAATCCGTCACTACGCCCTCACAATAGCCCCCCGGCTCCTATTCTCGAAACCAACCCCGTTTGAGCGTATCATACTCGAAGGCACAGCCCGAAGGGGCCTTATATCAGATATATACCAAATTCTAAACGAATACCCCTTTCAAAACAAAGGTAAACATGCCTACATGCTCCGATGGGAGAGGGAGCTGGGGGAGGAGCTCTCGGAGGAGGAGTGGGGAGCCGTTTGGAGGCAGGCAGCCAAAAGCTCAATCTGCACCCTTTACAAGGAAAATACGTATAAAGTGCTGTTCTTTTGGTACCTGACCCCGGACGTCCTCCATAAGATTTACCCTTCCACCTCTGACCGATGCTGGCGCTGCAACCAAGCCAAGGGCACACTGTTCCATATATATTGGACTTGCCCCACGATTGTCCCGTTCTGGACCCAGACCCAAGAGCTCCTGAGCCGCCTCCTGGAGGCGCCCGTACCCCTCTCCCCGAAGCTGTTCTTATTGGGCCTATCCCAACCTCACATAGCTAAACCCTACAAAAAACTCCTAAGACACATAACCACAGCTGCGAGGTGCTTGATAGCACTCCATTGGAAAAAAACAATGCCCCCATCCCAAGAGGCCCTCTATGCTAGGGTCAAGGATGTAGAACTCATGGAAAAGATGACGGCTAGGATTCGGGATAGGTTGGAGGAACATAATCTGGTCTGGGAGAGATGGCATGTAGAGGAGGACCCACCGTGAGCCGACGACAGGTACAACACTACCCCCGCCCTTATTGCCTGCCTCCCCCCCCCCTTTTTTTTTTTTTTTTCTTTTTCTCTTCCTCTCCTTTTTCTTTTTCTTTTTTTTTCCCTTCTCTCTCACCTCTTTCTTCCTTCCCTCTTATTTGAATTATGGCTATCTTACAAGTTACTGATCATACAAATAATTATGGAACCACTGTGTAAGTTCATTAAGCTGGAATTTTATACATTCTATTCTCTCCTACACCTGATATGCTGTTATATTTTGTATTGACCTTTGTGGAAAAAAATAAATAAAAAACTGCTATTTGAAAAAAAAAAAAACTCAGTGGCCCCAATACCATCTCCCCGCGCACACCGTTGTGGGGCAATCCCAGGCTAGCTCATTTGCAGTCGGTCCCTGATTTGGCTCTGTGGGCCAGATATGGGATCACGGTTCTGCGCCAGATTATGTCTGGAAGTGGAATCCTTCCCTATGATGTGTTAAAAAGCACTTTCCAGTTACCCTCCACAATGTTTTTCTGCTACTTGCAGTTGAGGCACGCGGTACGGGCCCAGTTGCCTGGGGGGGTTGAGTTGCGGTCGGACGGGGTCGAGACCTTTTTGGTATCCAGAGGGGTGGGTCACATTCTCTCCTCCCTGTACCTTAGATTGTCCTGTGGGGAATCGGCTGTTGGGTCTAAGCTCTATGACAGATAGAGGGCAGATCTGCCTGCCCTTGCGGCTGATGATTGGGAAGAGGGAATTCAGCAATATATTCCTCTGATGGTCTCTGCGAGGGATAGGTACATACAACTTAAATTTATACACAGAGCATATTATACACCTGTGAGGCTCTCTAGGATTTACCTATCCCAAACGGACAGATGTCCCAAATGTGCTACAGACTTGGGTACATTTATACATGTTGTGTGGGCCTGCCCTGTTATTCAACGATTCTGGTCAGAGGTGGTGAGCATCATAAATTCAGTGGGCAATCTGCAGATAGGCCTGAACCCAATTATACTGCTTCTAGGGGTCTGTGATAACGTCATACCCAACACACACAAAAGGCTGTTTGTATTTTATTTATCCTTCTATGCTAGGAAGGCTATCCTGCTCAAGTGGAAGCAGTCGGAGACCCCAATGGTCTCCCAGTGGATGGTCCTGGTGGATGCCACGATGCCCCTATATAAGCTCACATATATGAACCGTAAGTGCCCCCAAAAATTTGACAAGATATGGGGCGCCTGGACTAACAGGTGACCTGGTGGCGTCACAAGCTACCACGGTGGGGCTCTCTATCTCTACCTTTTCCCTCGCCTGGTTTCCTGCACCCCCTGTTCTTCTCCTCCCCTCCCTCCTCTTTCTTCTCCCCCCGTCCCTTTCCCTTCACCTTTCTATTGTTCCCACTGGATCTTTAGATCTTGTTTTTCGCGGTACATTTCTCTCTGCGTCCGTGCCTATGGCGTCATGATGTAAATCTTTGGTGACGCTAAGTGACTTACCAGGTTTCCAACTGATTTATATGTAATTATGTATATGCCTTTGTTTATTCTGTAATCTATGGCTGCAATGTGTTCTCTTTCCTTTGTTCTTGTTGTTTATCATTTGTTTTTGTTTTTTTGTTTTTTTACTTCTCCTCTTCGGACCGTTCTCATTGGATGGACTGATCGTGTGTACGTGGCCTAAGGCGTAAAAAAGAAAAGGATAGAGAGAAATAAGATATGAAAAGGAGGAATGGGAAAATAAATGGGGAGTCATCAAACCCTGTTTATTTAAGGTAACTTATATGTGTAAGTAATCAGTCTGTATGGGATCATTTGAGGATTGAAAAAGGAGGACCATGAGGGAGATTGTAGAAGGTATAGAATTTTTGGATTGTGAAATGATGTAAATGGTAGATTCTTTATACCTTGGAAAATAATTAGGAAAGAATAGAAAAAAAATATTGAGTTTGGATAGTGGCTCTTTCACACTGATGCGATTTGATGTCCTTTTGTGCACCTTAAAGTGTTTACTAAACCCAGTAATATAAAAAAAAAAAAAGTTAATCCGCCCCCCCCCCCCCCCCCCACAGTGCCCACAGCTCTTATAAATCTTATTTTTACATTAAAATACTGCCACTAAATACCTTTTTGGCTGATCTATACCACGGTTACATTAAACTGCAGATTTTTTTTACTGCAGCCTGTATACACGCCCACATGTGTGATGTCAATTTCATGTGACCTGGCTAGCTCTGACAACAAGAAATTGTTCTCTCCAGCATAAAATACACAACTGAGCATGTGCAGGTCGGCTACTCTGCCTGTGATTGCTGGCTTTCCCCAGATAGACAGTGCAGGAGGGCGAGGATCTGTGCATACAGGATAAAACAGCCTATTTACACAATGCAGAAGATTAATCCCTAAAGTATAACAAGCATGCTAATTCTGCATATACAGACAGATTTTACTGTTGTGGGTTAAGTATCACTTTAAGGGCCCATTTTACACTTTTGATGCCATTTAAATGTGTTCCCATTGACTTACAATGGAAGGTGCCTTTTTTGGTGCACTTTTGAAAAACTGCACCAAAGATGCAGCATACAGATCTTTTCAAACCGCAGCACACGTGCAGCATAAAAATATTAATCAATTGCGGCAAAATTATTAAATAAATACAAATTATGTTTATTATTTTGAAGAAAAAAAATCACAGCTGTACTGTAGTCACCAGGTTTCTTCAATTAAAGTTTTAAGTAGCATCTGACAAAAATGAACTAACGCAACGGATATATAAAAACGAATCTAACCACATTTGGCTAGAGTTGGCGTTAAACTAAAAAGCAAGATTTTATTAAACTCATTTATGCCGCAACCAAATGAACAACACATGCCTAACTATGCTTCATTAAAAGAACACACCTTACAGTGTCCATATTTTACTAGCAACCCACATCAGTATGGAAAGTATTAAAGGGGAACAGTTAATACATTTTCATTTAATTTACAATTATATTTGCAACAATTTAGTATAAGAGCCGGTTCACACAGGGGCAACTCGACTTACAGCGCGAATTTGCAAGGCAACTTCAGCGCCATTTGGAGCAACTTACAACTCGACTAAGTTACCTGCAGGAGAGGCGACTTTGGCTGTGGCCAATCACAGAATAATCAGCTCTGTGGGAGTGAGGGATTTGCGTGAGTAAACCATGTTCTCTTCCTGTAAAGTTGCTTCAGTTAAGACTGTGATCTGACTTTGGAGGCAACTTCCATTGAAATCTATGGGAACAATGTGCCTACAAGTCAGCTTAGAGTAGTACAGGAACCTTTTCTGAAGTCGAAGTGACTTCAGTAGTGTACATTAAGACGGCTCTCATTCACTTCAATTGAATTTCTCATGTCAGATGACTTGGGGCGACACAAGTCGGATCCCAAGTCGCGGTAGTGTGAACGGACACTAAATTATTTTATTACCAAACCCAGCAACCCAATAAAGGCTCAACAAATATTACAGGGATTGTCGATGATGTTTTTTCCCTCTGTGATGACTGTACTTTGCATGCTCTCCTAACCCACCCACACTGGTGCGTTTTTCTTCTCATTTCCCTTCATCTGACTACTCCTGACTATGCAGAATCCCATCTCTTTCTAATTGTGCCTGTTCACACATGTACGCTTAGTTACCCTATGCTCTACACCCTACGCTTTGTGTAGCGAGGTCACCCTGTCTGAGTCTAATGACAGGCCATCCCGCTGGGACTCTATGCATACTTTGTAAATATGTAAGATACCGTTGGCAAAGTTATGCACTGTGGGATTGCAAGTAGCAGATATGGACTCCATTGACTCTTAGGAGAAATGGACTACATTTCCCGCAATGCCTTGCCCTGTTGGAACATGTGATGCCTACGCACAGACTTGTGGGGGAGGTTGCATAAGAGGAGGGAGCGCGCTTTTTCGCTCTCTCGGATCCAGCCTCTTCTCCTCTGCGGAGGCGTGTGGTTAGGCCAGAAGCCAGGGCCTAAGTTTTCCGAAAGACCAGCCACCTGGAATGACGAGAGACCTCCAGTATCCAGCCTGTGTACCCGGAGTTCGAAGAGTGAGCCCAGCTGACAATCGGAACAGTGGGACACCTTCGTCCGGAACCTTTGTGCTGTAAAGCAGTGTTTTGTCAATGCACCTTCTGTGAGGAAAACAGGCGGATCGGCCTGTCGGGTGAGGGAGCACATGTTCAACATCTAAACTCTCCTCTTAGATAGACTTTTCCGTACCACCCCACAGGCCTTCCACCTCCTTTAGGCTCTCAGTCCAGACTTGAGGGGCCTGTGGGGATTGCAGTATTGACACCAAAGTGATTGACACTGGACGGTGATCAACTCACCAACGTGCTGTTCAGGATACTTTGCCTAATCAACTTGCATTGATCATTTGCCCTCTGTGGATTACAAATTCTAACGTGTACCAACCGGGCGCATCGTGAACATTTACTGTTCCGCAGAACTGCCCGAGCATAGACTGTTTGTTTAATCCAAGTGAATGATACCATTCTTAGGTTTACAATTGTTTTCTTTATATTACAAGTCTGATCTTTGTAAGGGCTTGCTAATCAGACTGACTTGTTACTGACCAGTTGCGTTTTGTCTATGCTATCTTCCTAAAGTCTAAATACAGTAAACTTACCTTCTCATATCTAAATATATTCACTGTGTGGAGTGTATTTTTCTCATCTGGAAGGACCATCTATAACACCAGGTAATTCATAGCCATATTGTCATTTACATATTGTGTGCCTGTTATTGTGACCCCAGCAGAGGTCACAATATCTCACTCCACAGGTTTCTGATGTGTCAAGGGAGGGTTCGAGCCAGTTAAACAGGGGTGAATTAAGCTAAAAGAGAGTAGATCCCAAATTAACCAGCGGCTCCTTCGGGGGTAGCGCTACATCAGTAAAGTCGTTTTTAGCATATTTAGCCTGCATTCACACCAGAGCAGAGCACAAGCAGATCATATGCCTTATGGTTTTGAAGCATTTGTTTTCCCCACGCGTAGCACAGGGATTTTTGCACATGTATCAAGCTTCAGGAGTTTGTTCCTGGGCAGGGCAAGGAGAGCATTTCTATAGAAGAGGAATATTTTTTAGGCAGAAAAACAACCACAAAAAAAAAATGTGTATTGCACATTTACAAGCATTCCCAAGTCAATGAGATCAAAAACTCCCAAATATGCTAAAAAAAAACCAAAAAAAAACCTTGTGTACTTTTTTGGAGCGTATGGCATAGAGCACAGGGTGACCAAGCATACAAGTGTGAATTGGCACATATAGAAAAAATAGGATTCGGCATAGTCAAGTATATAGAAACAAGCAGAATAATTCTCAAATGCAAATGGGGGTGTGACAGACGTAGCATCAGACCCTGACCACCTTGTGACAAATAGCTGGTCAAACTCACACCGCGCTGTTACTGATACATGACAATGACACCCTCAGCCTCACCCTGCACAAAAAATTTGTGGGGCCACAATCTAAGTGCCAGCCTACTGAAAGCGATCATCGCTTGGTTTTGTTTACTACACAGTTAACTCTTTTCTCTGCCACCAGATTTTTCTCCACCAGGAGGGATTTTGGTCCACTCTTCTTTACAGATCTTCTCTAAATCCTTAAGGTTTCTTGGCTGTCGCTTGGCAACTCAAAGTTTCAGCTCCCTCCATATATTTTCTATAGGATCAAGGTCTGGACACTGACTAAGCCTTTCCGTAACCTTAATGTGCGTCTTCTCTTGCCACTCCTTTGTTGCCTTGGCGGTATGTTTTAGGTCATTGTCATGCTGGAAGACCTATCCATGACCTATCTTCAGTGTTCTGGCTGAGGGAAGAAGGTTCTCATCCAAGATTTTACAATACATGGCCCCATCCATTGGCCTCTAAATGTGGTCTGTACCTTTAGCAGAGAAACATAGCATAATGTTTCCACTTTCGTGCTTGACTGTAGGGAAGATGTTCTTAGGATCATAGTCAGCATTTTTCTTCCTCCACAAAGCAAGTTCAGTTAATGCCAAAGTGCTCAAATTTTGTCTCACCTAACCACAGCACTTTCTCACAATCCTTCTCTGAATCTTTCAGATGTTCAATGGTATGACTGTACATGTGGCTTCTTGAAGAGGGGGACTTACCATAATCCCCCCTTCATCAAAAGATTTGAACCAGTGCACAAAGCAATCCTTATTGATAACGCCTTTTACAACGAAACGTGTGTTGAGCGGAGGAAATATCGGTGACGTCAGCACGCCCGCCGGCGTGTATGACGAGTGTACATACTAAATGCTTGCATCTCTCCGCGGAATTGTGAGTAGACTTTTAATTAGGGTTGCACTGATACTGGTAACGGTGCCGATACTAAGCATTTGCATGAGTATCGGTAATCGTGCAAATGCGCCAATACCTGAAACTGATACATTCAGGTTCGGTTCTTTCATCTGTCAATAGGATTCCCCGGCTGACAGATGAAATGTATACAATCAATGCAGTGAATTATCAGTTGTTAAGGAGCAGGACCACGCCCCTCCCCCTTAGCTCCGTTTGTTGTGTCCTCTGGGTGATCTGCTTCTCCTCCTCGGGCTCCTCTGCGGGCATCTGTCAGGTGACTGATCTGCCTGGTGATTATTGTGTCCTGCACTGAGCCAGGCTTTGCTTCCCCCACCTCTGATGACTTTCCCTAAGTGTCTCAGCTGCTGCAGAACTTCTTGGAGGGGGAGGGCAGATCTGCTGGGTGTTATAGTGGAGGGCAGTGATTGGCAGCTATGGGGTTCCCAAAAACCCACCCTAAACAATAACCCCCTCCCCACCACTGCAACCTAAACAATAACCCTGCCTCCCTCCCTTTCAACTTAAACAATAACTCCCCTCCCCCACCTCTCCACCCTAAACAATAACTCCTTTCCCCACCTCTCCGCCTTAAACAATAACCCCCCTCCCCACCCTAAACAATAACCCCTTCACCACCTCTCCACCCTAAACAATAATCCCCCTTCCAACCTAAACAATAACTTCCTCTCCACCCTAAACAATATGTCGGTCAGTTCAGCTGTGGTCTGAGGGCCTGGTCGCAAAATGAGGGCCCGCCGGCAATGGCAACCCAAGTGTGCCGTGTGTTGCTGCCATGTTGTAATAGCAATAACATTGATTTGAATAACATTTTTGTAAAAATAGGTATCAGTAATTGTTATCAGCGAGTACTTGAGGAAAAGTATCAGTACTCATACTCTGTCTTAAAAAACTGGTGCAACCCTACTTTTAATAAATAGTTTTTAATCTTATGAGGATGTTGCGCAATGAGCGTTCTTCTTTTTATTGTTATGCTCCGAATTACCCAGTTCGAGGACCTATAGTTAAGAGTTTAAATGATATCTCTAAACAATGATATCAGAGGGCAGCTGGAAAGTAAAGATGCCATTTACCCAGAATGAGGGGTGCGCTCACCAAGGTGATTCCAGACCTGGATAAGGTCCAGGATTCCTGGTAAGAAGCCGATTATGCTCATCTCTGTGGGGAGCACTTGGTGGTGATCACTTACAGCATTAAGGAATTTCAAATGCATATCCCCTTTTCGTTTTTTTTTTCTTCTTCTAAATTTCTGCTCCCTATGTACCTATATAGCATTAATGTACTTATTTTGTAAAAATAAAAAAGCTTTCCATTTATTCTCCACACACTTACCATGGCTTTTAAACACACTGTTCCATTACTCCTGCCTTACTTCCTGAACAGACTTTGAGTCATGGCACAGGAAGGAGTTGACTAGCTGAGGGTAGATGATGGAGGCGTTTCACAAGATTTGGCGACCCGTCAGAATTGGTAAGGGAAGTGACGTTCTGTCGCTGCCATCTTCCTTCCACACACTTCTCCATAGTAAGTATACTCTGACATGGGGGAAACCGGACATCTTGTTACACCCACCGAAGTTTTCAATTTTACACTTATTTTTAACAGGAAAGTGAGTTTATCTAGTCAAATACAGTGCTTAAAAGTCCATCTGACTGGTTTAGTGTTGCCAACCATCCGTATTTTTACGGACAGTTCGTAAAAACGAACACTGGTTAGATATTGAATTTTAAAAGCAGCGAACTTCTGTCAGATTAGCAAACCTGTGAGATGAGTAGGCTTGCCACTGCTTTTAAAATTCAACATCATAACAGTCATACGTAGTTCCAAGTACTGGATTTCAGTATATAAACTCACTTTACTGTTAAAGATAAGTGTAAAATGCAAAACTCCGGTGGGTGCAATAAGATGTCTGCTTTCCCCTTCTCAGAGTATCCTAACTATGGAGGAGTGTGGGGTGTAGCAAGATGACGACGACGGAACGTCGATTCCGTTACCAATTCTGACAGATCACCATATCTGACGAAACAGGGCGTGTGCTAAAGGAGATCAGCTGGTCAACTCCTTCCTGTGTCATGACCTAAAGTCTGTCCAGGAAGTAAGGCACGAGTAATGGATCAGTATGTTTAAACAGCAATGGTAAGTGTGTGTAGAATAAATGAAAAGCTGTTTTATTTTTGCAAAATAAATACATTGGCCCAGATTCATAGAGAATTAGATTCTCGTAGCGTATCAGAAATACACTACGCCGCCGTTTTTTACCTGGCTCTACGTGGAATCCAGGTAGATTTTGTCCAGTAAACGACAGCGGCGTAGTGTATTTCTCCCGTCGCAATCCATCTACGCGAGTAGGGGGCGTGAAGGATTTAAAATAGGCGCGTTCCTGCAGCGATCGAACTGCGTATGCTCCGTTCGCAAATTTCCCGCCGTGCATTGCGCGAAATCACGTCATTACGTCATTCGTTGTTTGAGTAGCGTCGTTTACGGACATTTCTATTCCCGAACGAGTTACGTAAAAAAAAAAAAAAAAAAATTAAATTCGTCGCGGGAACGACGGCCATACTTAACATGGGCTACGCACCGTTAGACCAGCAAAAAGCTGGTCTAACAGTACATAAAAAAAAACAGACGTAAGCGATTGCGAAGACCGCTCGTATCTTCGTGGATCACCGTAAAAACACATTTGCATATCCCGACGCATCAAAACGACGCAAACTCCTCCCAGCGGCCGCAAAAATATCGCAGCGTAGATCCGAAGGCTTACGAAGACGTAAGCCTCTCGGATCGAAGCCCGAAGCCGCCGTATCATGGTTTGAGGATTCAAACTAGTGATACGGCGCGCAAAATTTGAAATTACTCCTGTCTAACACCAGTTAGACAGGCGTAATTGCTTTATGAATCTGGGCCATTATTGCTATATTGGTACATAGGGGAGCTGGAATTTAGAAAAAATAAAAAGGTGGACAAATGATCATACAGTACATTGATTCTGTTATGTCTTTTTGCACTTCATCTTTTGACTCACGATGGCACTGATAATATGAATTGTTAAATTAACCCCTTGTTTATGAGTCATGGATGAATCTTTATTTTCACTTCGTGCACTTTATTATAACCCTTCTGTTAAGTCATCAACACTAGAGCTCTACAATCATGAAAGATCATACTACTGTTGTGTAGCGGGGTTCTGCCATCATGGTCTATTACTAATAGCGATGCAGAATTGAATCCCTACCGTTGTTCAAGTTGTATTGTAAATACGTTTATAGTTGTTGGAGCAATGCATTGTGGGACTAGTGGAATCAGGCGACACGGACTCCATTGACAATTGGTAGAGATAGACTATGTTTCCCACAATGCCTCGCCCTTTCTTAGCACCTGACACCCGCACGGCCTGATGGGAAAGGTTACTTAAAGGCAGGGCGGGGTGAAATTCGCTCTCTCGGGACCTGCACTTCTTCCTCTGCGGAGCTGTGGAGATCACTACAGACAAGCCCGAAGCCTGGGCCTGGATCCACCGGGAGACCAACCACCCAGAGAGAAGCAAGTTCAAGTGTGCCCAGCTCATGTTCCAGGAGGCCGGACCGATGGATCGACTGCTGACCGGAACTGTGGAGAGCAGGACATCAGAGGCTTATGCCACGTACACACGATCACTTTTTGTGATGTAAAAAAACGTTGTTTTATCTCACGAAACAAAACAACGTTTTTCAAACTTCATTTTAAAAAACTACGTTGCCTACACACCATCGTTTTCTGAAAATGCTCTTGCAAAGCGCGGTTACGTACACCACGTTCGACGGCACTCTGTTCCATTGAAGCTTCCGTCTCATAACTTGCTTCTGAGCATGCGCGGGTTTAAAAACGTAGTTTTGCCCACACACGATCATTTTTTATGACACAAAAAACGACATTCTGAAAAACGACATAAAAAATTGAAGCATGTTCGAATTTTTTTTTGGTCGTTTTTTAGAAGACATAAAACAAAGTTTTGCCCACACACGATCATTTTAAATGACGTTTTTTAAAACGTCATTTTATTTCATCACAAAAAAGGACCGTGTGTCAGCATTAGTATCGTGTCGTGCCTGCGGAGCAGTTCATCTTTGTGAGAAGCTCAGGCGGACTAGGCCTGTTTGGGTGATAGGGCACTTGCCCAAGTTTCCATACCCAATAACTTTATTATCTACAGTGCCTCACATCTTAGCACAGGCACACTGTTTGCTGCTCCGTTAAGGGATATCTGAAAGTCACGCTGGCCATATTGACTGTTGCTGACTGGAGGATCGGTACATTACGTTTATGCTAGCCATACCTTAGACTGAGTTTAAAGACCCCTGTGGATTACAAATATATTTTAACGTGCACCAACGAGCCTACAACAGACTCCGTCGCTGAGGAACTTTTTGGACGCACTTCAATAGGTTACCCACTAGGGGGAGCTTGCGAGCATAGGCTTTAAAGTTGATTATAGAGTTTAGTCTGTTAAAGTTTCTTCTGCTGTTTCACTGATTCTCACAAAGGGCCCTTTGCAGAGACAGATAGATAGAATACTGTGTGTGTAATCCATTGCTTGTTCTACTCATTAATGCATAACAAGTAAAACTCTTTTTGATTCAATCGCAAGTCTGCAATCAAAAGACAAAAGGTAACAATAATATTGCATGATATTTCTAGATGTTCTATCTGTGTATTACTGGAATCTCATAGCCACACTTGAGATTCGCAATATATGTGGGTTCGAGCCACTTAAAGCGGGTGAATATATATCTGAAAGTAGATCCCAAATCTAACCAGCGGCTCCTGCGGGGGGTAAGGCTACAGTTGAATGCAGAGAAACCACTGCTTCCACACATAAGCAAAGGTCATTCTTTACAGAATGCTGGCAGAGAAAGTGGCTTTGCTACTCTGTGGCTGCTTTCTAAAGAAAACTAAATACTTTAAACACCTTTTAATTTGATGCACCTGGAATGTATTTAGTGGTTTTAAACTCAAAAGTTATTTTGGGCTTTAATCAGTATGGTGGCTGGCTGGGTGGCAAACAAGAGCCTGGATTGTTCAGGGATAGGGAAAACATTACACGTTTTATTCATTTATTTTACCAAGTTAGTTAGGAAGTTGAATTCAGGAAATCTGACATTTTAGGGCATGAGGGGTTAGTAAATAATGTGCTTCCCTTGGAGAGAATACTGTTTCCACAGGTCGAGGATAAGGTCAGTAAAAGGGCATTAGGCGGAAACAAGCATCAGTCTTTGTATAAATGAAAAACCCATTTGCAGGAAACTTTACAATGTATACTTCACAGCTGCTATCTGGAGAAACAGCTCAGGAAGCAAAGAACAAAGCCAGCCTGAGAATATCAGCACATACAATATCTGTATATTGTGCCACTCTGCTTTTCTAAAATATGTTAAAAAAGGATCTCCAGATAAAGCAGAAAACCTGTCTTCAGATACTTGCAATGGCCTGTATAAATCTCTTTAATGGTAAAGTGACACTGATTCTGCTAAATCCCATAATGATGGCTACTCAGAGCTTTTTTTCTCAGAAAATAGGTGCAGGAACTCAACCACGACCCGTTCAGATTTCACAAACAGTAGAAGGGTCTTAAAGGGGCATTAAATACCAGAATTGCATTACATACAGTGTGCAGAGTTCAGGGGGTTACAAAGCAGTCACTTGTAAACACAGAAACCAGACTTCTGTGTTCACAAGTGATTGTGGTGAGCGGGCACCAAAGGGTCTGAGCCAAAGGTGGTGGAACTGAGTTCCCCCAAGTTCCCCCAGAAAAAAAGCCCTGTGGCTACTCAATAGCTCCCAACAATCCCTGATTTCGATGGACTGTCCCTGATTTGGAACAAAGTGCCTCTTTTCTCCTCATTTGTCCCTCACTTTGGTCTGATCTATATAGTTGTATATAAAATGCACTTTTTATCTTTAAAATGTTTCACAGTGCTAAACCTTTCATCCAAATTCTAAATGACTGCATTTGTAAATTTCAAAAGCCTGTAGTAGTGGTTATATAAAAATGAAAAGGGGGGTGGGGGGGTAAGAAGGACTTGTGGGTTTAACTAATATTTTTTTGTATACTTCTCCTTTAAGGGTGTGTGGCAAGGGGCATGTCCTACGCCTACTACTTTTACTATTAGGTGGCCCTCATTCCTATCTCAAAATGTTGGGAGGTATTCTACTCTTTCCTGAAGACCCTCATGCCCATTCTGACACTCCACAAGGTAAAGCCCTGTTTATACCATCATGCTCATGTAATGCATGGAATGAATGGCACCTTACCAACAGATGCTGGCGGGAAGTCTTCATGCATTTTTCAGGCATTTTTCAGTTCATTCAAATTAATTAGCTGTCAAATTGGTTGTAAATGCAGAAGTTTTTTTTTTATCTTATTGCACTCTATACATTAACCACTTACCGACCAGCCATCGCAGTTGTCACTTTGCCTTTTGCCACTAGGCGCGGCGTGCCCGGAGCCAATGCGAGGGAGATGTCTTCTGGGCACCCGCGATTTCTCTTGAGAGAGCGAGAACCGGGATCTGTGCGTGTAAACATACAAATCCCAGTTCTCTCAGGGGAGAGGAGAGAGATCGTGTGTTCATACTAAGTATGATCACGATCTCCCTCTTCCCCTTTTCAGTCCCATCCCCCATACCATTAGAACACACCTAGCGAACACAGTTAACTTCTTGATTGCCCCCTAGTGTTAACCCCTTCCCTGCCAGTGACATTTATGCAGTAATCAGTGCATTTTTATAGCACTGATCGCTAAATAATTGTCAACAGTCCCAAAATTGTGTCAAAAGTGTCCGATCTGTCCACCACAATATCACAGTCCTGATAAAAATTGCACATCACCGCCATTACCAGTAAAAAAAAAAAAATTGCATAAATCTAGCCCCTATTTTGTAGACGCTATAAATTTTGCTCAAACCAATCAATATACGCTTATTGCGATTTTCTTTATTAAAAATATGTACAAGAATACATATTGGCCTAAACTGAGGAAAATAAACGTTTTTTTTAAAAAAAAAATGTGGGATATTTATTATAGCAAAAAGATGTGTTTTTTTCCAAAATTTACGCTCTTGTTAATAGCGCAAAAAATAAAAACTGCAAAGAGGATCAAATACCACCAAAAGAAAGCTCTATTTGTGGGAAAAAAGGACATTACATTTAGTTTGGGTCCAGAGTGCAATTGTCAGTTAAAGCGCCGCAGTGTTGTATCGCAAAAAATGGCCTGGTCATTGAGCAGCTAAATCTTCCGGGGCAGAAGTGGTTAAGATAAAAAAAAATTCTCATGTGTGCAGCAGCCCCCCTAATACTTACCTGAGCCCCAGCACAACAGCCTTGGCTGTCTGGGACTCTCCCTCCTGATTGGCTGAGCAGTGGCCCTATTGGCTCCCGCTGCTGTCAATGCCAGTTAGCCAATGAGGAGAGATAGAGGGCGTGGGTCACTTTAATGAGCAGTACAACACATAGGCACCAAGTTGAACAGTGTGAACTAAAGCTGGCTATACACAAAGGATGGATCTCTATTGCTGGCTACTGTATGCTGACAGCTGGTACCCGTGGCTTTCAGAAAACTCAAACAGTGGCTGCATTTTATTGGATGCAGATGTTGTTTGGCCAGCAGAGCCACCCATGAGTCAAATTTCACTTTGTGTACCAGCACAATTCCCTTAGATGCTAAACAGGACAGTTAATCCGATCAGGACAGTTAATCCGATATTATTTTATCGTACATGCAAGAAAATATTTTTCGTACAATTTTTGTTTAAATCAGTACAGTTGTTGTTCGAAAATGCAATACAAATGCATTAAATCACATCAATTTTTATTTGGTCATATTAGAATTTTTGTGACTTTAGTAAACTCAGATTTGATCTGAGATTTGCATGCCAAAAAAAAAAAAAAAAACGATCATTCGTCCGACAATCTTATTATGTGTACCGGGCTTTAAGTGAATTTTGTGCAATTCTTGGATGAGTGGTTCAATCTGATTGGATGCAGCCACAGTTTAGCCAACAATCCCCCTCCCCCCCTCGTCACCTTCAATTTTTAGATGCTGTTCATCAGGAATCCACCAAAATGTACTTTGTGTATGGCAAGTTCAAAGCGTAACTAAATCCTCTTACAGCTAAGCAAGTTGCCATCTTAGGCTGGCCATGCATTATACATTTTTTCTTTGTACAGCTTTCCCTTCGATTTACCAAAACCATATAATGTGAAGTCAAACCTAAACACTTTTAATCACTTGCCAACCAGGCTTTTTTTGGCACTTTTTTTTTTAAGCTAAAAACATTACTTATAACCCCCATACATTAGTATTATTTTTTTTTTTTTGTAGAGACCCTAGGGAATAAAATGGCGATCATTGCAATTTTTATGTCACACGGTATTTGCAATTTTTTTTAATGAATTGGCACCAGCCTTTTTCTTTTGTTTTATGTTTATGGGTGATCAGTTCACTTGAAAAAGGGGTTATACTAATTTTATTTGTTTGGTGCCATCACTTGTTTATATGTGTGTATATATATAATTTTATCTCATGCTTTTTTTTAACTGCCTTTCTTGCCACATTTTTTAATCTGTGTTTTTGCAGAACCACATTTATTCCAAACTGTCTTTTTATTGCTTTTTTTTCCCTTCAAGCCTGTGTTATTCCTCCAAACTACCTTTTTTTTTTATTATTTAAATTAAAAAAAAAAATTCTGAACCATGCATTTTTTTTTAACTGCACTTTTGCAAAGAGTTTTTTTTAAATCACTTTTTTTCTGAACCGCATAATCCTGACCTGCATCTTTTAAAAATATATTTTTTATAATTTTTATATAATTTTTTTCTGAACCTCATGTTTTTGTAACTTTGTTTTTCCCAAATTGTGCTGTTTAAACCACATTTTTTTCTAACCACGTTTCTGAACCACACATTTTTTTTTTTACTACTTTGTTTGTAAACCATACAGTGTTTTCTCTGAACTGTGCATTTTTTTTAACTACTTTTTTTTCTGCTCTGCTCTTTTTTGAATTGCTATTTTTACAAACTGTACATTTCCTAACAATAGGCCTCACATTTTTTTTTCTTTGAAAAGGAAAGCTAAAGTTTGACAGTTAGGCTGCATTCACACCTGAGCGTTTTGTCACCTAAAGCGCGACGCTCAAAGACGCTAGAGGGGAAAAATAACATTATTCTCTATGGAGATGGTTCACATCTCCACTGCAAAAAGCTGAATGCCTGAAGCGCAAACAAGTTCCGGACCCTTTTTTGTCGCGCGAATCGGGCGGCGTAGGCGTTTTGCCGCGGCAAATTGTGGTAAAAAACGCCGCAATTTGTCAGGGCAAATCGTGGTAAAAAACACTGCAAATCGCCTACGCTTAGGTGTGAATGCAGCCTTAGCTTCCTCCTCATTGCACTTCAGTTAATAATCCCAGACAATCCTGACAGTTGTAGCTGTGTGAATTTCTTTTGGCAAAGTTAATGTAGCCGACTAGCCGTCTACAATGCATGTATGTGCCAACGTACATAGTGCCAGCACATACCATTGTTGCCACTGCAATCTGTATTACTCCTTTAGACTCCTCCACCCTGCTTGAGTGACAGTGTCTCTCACTTCCAGCATTGGGAAGCGGTATATGTTTGCATGTGAGCAGGGGTGCATCTGCCGTGAGGCAAACAAGGCGTTTCCCCTGGGTGGCGATGCCTGCAACGGGATGATGTCTGCAGCTGCAGACATCACCCTAGCATTGTTTTTTTAGAGCCAGAGGTCAGCTCTCGTAATAGCAATCAGAGTGGCTTACCACCCGCTCAATTACTATTACAAGCAGCAGGGAAACCCAAGCAGTGCATCGACTGGCTGGACAGCTAAGCAAAGCTGGCATTGGTTTTGATCAATTTAATAACTGTAAGCAAGAAGCGATTACATCACTTCTGATTTATTTGGAGGTCATCAGCCCCAGTTTTAAAAAATTAACCAAAGTTGGCATTTGAATGCTTTTAACCACTTCCATACAGGGCATTTTCACCCCCTTCCTGCCCAGACCAATTTTTAGTTTTCAGCACTGTTGCACTTTGAATGACAATTGCGCGGTCATGCAACACTGTAGCCAAATTAAATCTATGTTTTCCCCCTACAAATAGAGCTTTCGCTTGGGGGTGTTTGATCATCTTTGCAGTTTTTATTTTGTGCGCTATAAACAAAAGAAGAGCAACAATTTAGAAAATTTTGATTTAATAAATATCAATTAAAAAAAAAAAAATTCCTCAGTTTAGACTGATACGTATTCTTCTACATATTTAAAAAAAAAAAAAGTGTGCAGCAGCCACCCCAGCACCCCCCTCCCCCCAATTACTTACCAGAGCCCCATCTCTCTACAGAAATGTCCACGAGTGCCTCGGCCATCTGGGACTCTCCAACTGATTGGTTGTTCGACAGAACACCCCCCAAAAGAGCGGAGAAGTCGGAAGAAGAATCCCGGAGCTGACTAATAAATTACTACCTGTGTAGTGTGTTTTTTTGACATTTTTCCTCTTCCAGGTGAATGGGTAGGGGTACGATGTACCCCATACTCATTCACCTAGGGTGGGGGGCCGGGATCTGGGGGCTCCCTGCCCACAGACCCCGACAACCAACAGCCAGGGTTTTCGGGAAGATGCCCTTGTTCCCATCACCATGTGGACGATGGTGCTTTGGGGTGGGGGGGGCGCAGTGCCCCCCCCGCCCCAAAGCACCCACCCAAAATGTACATAGTTTGTCGTTGTTGCATGGGTGTGCGGAATTTTAAAGCGGCTGAAATTTTAGTCTTATCTAGGGCAGCACAAAACAAAAATACACCACTGCATGAGAGGAAGCAACAAATTCACCCTCGGCTGTGTGTGTTTATATATAAACTGTATCTTACTTTTATTCTTAGCTTTCTGAAGGGAAATCACTGGTGTACAAATAATAGAGATCTGCCCTGCTGATCTCTATGAATGTATAATTGATGCCAGATTTTAGGGCCAGTTAGCATTAAAGATACCTCCTGGGCAAGCCAGAAAAGCTATAACTGTCCATGAAATACATTTCCAATCCTGTAAATGTAAGAGCCATAACAAAGAAAAATAAAATTAAAAACCAAACTTATGAATTTGCATTGTCTATATGTTGTGGCTTGTTCAATACTATATATAAATATAGAATAGAAAGGAATTCCCCCAATGGGGTTTTTGAGCAGCTGCCCAAAAACCCCATTGGGGGAATTCCTTCCTATTCTATATCTATAGGGGTGAGCAGCTCTTTCCACATCCCCCACGTGTCCTTTTCTTTATTACTATATATAAATATACAATAAATTGTGAGTAGTACTTCTTCTTGTAACCATTTAAAAGTGTGTGTGATTGCAGGCTCTTGGTCCCGCTGATCACTCATTTGAATGACAATAAGTAGACCTAACTTGATGTGATTGCATGACCCTAGGTCACTGTGAGGTCATCCATTTCCACCTCATATGCTTTGATCACTGCTAAACCCTCTTGACATCTTGCATTTCATCATCAATAGATCCCTACAATTTGTCAGCCGTCTTCAACCCTCTTGTGAACCACAGTTCAGTACCTTACTAGTATTATAAAATAAAAGCATTTCCTATATCTGATATTATTTCATGGAAGTCGTAGTATCTCCGGGGTAGATTTAAAATACATAGCCAATTTAGATAATTTATCAGGCAAATAATTATGTAAAAACACGACGTGTGACTATTTTGCCTTGCTTTTAAAATGCCCAGCTATTCTAAACTCCTTTTCTCCTAGCAGGAGGGAAAACGTTAAAAAAGCACATAAAACCATGTTTTGCATGCCCATTTATGTACTTCCGTGCATTTGGCGCTAATGCATTCTATTGGCCAGAATATTAATGTATTCCAGAAGATTTACACCCCTTCATGATGACGTATTTGATCACCTCTGTGGTTTTTACTGTTTGTGCTCTACATAAAAGGCTGACAAAAAAAAAATAGAAACTATAATAGATTAATATAAAAAAAAAAATATATAGAATTTTTTTTATCACATTTCTTGCCCAATACCTGCCAGCTGTGCCACACAAAAATGCCTGTCAGTGCCCATAAAAGTGCCCCATCAGTATTGCCCTTCAGATACCACTCAGTAACGCCTGTCAGTACTGTAGCTCCTCATCAGTGCCGCCTGTCAGTTTTGTTTTTCAAAATTGTCAGGTTTTGTTTGCGTTTATAGCGCAAAAATTAAAAACTGCAGAGGTGATCAAATACCACAAAAAGAACACTATTTGTGGGAAGAAAATTATAAAAATTTTGTTTGGGTACAGTGTTGTATGACCGCGCAATTGTCATTCAAAGTGCGACAGCGCTGAAAATTGTCCTGGGCAGGAAGTGGGGAAAGTGCCCAGTATTGAAGTGGTTAAAAATTATAATTTAAAGTTTTTTTTTTTACCAGGGATTTAAAATTACATTATTGATAAAGAACATTTGGTTATGAAATCGTGACTAGACGTTCTCAAACGTCTAGCACGATTTCATGCCGCGCGCGCCCGTGCGGGCGCGCAGCGCGGCGATCGGTGATGCGGGGTGTCAGTCTGACACCCTGCACCTCCGATCTCGGTAACGAGTCTCCGGCGGAGCCTCGTTACCACGTGATCAGCCGTGTCCAATCACGGCTGATCACGATGTAAACAGGAAGAGCCGCCGACGGCTCTTCCTCACTCGCGTCTGACAGACGCGAGTACAGGAGAGCCGATCAGCATCTCTCCTGACAGGGGGGGTTCGCGCTGATTGTTTATCAGCGCAGCCCCCCCTCGGATCGCCACACGGACCACCAGGGAGTGCCCACACTAGACCACCAGGGAACATAAAAAAATGACAAAAAAAAAAAAGACAAAAAAAAAAAATGAAAAAAAAAGTCAGCAAGAAAAATAAAAGGGGGCAGTAAAAAAAAATGATGCCAATCAGTGCCCACACATGGGCACTGATTGGCAACATTGATCCATCAGTGCCACCCCTCAGTGATCATCAGTGCCACCCCAGTGTCTGTCAGTGCCACCCCACAGTGCCAATCCATGCCCAGTGCCCACCTATCAGTGCCCACCTGTGCCACCTATCAGTGCCCACCTGTGCCGCCTATGAGTGCCCACCTGTGCCGCCCATGAGTGCCCATAAGTGCCGCCCATCAGTGCCCCATACCAGCGCCGCCTATCAGTGCCCATCAGTGCCCATCAGAATTACCTCATCGGTGCCCATCAGTGCCACCTCATCGGTGCCCATCAGTGCCACCATATCAGTGCCCGTAATTGAAAGAGAAAACATACTCATTTACAAAAAAATTAACAGAAAAAAATAAAAACTTTATTTTTTTTTCAAAATCTTTGCTCTATTTTTAGTTGTTGCGCAAAAAAAAAAAATCGCAGAGGTGATCAAATACCACCAAAAGAAAGCTCTATTTGTGGGGAAAAAAGGACGCCAATTTTGTTTGGGTGCAGTGTAGCATGACCGCGCAATTGTCATTCAAATTGCGACAGTACTGAAAGCTGAAAATTGGCTTGGGCGGGAAGGTGCGTAAGTGCCTGGTATGGAAGTGGTTAAAACACTCGCTCCAAATGCTTTAAAAATGTGTGCCGATCCTCCTCCTCCCATCCCTGTAGCTACAGTTTTTTTTTGTATTTCTAGGTCGTTATAAACAGCCAGCAGGGGGGGGGGGGAGAGGATGATTGATCAGTTTCCTACTGATTGCAGTGAACAACAAAAAAAAGTGAAAGAACAAATCCCTGGACACATTTTAGACGTGCATGTTTCAGAAAGGGAGCTGGCCACTGGATGTTGTAGACTTTAGCTATGCAGTCTGCCCATCAGTTGTTTGACTACCATTCTCAGACCTTCTTCTGGAATACTAATCAAGGCAGCCGATCAACACATCTAAATCTGCACCATCCAGTTACCACTAGGGAGGAAATTGTTCAACGCAAGGAATGTTAGAGATGTGTTCTTTTACTTAAGACTCATTACTCTTCGTCATTGGCACTGCTCACAGTGCATTAGAATGAGCGGCTACAAAGGGAGATATAGAGAAAGCAGAATAAATTGTAGATATGGGCATGAAGGAAATACAGATGGAGATCTCTGGAAGAATTATGGGGACTAAATGTACATGTCATCTTAAACAAATAGGATGAAACTATTATGAATTGAAAGCCGAAGTTCTACTTTTTGTGTTTTTAACATTTCTAAACAGTAGCTAAAAGGTTTTTTTTTTTAAGGCTTCCCAAAAGTTGATGAAAGCTTCATACAAAAACCACTTGCAGTTCACACCTCTCATACAAGTTGAAGTCCATGTGAATTAGGCCTTAAATGGGTTGTAAAGGTACAATCCCCCCCCCCCCCCTAAATAGCTTCCTTTACCTTAGTGCAGTCCTCCTTCACTTACCTCATCTTTCGATTTTGCTTTTAAATGTCTTTATTTCTTCTGAGAGATCCTCACTTCCTGTTCTTTTGTCTGTAACTCCACACAGTAAGAGGCTTTCTCCCTGGACTACAGGAGAGTCAGGACGCTCTCTACGTTGCAGATAGAGAAAGGAGCTGTGTGTTCGTGGGTGTCCTGACTCTCCTGTAGTCCAAGGGAGGGGTGAGCACGACACTCCACACCAGGGAGAAAGCCTTGCATTACTGTGTGGAGTTACAGACAGAAGAACAGGAAGTGAGGATTTCTCAGAAGAAATAAGGACATTTAAAAGCAAAATCGAAGGATGAGGTAAGTAAAAGAAGGACTGTACTAAGGTAAAGGTAGCTATATAGGAAAAAAAATAAAAAAAATTGTACCTTTACAACCCCTTTAAGGTTTACAAAGCTTTTCTTGCAACTATATTCCATAAGTTCAGCACTAAGAGCTATGGACAGCACATGTCCTAGTTTGACCTGTCTTTAGCTGGCAGTCATAGGGACACGTTCCTTAATCCACAAGATAAATATCATATACTGCACTGTATGTGCTCTATGCACAGTATGTGCTGTTAAATTGCCTCCACACAAATGATACATACAGTATATAGGAGTTGTGTTGCGTTCCAGTAGTTATACCGGGGGCACAGCCGTCAGCCATAACATCGGTATTAAAACTTTCAGCCGATGTTTCTCTACCCCATTAAAAGTGATCTGAGCAGCTGAATAGCTGCTGGACCACTTTTACAGGCAGCGGGAAGGGTCGTCCCCCCTCTACCACCGCCCACTGGTGCCTCTCCCATGCAGTTGGGACGCCCGGCACGTCCCAATACGCCAGCTGAGCATAGAGCTGATCAGAGTCCGAAACCGCGCCCATCATGTCTATTGTCTTTAGGAGACTGGAAGCGACAAGCATTTTGTCACTTAGAGTTCGGAAAATTTAAACAGCCGTTTTTTAAAAGCACAATTTCTTTTTTATCTCATACTTTTCAGGGTAGAGAGATCTAGGTCTGGGAACCCGCTTTATTGCCATCACAAGGGATGTTTACATTTCTTACGACACCAATAACAGTGGAAAAAAGCACCCATGCTCGCGTGCAGAGGCGAACACATACGTAAATGGTGTTCACACCACACATGGGAGGTATACTGCAAATGTTACAGCAAGGCGCAAGAATTCTAGCTCTAGACCAGGGATATGCAATTAGCGGACCACCAGTTGCAGAACTACAAGTCCCATGAAGCATAGCAAGACTCAGGCAGCCACAAGCATGACACCCAGAGGCAGAGGCATGATGGGACTTATAGTTTTGCAACAGCTGGAGGTCCGCTAATTGCATATCCATGCTCTAGACCTTTCTTTGTAACTGTAAACATTTTTAACCACTTGCCTCCTGCTGGTCGGCTTTATTGCGTGAAATTATGTATCTGTACGTCATTTCATGCAATAGACAGTGGGGGTGCATGCTGGCTGGACAGAGGGGGAGCCAAGCAGTGTGTCCGGCGGACCCGATGGCCACCCGCGATCGTTCCCTAGAGTGTAAACAAGGCAGATCGCTGTTCTGACAGAAAAAGGGAGATCTTGTGTTACGGCTCAGCGGGAACACCAATCGCGTTCATCCAGTCAGACCATCACACACACACTTGTAAGTTGCAGTAACGCAAACATCCTGAAACATGTCGGGCTAAAAAGGAGAAAAAATAATCTCACTAGAATTTGTAATAGCTCATTTGAGAATGGGAGAGGGGGTTAACAATCAGTTTCCCATCAATATGGGAAAGAGATAGAATATAGGTTAGGATTAAAGTTTATATTAAAAAAAAAACAGTAGCAGAGCGGCGGTGACATCTATCAAGACACGTCCCCTCGTCAGCTCTGCTCTAGGATGGAATTTCAGCTGTGTCAGCTAATAGAGCAGGCCGCAGCGCCAGGAGGGGAGGAATGGATTCAGCGGTGTCTCTCTCTGTCTCCACCATCTTTGGCTGCCCTGGAAGTGGATGCTGGAGTGCGCTCTGATTCTCTGTCCCTTCCTATTAATGTCCCATCTCCAGTCCCCGAGTTCATTTCTCCTCATATGGAATCGATTGAAGGACAGATTGCCCCGCCCCCGGTTGTTCTGGAGGCCGTGTGTACTGCGTCATCACCCCCCCCATCAAGCCGTGATTGACAGCAGGGATGCAATTGCTGGTGCCAGCGTTGTACGGACGGGCAGGACTCTGGAGAAGAGGATACAGAAGGGACGTAGTAGATATTCTCCATCTCCGCCTGCAAAACTGACTAAGAAGGGTAAGGGTGACAGAAAGGCTCCTTCCCAGAATGTTGCTAGAAAAAAAATGCTCAGATTTTAGACAGTTTTTGTGATGTGGTAGGCGCTAATGCTGGCAACCCGTTCTCTGGTCATTCTGTACTTCCTGCTGTGTCCAATGCTTTCTCTCGTGCAGGTCAGGCTTATTCACCTGTAACTGTTTCAGTGCCAGTTTGCAATCCTATTCCTATGGTGACAAATGATACAGCTAATCTACAAAGTTTGGGAGGTGAGTCTCTACATACTACTGCTTTGTCTAATTTAATTACCAACTTCTCTCTGCTGTCTGAGCGATTGCAACAAGGGTTCATGTCGAGCCAGATATAAGTGCTCCAGGAATTTCTAATGTGCCAGTAAATTGTTTCAGGGAATTGTCCCCATTGGGATTTCACTTGTCTGCTAATATTAAAGGGTCACTAAAGGAATCTTTTTTTAGCTAAATAGCTTTCTTTACCTTACCGCAGTCCTGTTTTCATGTCCTCATTGTTCGTTTTTGCTATAATGTTGCTGTAATCCTTCTCTGTTCTGGACACTCCCTGGTTGTCTGTTTCCTGATGAAAAAAGTCCTGGGAGCTTTCTCTCTGTGGTCACTAATCAATAGTGTTGCTCACGAATATTCGCATTGCGAATATTCGCTACGAATATTGCATATTCGAGTATTTCGCGAATAACTCGAATATCGCGGCGAATATTCGCTCTTTCGAATATTCGTATTTTTTAAAATTTTGCAATCAAATTCGCAATCATTTTCGCATTCGCACTAGCGAAATTTCGCATTAGCGAAATTTCGCATTAGCGAAATTTCGCATTAGCGAAATTTCGCAATTTTTTATTTTTTTTTATAAAATATAGCGAATATTCGATATTAAAAGTCACACAAAAAAAAATAGCGAAATTTCGCAATTTTTTTTTAATAAAATATCACGAATATTCGATATTAACGAATATTCGCGAATATTCTTTGAAATATCGCGAAATCGAATATGGCGTATTCCGCTCATCACTACTAATCAAGGAGGTGTGATTACTGTGTCTAAAACCCCTCAGAACCAATCACTTTCGTTTTACAAACCATCACTGCCCTCTATTGGCTCTGTGTTTCTGTACATCACAGAAGCATGAAAAAGCATGCAAAAACGAAACTGAAACTGCAGGTACATTATATGATTGATTTTTATCTATTTTTAATAATTTTTAAAAGGAATCAATGAACTATTATGTCTCTATACACTGTAAACAGTAATTTCAGCAAACAAAAAATGTTTTCCTTTACAACTCCTTTAAATCTAAAATATGGAAAAGTGATTATATAGATATATTGTCTCTTTTACCAGCTGCTGATGACAGATCTCTCAAAAGAGAACAGGATAAAAATGTTGATGATAAGCGTAAAGTTGTGCCTCGCTCTTTCAATAATTGGTTACAGGCATTTTGAATTTACGCTAGTGTTATTGGTGAAAAGCACCCGGAAGTTTGTTATAAAATGTTTCATCACATTGAAATTATATTGGAGGCATACAAAAATTTACCAGGATTGTCATGGTTTACCTATGACGAATCTTTTCGTCAGAAGCTGGCAGTTCATGGGTCTTTGCAATGGGGATCAAAGGATGTCGGGTTGTGGCTCAATTTACTCTTGCCTCAGAGACCAATCGTTAGATCGCCTTCTATTCACTCTGGGCCCTTTCGCAAAGGTCTTTATTTTAGTTTTAACAAAGGGCAATGCAAATGGCCGCAGACGTGCCGCTTTAAGCATGAATGCTCTAATTGCTCTGGTGTACACCCGGCTGCTAGATGCTTCAGAAAAATGGCTTTGAATGCGCAGCCTTCAGCTAAGGATAATTTTCGTAAAAGCAGCAACTCTGGTGATGCTGTTCGAAATGTTGCTGTATCTCCACATTTGGCCTCGACATCAGGAAGCGGAATTATTAATTAAGGGTTTTATATTTGGTTTTTTGTTACCATCCTTTTCTGGGGTAGGTTGTTCTATTGTTAATAATTTGCCCTCTGTTAACAGGTTTAAAGAGATTGTTAAGAAGATAATTGAAAAGAAGTTCTTGCTGGCAGGGTTTCAGGTCCTTTTACTTCTCCCCCATTTGATAATTTTAGGATATCTCCGTTGGGTATTATTCCGAAAAAGGATTCTCAGAATTTTAGGATGATTCATCATTTGTCCTTTCCTGCTGGCTCCTCTTTGAATGATGATATTGACCCAGATGTTTGTACAGTTTCCTACAGTTCTTTTGATAATGCTATTTCTTTAGTTCGTTCAGTTGGTTGCTCAGCATTTTTAGCTAAAGCAGACATTAAATCAGCATTTCGTTTGTTGCCCATTCACCCATCTGCATGTGATTCACTTGGGTTTTATTTTGAGGGTAATTTTTATTTCGATCGTTGTCTCCCTATGGGTTGTGCCAATTCATGTTGTTATTTTGAGACTTTTTTGTCTTTTTTGGAATGGACGGGTTCCCCGAATCTGGTGCACTACCTAGACGATTTTCTTTTTATCAGTGCTTCTACTACTGAATGTTTGTATTTATTTACAGTGTTTAGAATGCTTTGCAGAAAATTTGGAGTACCTCTGGCGGAGAAGAAATCTGTATGGCCTACCACCTCGCTGGTATTCCTGGGTATCACTATTGATACAGAAAGAATGGAATTCCGTTTGCCTCCTGATAAAGTGTGTTGTATGCGTTTTTTAATTTCTTTCGTAATAAGCAAGAAGAAAGTTACTCTACGTACGCTGCAAGCTTTATTGGGTTTGTTGGCTTTTGCTACTAGAGTGATAACGGTTGGGAGAGTTTTTTCAAAACGTTTATATAAAGCTTTGGCTGGAATAAAGGAACCTCGACATTTTGTTAGGATTTTTTCCGATTTGAGGGAAGATTTGAGAGTGTGGGATTGTTTTTTGGAATCTTTTAAAGGCCGTTTTTGGCAATCTCCGTTTTGTGAGGCTTCTGCACTCTCCTATTTCACTGATGCTTCGGGGTCTTGTGGTTATGGTGTTTACTTGGACGGTCATTGGTCAGCTTCTGCTTGGCCTTTGGATTAGATCAGGGGTCTTCAAACTACGGCCCTCCAGATGTTCAGGAACTACAATTCCCATCATGCCTCATAATGTCTGTGAATGTCAGAGTTTTGCAATGCCTCATGGGATGTGTAGTTCCCCAACAACTGGAGGGCCGTAGTTTGAGGATCCCTGGATTAGATTGAGAAAGGTTTGACTTCAAATGTTGTCTTTCTAGAAATTTTTATAATTTTGGTTGCACTGGAATTGTGGGGTGACAAAATTCTAGATTGCTTTTTCATTCGGATAATAAAGGTGTGGTTTTTGCTATTGTCTGTCATCCAGATCTCCGCCTGTGCTTGCTGTTCTACGCCATATTGTTTTTTAAATGTCTCTTTTACAATATTTGGATTAAATCTAAGTATGTTCCAGGTCATTTTACAATGTGGCTGATGCATTGTCTCGATTCCAGCAGGAGCGTTTCAGGATATTGGTACCGGATGCGGATCATCTTGGTCTTCCGGGCCCTCTCAGTCTTTGGTCCATCATCTAATGAAAGTTCAAGATGCTGTAAAGAATTCTTTGGCTCCTTCCATGTGGGCGAACTATAATGCCGCGTGGAATAATGGTACTCGTTTCTGATTTCTACAGGTCATCATCCTGCTGATTATAATGAACGTCTGGTTCTCTCCTTTTTGCAATTGTTGATGAGTTCTGAATATTCTTATTCTCATATTAATAACATTTTGGCCGGGGTTTCTTTTTTTTGTAAATGGCGTAATTTTTGCTTCTTGTTATAGTTTTTTTTCTGTACAACAGGCATTGAAAGGTTTTCGGAAGTGTACTTTTCCTAATTTCCGACTGTTGAGCTACTGCGATCTTTAATAGAGGCTACCGATTTGGTGTGTTCGTCTGCTTATGAAGCGGTTCTTTTTAAAGTTTCTGGTAGCATATGTTTTTTCAGTGCTTTTTGAATTTCAGAGCTAGTGCCTGGGTCCGCATTTGCTGTTAATGGACTGTACTTTTCAGATTTGTCTTTCTGTGGTGATCAGATTCAGTTTGTTCTGAAGCGTAGTAAGACGGATCAGTTGGGGAAGAGCCGACTAGTTGTGATTTCTAAAATTTATGACAGTTCTATTTGTGCTTTTCGCTTAATGTATGAATACTGTTCAATTCGTCCTAAATTTGATTCTCATTCGTTTTTGCATGTTAATGGGCTTCCACTTACCTGGTTTCAGTTTTCACTTGTCCTGAGGAATTGTTTGGTCGAATTAAATCTGGAACATTTGCCTATTACTACTCACTCATTCAGAATAGGTGCAGCTACCAAAGCTTCTAGGCTCGGTTTGTCAGACGCTGCGATACAGGACTTGGGTAGGTGGAAGTCTGATTGTTTTAAGACGTATGTTAGACCGAACCTTTGCCATTTCTGAATATTGCAGGTACGTCGAAGTATACTGTTTGGAAATGAGGACACTCTTATGTGTTCTGGGCAAAAAATCGTGCCTCTATTCATTCTTATGGGAATAATTTGGGGTTAGATGGCAAGGGTGTTTTTATCTGTTGGTATGGCAGACGCGGAATGTCTTGGTTTGACCTGCATCCTGCTTTGAATAGACTGTATTCCTCTTGGCCTCCTCCGGACGCTATTGTTTTTCATCTTGGGGGTAATGACTTAGACCCTCCTGGATTTGCTAAATAGAATTGAGGACCTCTATCAATTACATTTAGTTCTTCCAAATACTGTATTGATATTTTTGGAAATTATTCCCAGATTTTCTTGTGTGGGTCGGGGGTCAGGTCATCACGTATGTCAATCTGCAGGCCCTTTCTCACGGCGTATATGTGCAGCATGCAACATGCACTGATGATCTGACACACAAAGTTTGGGGAATACAACAGGGCCCCCTAGACTTATCCAGGATTCGGAAACGGGACTTCAGGAGACCAAATGTTTGTTCCACCACTACACGGGTACGTATGTGTGCATCATTGTATCTTCTCTCTCCTCTGGTTTAGGGATTCTGGAATGGAGTCATGAGATGGGGCCCAAGTGCATATGCCGAGTCACCTGGAAGGGAAAAGACAGGAGAATGTTAGTCATGCATGTGCCCCTCGTGATGTTCACATCATGGGGTCGGACAGTCATGCCCGACTCCCATGTCACTCACCAACCAACCAGTTGTCCTTGTACATGTTCTGTTCAAATTCTGCTGGGATGGGGCTTTGACGGTATATGTAGCCGTCGTGGCTGGACCAGGGGTGTTTGGCACGGACGTGCCATATGAGGCATTGGGCATCGGCTATCACCTGTACGTTGATGGAATGCCAGTTCTTCTGATTGCGATATATGTGCTCTGTGGCACGGGGGGGCTGGAGTGCCACATGTGTGCAATCAATGGCCCCGATGGTGCGTGGGAATCCTGCAATGCTGTAGAAATCCTGCATTGCGTTCTGCTGCAGATGCTCATTGGTGGGTCTGATGATGTGGTGGGACATGCGTCTGAGGATTGCAGGGGACAACCTGGTGCACACATCTGCTCATGGTGGATTGGGACATCCCAGCCACTACTCCACTTGTACACTGAAAAGATCCACTGGCAAGGAAATGGAGTGTTGCCAGTAGCTTGACCAGTGGCTGCACTGCATGTGAGCGGTGTGTCTTGCTGGTGATGTCATCCTGCAGGGCTGTGGATATTTCCAGGATTGCATCAGAGCTGAATCTGAAGATGCCATACACCTCCTCATCACCCATGCCAAAGAGGCTAATGCGCGTGCGGTATATCCTCTCCACGTACCCTCCTCCTCCGTACCGGTGGACCCATTAGTAGTGCTAGGACCACGGCTGTCCCTGGCATGTTGGCAGACAGATTTGTTGTCCTGCAAGTGGGGTTGCTCAGCTTGCTATTTTCGTCGGTAACGGTGCTGCTGTAGCTGCTCTCCAGCTGACCTGTGCCCGTCAGGTGTGAAGATAAACCAGCTATTTGTAGGAATAACTTTGCGCCGGACGTACGACTTACGCGCGGCGCACGTAGCCAGCGTCTAGTGCCAATACGTTCGCGAATCGGCATATCTCCCTCATTTGAATGGGAAATCAATGGGCACGCCCGATGCGCCAAGCGTAAATATGTGCCTACGATACGCCGGCCAATTTATACCAACAAATAAAATATGTTATTGAATATATAAGCTGGTCTCATAGTAATTTATTATAGATAGATCAAATATTTCTATATTCTTTCCCATAATTTTGCTCCATTATGTTAAATGTACTGTACAAACCATGTTTGACATCACATACATGCTTTTAAACAAATTTCTAAATAAATAATATTTTATGAAACATAATTTTTCTGTCTGTTCGCCCATAAAGTCCCAATAAACCAGGGGGTATACTTATGCCCTTTTTTAAAAGGAAGATTTGGTTGCTTAATTACCGGGCCATTTTTTGCTATACGGCACTGCGTCGCTTTAACCGACAATTGCGCAGTCGTGCAATGTTGTACCCAAACAAAATTGACGTATTTGTTTTTTCTTTTTGGTGGCATTTGATAATTTCTGTGTTTTTTTTGGCACTATATAAAAAAAAAAAAAAGTAAAAAAAAGTGCGACAATAAAAAAAAAAAAAAAAAAACTCAACAACCCACACAATATATATATATATATATATATATATATATATATATATATATATATATATATATATATATATATATATATATTACTTTTTGCTATAGTAAATATCCCCCCCAAAAAAATCCTCAGTTTAGGCCAATATGCATTATTCTACATATTTTTGGAGGAAAATAAATAAAATAATCGCAATAAGCATATATTGATTGGTTTGCGCAAAAGTTATAGCGTCTACAAACTATGGGAAAGATTGATGGCATTTAAATTTTTTTATGTGTAATGGCGGTGATCTCCGATTTTTGCGGTATTGCAATGGACAGGACAGACACGGGACACATTTTTGGCACCCATTGATATTTACGGAGCGATCAGTGCAATAAATAGTAATATTACTATGTAAATGTCACTGGCAGGGAAGGGGTTAACACTAGTGGGTGATCAAGGGGTTAATTGTGTTTACTATGGGGTGTTGTAACTGTGGGGGGATAGGAAAGGATAGATGGTGTTCTACTTTGTAGAAAGACACAATCTGTCCTTCAACATGGGGATACACACGTACGGCTCTCCTGGGCGAAGCCGTATATGTACGGGATCTTGCCCAGCAGAGACATTCTGCCGCAGTATATAATAACCACCATTTTATTCTAAAGGCATCTGCTAAATAAAAATAAAAAAGTATCTATATCTCTCTAACTAACACACACACACAGTCAAATATATAAGTGGATTATGGTGGGTTGTAGTTTTCAAGGGGTTGGGCTTGGCCTCTTAGTTTCAGTGAAGGGGACGCTCTTTTTTTTTTTTTTTTGTACCACATCAGACTCCACCAGTAAAAAAACGAGACTTGCTCATGTTTTAATTGCTTATAACGTCTCAACTATGGTTTTGCATCATTCGTGGTTATCCTTAATTGCACTTCTTTTCTCTTCATTATTTTTTTTATTCATTTTTTAAGTATTTGAACCCATCACAGAGATGTAAGCCTTCCACGTACAATGGCAAATCTTACGGGACGTAGACTTCTGCGCCTGTAGCATGGTAGAGATCACCAAGTCCGACAGACCTTGGTCCCTCGGAACCTGGCTCTCAATAGCCACGCCATTAAAGCCAACGACTGTAAAGCAGAATGAAATATAAGACCCTGCAACAGAAGGTCCTCTCGCAGTGGCAGGCGCCAAGGAACATCTGCCACCAGACGCACAAGATCTGCGTACCAGGGACGACAAGGCCAATCTGGAGCAATTCGGATCATCGGTATCCCCTCGGCATCCACTCTGCGGAGCAGACTAGGAAGACGCTTCAGAGGAGGAAAAGCATGGATTAGGGGATAGATTTTTACCCCCCCTTTGACCACGTGCCGCTTCCATCATGGCAACAAACGCCTCTAGGACCGCCGTCATAGCATCCACAGAGACCGCAGGTACAGGGGCACTAAGGGTTAATTCAGGCATATCTGGGGGAGATACGTCCGGTTCTGATGCCATGTTGATCCACCCTAGGGATACAAGGCAAGACCTACAGGCCACCCTCCTGGCCGCAGCAGAGAAACCCCCAAAGGACTCACCACCCTGACGAGGCCTGCACATCTGCCATCCGCCTTCTAGAGTGCGGCTCCGTGCCGTTCCATCCTCAGGAAGTGTGCTGGAGCAGTTTGCTGCGATTTTCCAGCCACTAGAGGCAAAACACACCTCCCAAAATGGCCGCCGACACACCACTCTGTAAACAGAGCATGCGAACTACAAGAAAATGGCCACCAATACTAAATAAAAACGTCCGGCACCGCCAAAATGGCGGCCGCGAATGTACACAAAAAAACACCCACACACACACACACAGCAGTGAACAGGCAGGCCCCCCCGCACACACGGCAACAACAGCACCCCCCCGGCAGAGCAGACCCACCACACAGCCCTAGGATGGAGGCCCCCCCCCCCCCCCCCCCAAGGCAGACCCCCACCTCACGGCCAACCCAGCCACCCAGAGCGTAGGGAAGGAGGTGAGAAATGGAGAGAGTAAAGCATGGCAGACCCTCTATTGACCTCCCCAGGATTGCCCAGCCGTACCACCCTGCCAGAGCTAGGGGACTGCTACTTACCCATCCTGCGACGACTGGCTGAAGGCATCCCAGACAGAACGAACGTCCGCGCGGTTACGGCATGGCTGTTGGCCCAGCACACTGACACGGACATAGAGCCCGGTCATGTGTGTCCTGGAGCATATAGCTCACCGGCCACCCCTGGAGCAATGGGGCATGTCGTGGACGACCCAGCGCGTAGCTAAAAGGCCGGCACACGCTCGATGGCCGAACTGGGGAAACTACAAGGATCAAAGATCCAGCCAGTCACCCAGTCAGCAGTTGATTGTAGATCTCAGGATTCAGGATCCAAAAATGCCAAGTTAAAAATCCCTAGGCCACATGGGCCCATAGAAGCCATGTCATTCTGTGCTAGGCAGAAAAAAAAAACTGAGGCTGCAGATGCAGGGAGAAGGGGATGTATCGGGGAACAGCCCCCTAGGAGGTACTGTACTGTGTGATGTGTTTTGAACACTTAACATGTTTTTCTGCCTAGTCAATCTCCTAGAAGGAGGATAATACCCTAAGGTCAAGATGATGCTGTGTCCATCCATGAACGGAAGAGAAATTCACTCATAAAAAAAAAAAAAATCAATCTTATTGCACTGGTACAATACAGGACTCAAGGCTTGTCATTTTATTTTTAATTATTTATTTTCATTTTCAAAGACATACAGAAAAATGTACAAACGTTGCAACAGTATACAGATACAGTGTGAGGAAACATATACATTCACATTTAGGCTCCTTTCACACTTGTGCGACCTGAAAGTCGCATGACTTTGACGGGACTTAATACAATGCCTGTGTAATCTTAAGGTCTATGGACTTCAAATTGCATCAAAGTCAGACCGAAGTAGTGCAGGGACTACTTTGAAGTCACACAGATATAAATGGTGCTCATTGGAAATCATGGGGGTGCGACCCTTTTTGCTACTTCACAGTCCCAAGTCATAGGACAAGTCGCACAAGTGTGAAAGGGACGTTATCCTGAGCTCAAGCCATGAAATTAACTTTATTCAATCACATGAAACAACCACTATTCGAGTGGATTGTATTGTAGGCGAGTCAAGTTTTCCCTGTATAGACTAAATATATATATAAAAAAAAAAAGAAGGATTAAATGAGCCCCTCAGTGCAGCTTTAACCACTATGCACACCATCACATGACATTGATTTTTAGGCCGGATATCTAAATGATGACTGATTCAGGCGGCGATTTTGTGTACAATAAGAATGGTCATAGTGGAAGTCCCCCCGCTTGATCGTTCTTACAGGCGATGGGAGGGGACATCCCCCCCCCTCCAGCCACCATTCGGTGCTTCCCAGGGGAAACGGAAAATAAATTGTCTGCCGCTGGATGATGGCCATAGAGATTTCAAGCTATCTCTATGACCGCTTGACGCCCGTTAGCGACGTTATGACGTCACGCCCGGGCATCAGATGTAAACAAAGCCGCAATTGCGGCTGTCAGCATGAGATCTGTGATTTTTTTTCCCAATCTCATTCTTTCCAGCCTGGGGGTGAGATGTGAGGTCTTATTAACCCCGTATCTCTCCATAAAGAGGACCTGTCATGATAGATTCCCATTACAAGGGATGTTTACATTCCTTGTAATAGGAATAAAATGATAAAAAAACAAAAAAAAATACAGTGCGAGATAAAAAGTTTAAATTACATTTTATTCCCTAGGATGTCTGCTAAAACATACATTATGTTTGGGGGTTCCGAGTAATTTTCTAGCAAAAAAAATTGATGATTTTTACATGTAGGAGAGGAGTGCCAGAATTGGTCGGTATGGAAGTGGTTAAGGATCCTGCACGCACTAAAAAAAAATAATCAAGGGATGAGGAAGCCATTTCTCGAGGGGACGAAGCAGAGAAAACTAGGTTTAGAAAAAGAACCTGAGAAGAAGTCCCAACAGAGGTGACCTATAGCCGGCTGGTGAGACAGCACAGCCTGTTAAAGCCACAGAAGGTGGTAGGAGGGGGGACAAATTAATGGGCTCTCATGCCCATGCAAACCGTCACCCATACGGCCGCATAGGTGTAACCCTAGGGTAAGACTTAGGTTAAGTTGTAATATAAAAACACATAAGAGGGGAAAGATAATCAAAACACAGAATATCTGAATGCCTAATAATAATGTTACTGCTACAGCACATGGAAAAGATTATGTACCAATTGTTCCTCTCCTATAGGTGTTGCTGGCGACCCACCGTGATAGTCTTTCACGGGTGGCAGTGAAGATGGTGAAGAAGAAGCCTATGGTTGAAGACCCCACCTCCACCTTGATTGAAAGAGAAGTCCTGGAAATCGTGACCAACAACCCATTCTGCGTCCAGGCTTACGCCACATTCCAGACAGGCAAGTCTATTGTTGGAAAATGTAATGTATAGAAGAACATTAGGATATCTGCATTTCAAGGATGTCCCTGTACGTCCTTCACTTGGTGATTATATGGGGGATGATGCCCGGGCATTAGCCAGTATATCTATTTTGGCTGGAGATTTTCTTTTTTGTAAAAGCAATCCTAGCAGCTAATTAGTTGCAGGATCACTTTTACAGGCGGGAAGATGGAGATGAAGGTGGTGCCCCCCCTCTCACCACCTTCTTGGACTCGCCTGTCTCACCGTTCAACCCAGTATTGCAACCAGCTGACAATAGAAGTTCCCCAATGACCTCTATAGTCTAAGAAACAGGAAGCAATGAGTATTTTGTCACTTTCGGCTTTGTGTTTTTTGGCCGGGTGCAGGCACAGATCGGTCTGATCGGCTGCTTTGGAGGTCAAAAGAAAGATCTGGGGTCGAATAGATCAATGATCTCTCTATAAAGAGGACCTGTCAATGCCTATTGCTGTCACAAGGGATGGTTACATTCTTTGTGATGGCAATAAATGATAAAACAAAAAATAAAAAATTGTTAAAGTGCCCCCCTTGCAAAAGGAAAACACATACGTAGATGGCACATGCATAGGTTACCAGTGTTTGCACTAGGGTTGTCCCGATACCAGTATCGATACCGAGTATTTGCATTGAAAGCCGCGCCGCATGGGTTAAACGGGAACATCACAGCTTTTATTTGAATAGCTGTAGTGTTCCCGCGCGTATAGACACTCCCCCTTGCTCGGGATTGGATGGGTGATTGTGATCTGTCCAATCCCGAACAAGGGGGAGTGCCTATACGCACGGGCAAAACAGCTATTCAAATGAATGCTGTAAAGATCTCCGTGCGGCGGCGGGTGGAGGGACATGGCTGCATATGTGGGGGGACATTTAAAAAAAGTATCGGTATTCGGTATCGGCGACTACTTGAAAAAAGGTATCGGTACTTGTACTCGGTTCTAAAAAAGTGGTATCGGGACAACCCTAGTTTGCACCACACACATGAGTGATTGCCACAAACGGCGTAGATATAGGGAGATGTCATGCAGGGTATTCTGGTAGAGAATTAGAATATTACTTTTATTTGAACCTTCTAATGGATCCATTCATTGACCCGTCCATTTTTTGCCCACAGAATTATTTATTCTTTGCGATGGAATACATGGGAGGAGGAGATCTGGAGAGCCAAATAGAGAACACGTCATCATTTACCCTCCTTACCATCAGACGCATGTCGGCAGAACTACTTTGTGGTGTAAAATTTTTATACTCAAGAGGAATATTTCACAGGTAAGTATCTTTACTATAAACTTCCATTTCCCCCCTTCCGCTGCCTAAACACCTAAACCGGTAGTAAACCCCATTTGTGAGGAGGAGGATGGTGAGCGCACACTTACCCCTTCGTCCTCCTCCCTCCAATGTCTACCTTTCTGCTGGCCATACACAAAAGGAATAAGAGGAAGGTTGGACATAGATTGGACAGTTTGAACGCTTGTGCTTACACTGTAAAAGAAATGTCACTTTTGAAGGCAATCGCCACCAGGACTGATGAAAACAATTACTTAAAGGGTCACTAAAGGAATTTTTTTGTTTTGCTAAATAGCTTCCTTTACCTTACTGCAGTACTGGATTCATGTCCTCATTGTTTGTTTTTTGCTTTGATGTTGCTGTAATCCTGCTGTTTCCTTATAACCACAGTACTGGGAGCTTTCTCACGGTGGTCTAAGCCGTCATTACTGTGTCTAAAACTTCCCAGAACCAATCAGATTCATTTTAAAAACAAAACACTGTCCTGGATTAGTTTGTTTTTGTTCTGTGTGTCTTTCCACTTCACAGAAACATGAAGCCAGTTTAAAAGTAAAACTAACCTGCAGGCACATTATATGATTATCTATTTTTAATCATTTTGAAAAGGAATCAGTTAACTTTTAATTTCTCTATACCCTGTAAACAGTCATTTCAGCAAAAAATGTTTTTTCCTTTAGTGACCCTTTAATGATTAGATTGCAAATATAGTGAAAATCAGTTCATGAAAGATACAATAGTTTCCTGGATTGTATCATTCTGTGTATGGGCAGAGCTAGGAAAGGGAATTTTGTTAAAGTTGATCCCTCTCTGAACCAGCAATATTGAGAATTGTCTGAACCACAGAGCTAACCCTCGTTTTCCTTATAGGGACTTAAAGCCTGCAAACATCTTGGTTTATCTCAACGGTCATGTGAAAATTGGGGTTGTCAGTGACGGGCATGCATGGACAGACAGTGGAGGGATTAATTGGAACAGTCAGTTACTTTGCACCGGAGGCAAGTAAAGGACCAGTGATCTGTTGGTACAATATGCTCATACACAGGGCAAATGTCAGACAATGTACATGTATGCTAGAAATTAATCCATCTCTCTCTCTGAATTTTCCACAGGTGATCTTTGAGAAGCCACATGATCAACGGGCAGATTATTTCTCCCTGGGGGTCCTACAATATGAGGCAGCCTTTCGTGTCCTTCCATTCTACGATGGTGATGAACTAGCAGTCATTAGGCTCGATGTAGGTATTCGTACACCATTTTACCCGGACAATGCCGACCCAACCTAGTGGATTTTCTACAGAAGGTAAGTAGGGACACAGTCCCAGAGGGACAAGGAAAGTAGCTAGATAAACTCATAGATTGAGCCTGTCTACTTTATAAATGGGATTTTTTTTGCTTTGCTCGTTTTAGAACTCTGTAGCCAGCGTGCTAGGAGGTGGCAGAAACCTGTCACATGACCTCAAAATAGGTCATGTGACAGCACACTCCTCCTATGGGCACGTATTTGCAGCATTATGCAGAGAACACCCCGCAGGCTCTACATTTTCACCATGTGGAGCATTTCCTGCGCTGTACAGAGTGTGGAAGATGCTGGTCTTTTAGGCCTCTTAGTTTTCTACCATTATTGTCATCTTATATTTTCCTGTTCTTTTTCCCCCCCCCATAGCTCCTGAGCAAACTGGCTGACGAGCGTGAAAGAGCCATCGCCGACATTGAACACCATCCTTTTTTCCCCCCACAAGAAATAAATTGGGTGGAGCTGGCTGCAGGAGAGACAGACCCCCTATTCCCTGCCCGTTGGAAGGCAAGTAGAAATTTGGGATCAACCGATCTGATTCCGTACACAGCTGGGGCCCATCAGAAAATAAATGACATTTGTGAGATGTACCATTGTGCTCAAAGAGAAGCCATCAGGACCATATTCATGAAAGAAGCTGAATATTTCATCTTCCCTTTTTAGAATTGTGCTGCATTGTTTTTTCCCATATTAGATTTACTGAAATCTGATTTGTCAGTTTGAGAACCTGGGGGGCAGGGTGGAGTCACCTAAGCTCTGTCTCCCAACTTCTGAGTGCGCTTGACAGCATCAAATAACAGAGCTCTGTACATACTCCCATTTCTCTCAGGGCTCTGTTATAGGATGGGCTGTGCACTGACAGACCTCAAGAGAACCGTCACCCCAACTCTCAATCTGAAGGCTCAGGGGACACAAAGCAAAATAGGGGGACAAATATAAACCTTTCAGACGTGAGTGCAGAATTATAATAGTGAAGATCCAGATCCTTGCTTCTGCACAGTGATGGCCGGTATCCGACATCTCACAGTCATATGGGCTTGGATGACCCATAGAGGGGGAAATGGCCCCCAGAGGTCAGAGGGATTTCTTCTACTCATTTATGGATCTCATTGTTCTCTCTCTCTTTAAGAACCATAAAAATAAAAGAATAAAAATAATGAATCTGGAGGACATCGTAAAACAAAAAAAAAAGAGAACATTGCAAATTAAGGAGAGGACATCTCAGCCGGAGAACAGGCCCTGTTTAATGGGTTCTCATTTCTCAGTGAGGAATGGATAGCCATGAGGAATTGGAATGAATTGTAACACCCAAAGGCACGAAGAGAAGAAAAGAAGGGGGGATGAGGGCACGAGGGCACATGATGGGGTAGGGGGTTATTGGGGATGCCATGGAAGGAGCGCGATAGGTTGACACTTGGGATGCGGGGTTGTACAATGGGATGCGGGGTTGTACAAATCTACATCAGGTAAAGGTTTTCCAAAGAAGACGACCACAGAATATGGGGGGGTATAGACAAGAGGGGACGTGTAGGCATTAAACCAAAACAACCTGGGAGATTTCAAAACCATTTCCACCTGAAAGGAAGGAGGAGATCTTTAGGCTGAAGATGTATGCACAGATGGACAGAGCATCAGATTTCTTCATCCTCAAATCGGAGGACCAAGATTTTATTGACCAAAAACAAGATGAAGTCCAAATTGTAGATGAGTTTGGCTACGTGCCCAGGAAAACAGAACTAACATTTATTTATAGACACACATTGGACAACATACAATGACTGGCATGCACTGACCTACACTAATAGAGGACGTTTAGATGTACATAAACTGACTGTTCCATGCTTTAGCGAGATGTACACACACACACAACCAAATTAGGAGAGAGTAGATCGCACACAGATTATAGGATGAGGCCTACTACAAACATACATCCAACATTAGAAAAAGGATGACTAGCATCCAGTAGGGTAGCTTAGTGTAGGTCCTGCCCTAAAGAGTCTACCTTGCCGTGGGGGGCAGGCTTGGAATCTCTTGGTCTAAAGTGTGTCAGCGAATGGGCGAGAGGATCACTAGATCTTCACTTCTGGCCAGTTGATTTTACCAAAGGACTCTTGGTTTAATCAGAGTATATATAGTTGGAAAAGGAAAAATGTGTATAGGTCAATAATTATACTTTCATAAACACACAATAAAAATTTGGTATATTTACATTTGAATTGCTTCCCATTTGATCCTCTCATGACCGGGGGGTCATTACCACTTGGATGCACAGACCACATTTGCAAGGCTGGAAAGGGCTCTATGGCCATTTCTTCAACTTCTGGTGCTTAGGGATGTGCAATAGGTATTTATGTATTAACATGTGTCCTAACCATGTTATGTAATGACAAGCCCCTTCTAGCTTTACCCCAAGAACAGGATATGCGATTAAATCCTGTAATGAAACATCCCCCTTAACCACCCGTCATATTTCTCCCTGGGGGTCCTACAATATGAGGCAGCCTTTATGAGAGGACAGGGTCATGTACGCATGGAGGATGCATTATAGGGTCATCGCGTATATATGATGTGTGACTTCCCCTGTGATGAGAGGACAGGGATACAGAGGATGTATTAAAGGATCATTGTTTTGTATGATCTGTGCCTTCTCCTGCGATAGGACAGGGTCATGGACACATGGAGGATGTATCTGACGCCTGTATATCCTAGGGAGATTTCCATCATTGTCAGGGTCATTGTGTTATATGATCTGTGATGAAAGGACAGGGTCACGGACACATGGAGGATGTATTATAGGGTAATGGTTTTATTTGATCTGTGCCCTGTGATGAGGACATGGTCATGGATGCATGAAGGAAGGATGTATTATAGGGTCATTGTAATACAGGGCTCGACAAATCCTGGTGACTAGAAATAGCGTCCTGGCGGGTGGGGTCTTGGCTGGGAAGGTGGACATTGCCCAGGCCTCGTAGGCCTTCCAGACACAGTACTGCCCATCACTGTCATTTTGGAATGCGATTATCGACGTCAGGGGGGATAGAGCAGTAAGAGAGCAGTGAGTAGCCACTTACATTTTTTTTTATAGGACCAGGGGGACTAGGCCGAAGCCGCAGCCTAAAACCTCATGCCCGCAGCTAGCCGTGATCCTGGGAAGCGGCATTGTTGATATTTACAACAAAATGGAAGGGAAAAAAAAGGGGGGGGGGGGGAACGAATGGGACTGTTGGTGAGTCAACAGGGGGTCAGAGGCAGAAGTCTAAAAGGGACAGATGACATTTGCTAAAGAAAAAGAAGATACGTAGATTGTTAGAGTTTACATACAAAGTAATCAACCACAGCTTCCACAGAATAGAGCAGCTTTTCTAAACCTTTTCAAGAAATAACTTTTGGGTCTCAAGAAACCCCCTGCAAAAAAAAAAAAAAAACACACGACTATATCTACAAGCGCTACACTTGTGATCATTGGGAAACATCACCCCCTCAGAAGTAGAAATTGCTCCCGGTCCCCGTTCTGTAAAGAGCGATCGCGTGTGCCTGGCGGCGAACGTGCCTGCCGGGCACAGGACTCGGAGGCGAGCGGGGGGGTGCGCGCGCCGGCGCCCCCCGAGCGGCCGCTAAGGTGCCGACGTAGAGCTACGGGCTCTCGCCCAGGATAGCCGACCTGCCGCCGAATAACAGCGGCGGCTGGTCGGCAAGCAGTTAACAGGTCAATCATTTACTTGAAATGGCTACCCATTGCAAGTTTCAAGCACTTAGACAGTTTAGAAAAAAATAAAAGTATAAATGGTGTTCATACTCACTCGGTCACTATGGTATTAGTTTTCCGTATTCTGCAAAAAACCTGGTTAATCCTGCTGTTCTCCATCGCCAACTTCTGTCCGTGTACCAATTCAGCTAGGGATTTTACAACTGTTGTGGCAACTTTGCACATGTTCAGATTTTAGTGAGTTTTCAATGCTGAGCATTTACGCTCTATGACATCTGAGCAGCATATGTGAATGTAGAATCACATGTGGGCATATACACAGTAGTAAATTACAACCAGTTCCCTCCCTTCTATACCCACTAACCACAATTTGGGTGAGATATTACATGTAGATTAACGGAGGCTTCACATCCATCTTATTCTAATTGGTTGTTTTGCAAGCTGGTCGGTAAGTAGGCTTGGTTTTTCCCTGGGCATTCCCCAAGTCACTTTTGTTATCTGCTTTAGCCTTCCATTGCTACTTACTGCTATGGCCAGCTATAGATAGGGGTGGTGGACAGGTTTATGCTTCACCTGTGGTGTTTATATTGGTCCAGCAATGCACCAACACCTTTGCAGCCATTAAGCTACATGCTGGGTATTTGGTGTGCTCCTGTACCTTTAAGGAGGGGTGGCTCCCCTTCAGTTCACCTGCCCTTTTCTATCCATTAAAATGCATGTGCCTCCATTGTGGGGACACTCATTGTTTAGTGTTAGGACCACAGATTGAGGGGTGCCTTGGCGCGGCTCTGTGGCTCACGCATGCGTTTGCAAATGCGTGCGGACAAAACACCTGTTAACGCATACTGTTAGACAGGTTAATTGGTTGTTTTGCAAGCTGGTCGGTAAGTAGGCTTGGTTTTTCCCTGGACATTCCCCAGGTCACTTTTGTATTCTAATACACAGGCTGGAGGGGTGTGACGCAGACCACGACTAGCAGAAATCTACCCACAGTGCAACTGCCAAAAAATAAAGATTTGATTTCAAATATATATTTGTATAACAATTTTAAAAAGTTGATCATTTTTAATCTGTATATCGAAGGCTTTTTATTTTTAATTTTTGTTTTAACATATGACCAACAGCAGAGGACTAGAAGCTCCTCCTGTTTAAATTTTCCTGTAGACATGCTGGGGAAAAAAAAAAAAAAAAAAGATCTGGGTCAAGCGACAGCTGTACATCGGAAAGAGATACTAGATTTTTATTAAAATTACAGTGCCATCATTCATATACATAAATAAAAAGGGACAAATGTAAATTAAACCATGTGTGTTTCACATCAATAGCCGCTGAATTATTTTTTTCTTTTAGAACCCTGTAAGGCAAAAAAGGCATAATGAGCTAGTATGCACCACATACTAGCTTATTATGAAATACATACCTTAGAATGAGGCATCAATAACTCACCTGGTCCATGCCGAGGTAGCCGACATGCTGCCTCGGTGTGTCTTCCAGGTATTGCGGCTCCAGTGCTGCGAGTGGCTGGAGCCGCGATGTCGTCACTCCCGCGCATGCACGGGAGACTCCTTTCCGGCAAGGTCCATCATCTGCCAGGCCTTTAGCCAAGAATCCCCTTTGCACATGTGCCGCTGCAGTCAAGCAGCTCATTGCAAGGTGAAGTTTAGGAGATATTTTTTTTACCTACAAGTAAGCCTCATTATAGGCTTACCTGTAGGTAAGCGTTAACAACATGACTATACAACCGCTTTAATATATTGCAGCTTACCAATCCTGAGATGTGGCTGCTTGAGTTTTCTATTTTTAGTCTCTTATTTCACCCTGCTTATTCAGAAAGTAACATTTTGTCTTAGGCAGGCCATAGACTTCAAATTTCTTTCAGGTTGCAAAAAAATTAATTTGCACGATTCCCCCCCATCAACACAGACACAATGTCTGTGTTGATTGTGTCTGTTGATGGGGGGGAATCATGCAAATTAATTTTTTTGCAACCTGAAAGAATCTCCCCTGCCGAGCCATGGTCTTCTTTCGGGTCCTCGCCGAGAGCAGACAGTGAATAATCGCTAGCAGGTATAGTGGCAGCTTGCGATAATCACACCGGCAGGCTGGTTGTACCCAAGTCGATCAACTTGGTACATTCATCCTGCCCACTAATGGTTTGAGTCTTAGTTTCCTGATGAACCAGAGATTTAAATTGTGTATGACTTGTCCAAGGGAGCCACCCTTGGACAACAGCACCGTCTAGACCAGGGGTCTCAAACGGGCGACCCTCCAGCTGTCGCAAAACTACAAGTCTCATGAGGCATTGAAAGGCTGACAGTTACAAGTATTACGGGACTTGTAGTTCCACAACAGCTGGCGAACCACCAGTTTGAGACTCCTGGTCTAGACTGTAGTGTTAGACTAAGTGACCAAAGCCTAATTCAAACCAACACTCCTTAAAGCAGAAGTGGAACTTCCGCTTGAAGTACTCCTAGCCCCCTTACATGCCTTACTTGGCATGTAATTTTTTTTTTTTTGGGGGGGGGTTGGGGGTTCTTTGTTTTGAAGGGGACTTCCTGTCCCACTTCCTCCTAGGCGACTCCTTGTCACACCGTATTTGCGCAGCGGTCTTACAAGCGCACTTTTTTTTTGGAAAAAATTCACTTTTTTAAACTAAAAAATAAGACAACAATACATTTGGTCCAATTTTTTTACATATTGTGAAAGATAATGTTACGCCGAGTAAAAGGATACCCAACATGTCACGCTTAAAAATTGCGCCCGCTCGTGGCATGGCGTCAAACTTTTACCCTTAAAAATCTCGATAGGCGACGTTTAAAAAATTCTACAGGTTGCATTTTTTGAGATACAGAGAAGGTCTAGAGCTAGAATTATTGCTCTCGCTCTTACGATCGCGGCGATACCTCACTTGTGTGGTTTGAACACCGTTTTCATATGCGGGCGCTACTCGCGTATGCGTTCGCTTCTGCGCGCGAGCTCGTCGGGACGGGGGCAATTTAAAAAAAAAAAAAAAAATTGTTTTTGTATACATTTTTTTTATTTTACCAATTTTTAACACTAATATAAAAAAAATTATCACTTTTATTCCTATTACAAGGAATGTAAACATCCCTTGTAACAGAAAAAAGCATGACAGGTCCTCTTAAATATGAGATCTGGGGTCAAAAAATATTGTAAAATGTCATTTTTTAAATAACAATTTATATATATATATATATATATATATATATATATATATATATATATATATATACACATACATATACATACATACATACATACATATACACACACACACACACACACACACACACACACACCTCTTTAAGACGCTGGGCGGGACTGAAGTTTTGACGTCACTTCCGCCCAGCAGAGCTACGGGGATGGATGAGGGAAATTTTTTCCTCACTCGCATTCCCCACTGAGCACGGGAGAGGACCCGATCGCCTCCGCCGCTACCGACTGCTCCGGTAAGCGGCGGAGGGAGCGGGAACGCAGCAGGAGGGGGGGGGGTCCTCGCCCGCCACCGATAACGGCGATCTGGCAGCGAATCTGCCATGGAGACCGCCATTATCGTTTGACCGACCACCCACAGAAGAGATGGATATCTCGGTTGTGGCAGCAGCTGCTGCCGTTACTGAGATATCCATCTTTAAAGTCATTACGTATAACGGCGGTGGGCGGTCGGTAAGTGGTTAAAAAGTCAGCAGCTATACTTTTTGTAGCTGCTGACTTTTAATAAACTAAAAATAGCCTGGGACTCCACTTTAAAAAGGAGTTGTAAAGGCAGAAGTATTTTTATCTTGATGCATCAACAAAAAAAAAAAACTGTGCGCGTGTAGCAGCCATCCCTAAAGTCTGATGGATTTCTGTACACACAGCAGGACTTTGCACCATAGGACTTTTGTTGCCATCTCTCGCAGGCAGTTCAAACTGTCCTCTGCGAACCGCTGTGGGTGTCAATACAATGCTAATGACACCCCACAGATCGCAGTGCAGGAAGTTCCTGCACTTTTTTTTTTATGACTCCAGTGAGAGTTCAGCCATACAAACTGTATGGCTGAACTCGCATTGCAGAGACATCGCATGTGAATGGCACAGCAGTGTGGGCGTGAATGACATGCAATGTCTTTGTTCGCATGTGTGAACCCAGGCTCAAGGTCCGTTTAAAAACCAATGTTTCCTGCAAGACCGAAAACTGACAGTCATACTAGTAACCAGGGCTTTTTTCCCCCCCTCAAACAATAGGTGCTGGAACTTAACCACGGCCCCGCAAAACCCCTCCCCCTACACACCCTCCAAATTACATCAAATAATGGACATCTGTGTTTACAAGTGATTGTGGTGAGCAGGCACCAAAGGGTATGAGCCAGAGGTAGTTAGGGTTGTCCCGATACCACTTTTTTAGGACCGAGTACAAGTACCGATACTTTTTCTCTCATGTACTCGCCCGATACCGAATACCGATACTTCTTTTTAAATGTGTAGTATCGGGACAACCCTAGTATGGGGGCATGGATGGAACTGGGATTGGATCGAGGAGATGGATGGAGCCGGAATGGTATGGTGAAAGAATGGAGCTGGGATTGGATCGGGGGTGGATGGAGCTGGTATGGTATGGGGGCATGGATGGAACTGGGATTGGATGGGGGGTGTATGGAGCAGGGATGGGATTAAGGTGGGGTGTATGGAGCTGGTATGGGGGGATGGATGGAGCAAGAATGGGATTGAGGTGGGGTGTATGGAGCTGGTATGGGGGGGATGGATGGAGCTGGCATTGGATCGGGGGGATGAATGGAGCTGGAATGGTATGGAGGGGATGGATGGATATCCTCTTACCCAAATCACTCAAAGTGAACTCTTTGCTTGTCCCCCCTCACTCACCCAATTCTTCATCCCCCCTCCCCTCCAAGACTCACTTTTAGATTACACAGATGACAGACCTCAGGCCAGCGCGCTCGAGGTACAGGTGCCTCGTTCCCTTCTCCTCCTCCTTTGACCTTTGTGCACAGGAGGAGGAAGGGCGGGTTCAGTTTGCTCCGTTCCACAGTGCACAGCACGCCAGCTGGGGAGAGGAAAGATGCCAGCTGCAATGCACAGTGGGGTGGAGCGGAGCTGGCGGCGGGCAGGAACGGAGACACATCACACAAGCTGCGGGCATTTCGGCACTCTAATTCACCGGGACTTCAAGTCGGGAATGGATTATATTGCAGCATGGTCCCCGGGCTTATCAACTAGACGGCGGCGGGGGGGGGGGGGGGGGGTGTTAGATCTTGGCTTTCTCTGAGAACTGCACTGCTCCGCTCTCCGCCAGCTCTTTCTGGAAGAAAAAAAAAAAAAGTTTAGGGCGAAGCATTGGGAGCATTTGCGCTCAGTATCGGTCCCGATACTAGTATCGGGACAACCCTAGAGGTAGTGGAACCGAGTGCCACCAAGTTCCCCCTAAAAAAAAGTCCCGCTAGTAAGGACGTTTCTATGAACCTTCCAGGACAGCAACACGAGAGATGAGAGGTGCCCCCCTACAGGAAAATCAGTTCACAGCTGTTAAAAGGCCCCACCTTAACACCCCACCCTGTCCCTCAGTAGTAGAAAAGTAATTCTCCCAACTGATTCACAAGGGGTCTTCAATCACTTAGGAACTTGCCCCCTTTTGTATACATTCTTTCCTCCACCCTTACTGGGCGGGAAGTACGCCTGCCGTCCTGGAAGGTTTGTAGAAACACTGTTACTAGTAACGTCCTGCACACATGCTCGGTTTTCTCTGCGGTAAAAAGTCAGCCGAGAAAACAGAGGGGAAAGCCGAGAACCCGGCAGGGAAACTGCCATGGAGTTTTGATCGGCACTGCCTCGCAGCGTTTCCCAAAGGAAAGTAGTAGATCTGGCAAAAAAAAAAAAAAAAAAAAAAAAAAAGACCGCAAAATAGAGAGCAGGTTCTCCATTTTTGCGCCGGCATTCCCGGCTGTATTCCTGATGGGAAAACTGCGAGGAAGCATACACTCGTCCGGTTTTTCCCGGCCAAAAGCTCTCCTGGCAGTTTTGCTGCTGGGAGTTGTAAAAGGAAACATTTTTTTTGCTGAAATTACCGTTTACAGGGTATAGAGACATAATAGTTAACCGATTCCTTTTTAAAACGATTAAAAACAGATAAAAAAAATTAAAAAATCAATCATATAATGTACCTGAAGTTTCAGTTTCGTTTTTGCATGCTGTTCCTGTCTCTCTGATGTACAGAGCCAATAGAGGGCAGTGATGGTTTGGAAAACTAAAGAGATTGGGGGAGAGGGGTTTTAGACACACAGTAATCACACCTCCTTGATTAGTGACCACGGTGCGAAATCTCCCAGTACTGTGGTGATCAGTAAACAGACAACCAGGAAGTGTGGAGATCAGAGAAGGATTACAGCAACTTGAGAGCAAAAAAAAACGAATAATGAGGACATGAAAACAGCACTGCATTAGATAAAGGAAGCTATTAAGATTTAAAAAAAAAAATCCTTTACAAACCCTTTAAGACTAGCGGTCGTTTTTCTCATCTCACCTTCCAGGATGGCATCACATGAGAGGATAATCAAGCAAATCAGCAGGCCTACCTTAAAGTGGGACCACTGGCTGCAAAATCTCCCTGCCGAATGGAATGTTCTGCAACAAATTATACCTCCACTTCATTCTGACTGATGAAGGTATCTTAGCCTGCTGCTCAGACTCTTGACCCAGCTTTCTCCAATGTCCCTGGGATCTCCACTTCAGATGCAGGATCTATGTGGAGGGTGCTTAAAGATATAACCAGAAAACCTGTGAATTTAGTAGGTTAACAAGGTTCAACTATCTAGCAATTGTGGCCCAACATGTCTGTACCACTTCTTTAGGAGAAAAAAAAAAAACACACACCACACACACCATGAATCAAAGACTTGCTCTGTGATACAAGGTTGTTCCCTGGGCTCAGAAGGCTGGACAGGCATATGCTTCCAAGCACACCAACCTTATGACTTCCGACATCTGAATGCTGGCATTCAAGCTGTGAAAGTGCGCTATGTACCCAGACTCCCTATACACAAATGCATTAAAATTAAGCAGAAAGAAACTTGGTAAACACCAGATTGTACCTATTCCCTAAATATCCCATGTCCTACCCGATGTCTAAAACCATAATTCCTCTCCAACACTATTGGGTGCCTTTTGAGATTAATGAGGGATACATTAAGCATAACCCTACTTTAGGAGATCAATTCCATAGCAGGAGCAGAATTGGTTTCGCATGATCAATTCTGCTAAAAGGGCAATTATGAAGCATACAAATAGAACTGTAAACCTAACTGAGTTAAGTATAAGGGTCAGAAAAGATCTGATATTGCATCTTCAGGCAATACTCCTATATACACAGAAGATCTTACAAAAAAAAAAAAAAAAAAAAAAAAAAAAAAAAAAAAAAAAAGGTGCCCATCACCTTCATCCAGTGTGCTACAATCATACCAGGTTACAAGCACAGGAAATGCCACTGGCATGCCTGAATGTAAGGGACAATTTTCTGACATATGAAGTTTCTGCGACAAGAACTCCTGGCCCCTCCATGTACACAGGAAAATACGGTTTGTAATAAAAGTGATACACATAACTAGTATTACAAATATAAGATTATATATAGGATTGTGCAAATGCACAGCACCAGAAAATAAATGTAGATATAAAAAAAGGACATAAGCATACACTACAATGCTGTACATTTCTGAAGGACACATGAACTTCAAAGTCGTGCATTTCAAAAGTGCAACAACTATGGCCATATAATAAAATATAAATAGCACAACGCAAACGGTTTTCAGTGTTGCGTATTCTTTTGTGCAGCCAAAACGTACAACCAAGACAAAAATAAAAAAAAAAAAGACTCCAAATAAAAATACACAAAAAAAAAACTTTAACGTTGTGCATTACTGATTAGCAACAAGGTACAATTATAACAGAAAGGCACCAACAAACTTCAATGGTGTGCGTTTTCGACTAGCAAACTTTAAATGCTGCACATTTAAGTGTCGTAAAACCCATAGAAAGAAGCAATGGTGTTCCTAAACCTGGCTCACAGGGGTACCATCCAACTCTCTAGGTCTTCTGGTGAGAGGAAAAAAAAACATTTTGCTGTAGGAGAATCGCAATCAATACCAAGACAAGGAGAAAAGGAGGGCCTTTTAACAGCTGTAAACTGATTGTGTTCCATGTAGGGAGGGGCCTCATCTCATGTTTTTGCCGTCCTGGAAGGAAAGGACTAGAAATTATGTTTTTGTTATTATAAACTTCTGATGATAAAAAAAAAAAAGTAGACTGAGCATTAGGATAAAGCATTTTTTTTTTTACTTTTTGCTATAATAAATATCCCCCAAAAAGATAAAAAAAAAACAAAAAAAAAAAAAAACACTTTCTTGCTCAGTTTAGGCCGATACGTATTCTTCTACCTATTTTTGGTAAAAAAATAATAATCGCAATAAGCGTTTATCGTTTTATAGCGTTTACAATATAGATTTTTTTTTTAAAATAAAAATGCAATAAAACAAAGTTACTACTAATAAGTTACTACTTATGGCGGACACATCGGACAATTTAAGGAGCTAATTGTCATTTTCACATCAAAAAATGCTATAAAAATGCATTGTTTACTGTGAAAATGACAATTGCAGTTTAGGAGTTAACCACTAGGGGGCACTGTAGGGGTTATGTGTGACCTCATATGTTTGTCTAACTGTAGGGGGGCAGGGCTGGACGTGTTGCATCATTGATAGTGTTTCCCTATATTAGGGAACACGATCAATGAAGCTGCCACTGTGAAGAATGGGGAAGTTGTGTTTACACACAGCTCTCCCTGTTGTTCAGCTCCGTGAACCGATCGCGGGGCTTCCGGTAGCGATCAGGTCCGCGGGTCTCGTGGCCACTGAGCTTCGGACCGGATCACGGGCGCACGACCCATGGCTAGGCACTTAAAGAGGACGTACAGGTACGTGCTTGTGCCCAGCTGTGCCATTCTACCGACGTATATCTGCAGGAGGCAGCCCTTAATGGTTAAGTAATGGAAATGATCTGATAGCAGCCCTGTCTGGATCACAGAACATTTTCCCCTCACGTTATGGAGAGAAGGTGTGCTGTTGTCAGCAAACTGCATTCCTGGAAGCACAGGTTCCCTCTGTACCTGCGTTTTTATTTAATTTTTTGTCCCACTTACATACACTTTAAGCCTAGATTCTCACATATGCAGCGCAGGAACCACAGTGATCCCTTTGAGTTTCCCGCACCACATTGCAATCATACTAGGTTTGCAATGTGCATCCCAAACGCAGTGCGTTTTTTTCTGCACCAGATCGTATAATACATAAAATGTCCATGCAATCCAGTTGCGGTGCAGCTCCAAAAAGGTGCTTGCACTTTGATGCGATTTGAGCTTATTCAAAATTAATGGGATCTAATTGCACGGCCCCGAATCACATTAAAGTGGTTGCAAAGGCAGACGGTTTTTATCTTAACACATTCTATGCATTATGCTATAATAAAAAGAATAAAACAGCCCCCCCTGTGTGTAGCAGCCCATCATACTTACCTGAACCCCATCTCTATCCAGCGATGTGCACAAGTGCCTCCGGGACTCCTTTCTGGTTGGCTGAGACAGCAGCGGCACCATTGGCTCCCGCTGCTTTCAAAGTCGGTTAGCCAATCAGGAGGCAGAGGGGGTGGGGCTGAACAGTGGCTCCATCTCTTAACCACTTCCCGCCCGGCCAATAGCAGATTTACGGCCGGGAAGTGGTTATGAAATTGTGACTAGACGTTCTCAAACGTCCTGCACGATTTCATGCCGCGCGCGCCCGTGATGCGGGGTGTCGATCTCGGTAACGAGTCTCCGGCGGAGGCTCGCTACCACGTGATCAGCCGTGTCCAATCACGGCTGATCACGATGTAAACAGGAAGAGCCGCGGACGGCTCTTCCTCACTCGCGTCTGACAGACGCGAGTACAGGAGAGCCGATCGGCGGCTCTCCTGACAGGGGGGGTTCGCGCTGATTGTTTATCAGCGCAGCCCCCCCCTCGTATGCCCACACTAGACCACCAGGGATGCCCACACTGGCAGGACAAAACAAATAAAAAAAAAAAACAGGATAAAAAAAAGAGATGCCAGTCAGTGCCCACACATGGGCACTGACTGGCAACATATACATCAGTGCCACCCCTCAAAGTCCATAAGTGCCACCCCACCGTGCCAATCCGTGCCCATCTGTGCCACCCATAAGTACCCATCAGTGCCACCCATAAGTGCCACCCATAAGTGCCATTCTGTGCCGCCTATGAGTTCCCAATGCTGCCTATGAGTGCCCATCAGTGCCGCCTATGAGTGCCCATCAGTGCCACCTATGAGTGCCCATCAGTGCCGCATACCAGCGCCGCCTATCAGTGCCACCTCATCGGTGCCCATCAGTACTACCTTATCAGTGCCGCCATATAAGTGCCCGTAATTGAAAGAGAAAACATACTTATTTACAAAAAAGTTAACATAAAAAAATAAAAATGTATTTTTTTTCTAAATTTTCAGTCTTTTATTAGTTGTTGCGCAAAAAATAAAAACCGCAGAGGTGATCAAATACCACCAAAAGAAAGCTCTATTTGTGGGGAAAAAAGGACGCAAATTTTGTTTGGGTACAGTGTAGCATGACCGTGCAATTGTCATTCAAAGTGCGACAGTGCTGAAAATTGGCTTGGGCGGGAAGGTGCGTAAGTGCTTGGTATGGAAGTGGTTAATGACATGGAGCTGCTGCTCAGCTGCCCCCATAGCAAGCTGCTTGCTGTTGGGGCATTCGAGACCAGGAGCACAGCGAGGGACCCGAGAAGAGGATACAGGCTGCTCTGTGCAAAACCATTTTTTCACGTTTTTAACAATAGTATTTGTGCAAAACCATTTCACAGAGCAAACAAGTAGAACATCTATGTTATTAAAGATGGGTTCTGGCATGCTCGAAACCCCACATGACTGATCCCACCATGAGACGTTTCGAGGTTCACAGCTGCAGAAAAAAAAAAAAAAAAAGACTTTAGTATCACTTTAATTGCACAGAAATGGGGTGCAGTTCTTGGAAAATGTTACATTGCAGGACTGCACCACAAATGCAAGCCAAGCTGTAAAACTGCAGGCTCAGCTGTGTTTTTACAACCACCTCCTCCCCCCTCTGAAAAAGCATCAAGGCAGCCCATTTTGTTAGGCCTTCAATGCACCTGATTGAGAAAATATCACACACATATTACAATGTAGAGAGTAATCACGCTGGCTCCTTGTAATACACTATAGCGCAGGTGCTCTTAGGTCTACTGTATGAGCATCTGTGTGCCATTGGGAAAAATGAAAGGCACAAACAAAACCTAACACAAATAGACAAAATTTATTTTTTATAAAAAAAAATACAAATGAAGATGCAGAAGAAAATTCAACTTTTCCCTCAATAAAATAGAGCGAAATACACGTAGACAATGAAGATGCAGAAGAAAATTCAACTTTTCCCTCAATAAAACAATTAAGAGCGAGTCAAAACTAGACACAAGGAGACATGGATTCATATGCAGTTTTAGTGCTTTTTGCAGATTTGCACTACAGTTTTAAGCCATGGTTTCCTATGGAAACTAGTTCTGCGCTGGATTCAAACCTATGCAGTTTTAGTGCTTTTTGCAGATTTGCACTACAGTCCATTTACCATGGTTTCCTATGGAGCACGTTCTGCGGTACAAATCTGCAAAATACTAAAAGTGCACAGGTCCAGCCTTAGTGGAGTCCAGCCTGTATATCACAGCAATATGGAGCTTTGAATGTACTTTGTAATTTCCAAATGCAGCGCACGCAATTCTTACAATTTTCCTGTAATCTACCAAAACCATATACGGCAATCTGAGGTCAAACCTAAACGCTTTCATTTAGTATGCAATCGGACAGGCCCTTGCACTACATAGACATACAGTTAGTGCAAGGGCCTGCCCAATTGCATACAAAACTGAAAAAGGTTTAGGTTGGACCTCATATTATATGGTTTTGGAAGCTTAGAAGAGAATTGTATAATGCCTTGGTGTCCTAGTGACAATGACTAAACGTTGATAAATCTAAAGGAAATTGCACAAGCAAAAATTGTATAATGTGCCGAGAATATTCCTGGATGTTATTTAAAAAAAAAAATGATTATCTGTCCTTTGTATTTTCAGAAATAAGCACTTGAAATCTATTTACAAATTGCCAAAATATGCATGCTGCAACATCCAGTAAGCTCATTACAATGAAACCATCAGCTGTCACTTGTAGCCGATGAACAAAGCTCAGCTCCATTGAAATCTGAATTGTGCATTTTATTTAAAAAAAAAGCGTTCCAAGTGATAATCCATCCACTGTCTCTGCAGTGCTATGCTTCAGAAGTCATAAATTAAGTTTACCAGCCTAGGATATGGAGGAATCACAGAGGTTAAAAAGCAATGTACTTAGCTCCATGGTATATAAGTGCACCAGACTAGAAACCTGTGATCCCAAAAATCTACAAAAACACATTAACAAGATACCCAAAGTGACATAAAAACACAACATAAAATAGCAGCCAAAACATGACACTAAAACAAGCATCTGATAATACTGAACTTGACCATCACAGTGTAAGGCCCCTTTCACATGGACATTCCCAATTGGTAAATTTTTAAATGGGAGAGCCCCTATGGGTGGCCACATGTAAGTGGATGGTTTTTATTAACACCGCCATGTTTGTTGGGGAACTCAAGAAGTTTGTGCCCAGTCTATTTTAGGTGGACGCACATCTGCTTACATCCAACCGCCCACAAGATGAGGAAAAACCAGAATGGACATGAAGGTGGAGAGTTACTTAAACTGAAGAGTGCAAAATCTGGTGCAGCTGTGCATCGTAGCCAATCAGCTTCTAACTTCAGCTTGGTCAATTAAAGGGGTTGTAAAAGGTAAAAGTTTTCTCACCCTAAGGGCCCTTTCACACTAGCGGACGAACGGTCCGCTCATTACAAGTCCGTTTACGGACTTTTAATGCTTCCCTATGGGAGCGGATCCGTTAGCGGATGATGCATCCGCTAACGTCCGCTAGATCCGCATCCGTTTTTGCGGACGGAAGAATGTCCTATTTTTCTTCCGTCCGGCCAAACGGATCGGATGCAAACGGACAGACGGTCCGTTTCCATCCGACTCCCCATAGGGGAGAGCGGAGGAGAGACGGGGCGGTCCCTGCACAGTGTGCGGGGACCGCCCCGTCCGCCGACAGCTGAGCGGAGACCCCCCCGCTGAGCTGACGGGCACACAGAGGGGACCGAAAAACGGTCCGCTCCGTGTGAAAGGACCCTAATGCATTAAGATTAAAACACATCTGCCGATTAGAGGCCCCCCAACCCCCCCCCCTTCCTTTACTTAGCTGACCCCTCGAAAGTCCTGCACCGTGAAGGCGCAGGCTTCTCGGCCATCTTCCCAGCTCTGTCATTGGTTGATTGAAAGCAGCGCAGCCATTGGCTTGCGCTGCTGTCAATCACATGCAATGACACGGCGTTCCGGGGCCGAGCGATACAGTTGGCAGCTATGGGAACCACGGGAGCGAGTCCGCAAAGACTCAACACCATGAAAGCTTGCTTGCATGAAGGTGTTGAATCCTTGCAGGGGGGGGGGGGGGGGGGGGGGGGGGGAGGCCCCGAGACAGTCGCAGAGGGACCCCAGAAGACCAGGTTCAGGGCCACTCTGTGCAAAAGCAAGCTGCACAATGGAGGCAAGTATAACATGTTTGAGAGATAGAGATAGATTATATATATATATATACACACACACACACACACACACACACACACACACACACACACACTTTAGTGATCCATTAAGCTTTGACAATAAAACCCAGAAGCCAATTGGTTTCTATGCAGCGCTGCACCAGACTTTGCACTCCAGTTTTAGTAACTCAACCCTGAGATGTTGCATGTGCAGCATCAGTTTCTGTTCTAAATAAAGTCAGCAGGGGAACAAGTCTAGGATCCCATGCTGGGACAGAATACAGGGCTCCCATGTGAACGGTGCCTTGATCTTCCTTCTGTGGTCACCGCTATTTTCAGGACACCCATGGTCAATCCTCTCTAGGCTGCCTCATGGACAAATCTAGGATCCAGAAGGGTAAAACTGCACATGGTGAACTTCAACCTGACAAACACAAACATACATAGCAGCAGCAAAAAACATGGCATTATGAACAAGCATCTGAATAACACTGGACTTGTTCACCATTACAGTGTACAACACAGATACGGTCTAGTCTTATTGGGGACATCCTTAGTCATTGGTGGGAGAAATTAAAAGAGGCACATTGGAGCTCCAACGTGCTGCTCTCATCACTATCTTCACAGAAATTCTAGAGGCCTCATGATGAGAGGTCTTACAGGCAGGTTGTACATGCCGAGGTTTGACAGTCCAGATTGTCACAAATGCAAGGACATTCTGGGATGTTCCATCAATTTGGAGACTCTTCTCCAATACCAGCAACCAAAACGTGGCACCAGGCTGATCATTAAATAAGCAGACTGCACATAATGGAGACCCAACCTCTAGATCAGGGGTCTCAAACTGGAAGCTCTCCAGCTGTTGTGAAACTACAACTCCCATCATGCTTGTAGCTTTTAGCCTTGCAATGACTCATGGGACATAAAGTTTTGCAACAGCTGGAGGGGCACCAGTTTTAGATCCCTGCTCTAGATCCCATCTACAATGATATAAAAGTGTCATAAGCAAGATAAAGGTTATCCTGGCAGGTTGGGTGCCCAGGTTGTCATCCATCCTTAGATGTTCCATCACCGAGTTTGAGACTCTGCATAGTAGCAGAGATGAAGGTGACATCGGAGGGACTGTACCAGGCTAAGCAAACTGCACGAGGTGAAGCTCCAGCCTTCAGCTCCCTTCAAGTATCACGATGAGAGGTCTTCCAGGCAGGTTGTGTGCACAGTTTGAACAGTCCAGGCTGTCACCCATGCAAGAACAGTCAGGGAGCTCAGTTTCCATTAAGTTGCGGATCCTGTTTAGTAGCAGTGACATGAGACTGTCATCAGGCTGGTCATGAGAGAAGACTGCACATGGTGGAGCTCCAAATCTACAGTCATGATCAGAAGTCTCCCAGGCATTGTGGGGTTGATTTACTAAAACTGAAGAGTGCAAAGTCTGGTGCAGATCTGCATAGAAACTAATCCGCTTCCAGATTTTTTTGTTAAAGCTTAACTGAGCAAGCCAAGTTAGCATCCGATTGGTTTCAATGCTCAGTTGCACCAGATTTTGCACTCTCCAGTTTTAGTAAAGTATTGAGTTGATGGCTGTGCAGGGACTATGGAGACACAATAGAACTGTTATCGGGCTGATCATAACAGCAGAATGCACATGATGGAGCTCCAAAATCATGATCAAGAGAAGCGGTCTTCAAGGAACTGTGTGTGTGCAAAGTCTGCATCAAGTTGGGGACATGGGAGGACTGTAATCAAGGATGGTCATAAAAGCAGTCTGCATATGGTGGACCTCCAGCCCCCATCTTCAAGTGTCATCTGGATGAGGGGTCTTCCAAGCAGGTGGTGAGGGGAGCTTGGACAGCCCAGGTTGTCCACCACACAGGGACATTTTTGGAGCTCATAAGTGCCAGCATGTTGGGGACTATGGGGACTATGGGGACACAAGAGGACTACACGTGGTTGAGCTGCAGCCCCCAACTTGTAGTGCAGGTAGGATAATTCCTGGAGCTGAGAAGTTCCATCAAGTTGGGGACAGTGCCAAGTATCAGACTATGGGTACATAGGAGGCCAGTCTACAGATGGTAGGTACCCAGGGTGGTCAGGAGGAGACATCCTGCAGGCAGATTTGGGTTGTCCCCCATGTAGGATCATTCCTTTACATCAGGTTGGGGACAGTGCTGAATATCAGAGGCTATAGAGACAGGTGAGGACTGTGGTCAGTGTGCAGATGGCGAGTACCCAGTGTGGTCAGGAGGAGGTATGGCCAGTCCAGGTTGTCCCCCATATAGGGACATTCCTGAAGCTGAGAAGTTCCATCAAAGTGGGAAAAGTGCTGAGTATCAGGGACTAAGGGGACATGTGAGGGCTCTTATCAGTCTGTAGAAGGTGGGTCCGCAGGGAAGGAAGGAGTAGAGGTCCTGCAGGCAGGTTTGGCCAGTCCAGGTTGTCCCCCCATGCAGGGACATTTTTAGAGCCAAGAAGTGCCATCAAGTTGGGTGACAGTTTTAGGGACTATGGGGACATGCGAGACCTATAGTCAGTTTGCAGATGGTCAGGAGGAGAGGTCCTGCAGGCAGGTGGTGTGTGCTGAGCTAGGACAGTCCCGGTTGTCTCCAATAGAGGGCGATTTCTGGGGCCCACCCTGTTGGGGACTGTGCTCAGGGACCATAGGGCTGTCCTCCTGGGGCCCACCCTGTTGGGGACTGTGCTCAGGGACCATAAGGCTGTCCTCCTGGGGCCCACCCTGTTGGGGACTGTGCTCAGGGACCATAGGGCTGTCCTCCTGGGGCCCACCCTGTTGGGGACTGTGCTCAGGGACCATAAGGCTGTCCTCCTGGGGCCCACCCTGTTGGGTACTGTGCTCAGGGACCATAAGGCTGTCCTCCTGGGGACCACCCTGTTGGGGACTGTGCTCAGGGACCATAGGGCTGTCCTCCTGGGGCCCACCCTGTTGGGGACTGTGCTCAGGGACCATAGGGCTGTCCTCCTGGGGCCCACCCTGTTGGGGACTGTGCTCAGGGACCATAGGGCTGTCCTCCTGGGGCCCACCCTGTTGGGGACTGTGCTCAGGGACCATAGGGCTGTCCTCCTCGGTATGGATGAGGTCGATGGCGTTGATGAGTTCCTCGGCATCGGGTCGGTCCTCGGGCCGGGCAGCCCAGCAGTTCTGTACGATGTCCCTGGTCAGCTTGCCCTCCTCGGTCCCCAGGAAGATGTCCCCGATCTCCGGGCGCAGGTCATAGGCCACCACAGCGTAGAGCACACACTGGCGGTCCCCGGTGTAGGGCAACTCCCGGGTCACCATCTGCCACAAGGTGACAGCGAAGGAGTAGATGTCCGCCTTGGCGGTGACCATCTCTCCGCGGAGCAGCTCCGGTGCCCGGTGGGTGTAGGTGCCCCCTAGGTGGCGGAGTTGAGTATTGCAGGCTTCCCCGTCGTGCTCCCGCAGCCTCTGCGAGCAGCCGAAGTCCCCGATCTTGCACAGGTCTCCCGGAGCCAGCAGCACGTTGGCCGGCTTTAGGTCCAGGTGCACCACGCCGCCCCGGTGCAGGAAGCGGAGCCCGTCCGTGATATGCCGGGCGTAGCGTAGGCAGCAGGCTTTCCCCAGAGGGGGGCTCCTGCCGTAGATGCGGCGGTGTAGAGTGCAGCTGCCGGCGTACTCCATGATGATGGTGCCGGGACTACCGGTGTCCCCGGGGTATGAGGCGCTGGCGGCCAGGACGCGGATCACGTGCGGGTGACAGAGGCGAGCGGCGTTCAGCTCACCCCAAAAGCTCTGCCGGGACGCCAGGCGGTTCTTGCTGCTGCGCTTTACCTTCTTCAGAGCCACCGTCTGCCCGCGGTAGGTAGCCCGGTACACCGAGCCGAAGCCCCCCGAGCCCAGCGGCTCCAGGATCCGAACCTGTTCCCAGTCTATGCTGTACCAGGCCAGGCGGGGAGGGAGCCTGCGCGGGGCCGGGCGGCTGCAAAAGGTGCTCCCATCACCGGACTTGTAACGGCTCAGCTCCAGAGGACTGCTACATGGACGGAGGTCTGTGGAAGGGGACAGATCCCGGGGGAGGAACCGCTCAACGGGGATTGGGGACGGCATAGTGAATGGCGCAAAGCCGAAAGACTGTTACGGGGGGCGGGGCCCTCTATATACACACGTGTGCCCGACACCTGTCTACACTATATACCTCATATATATCTATATACTGTGTGTACACTGCTACAGGGGGCAGGCCCTCTATATACACGTGTGCCGGACACCTGTATACACTATATACCTCATATATATCTATATACTGTGTGTACAATGCTACAGGAGGCAGGCCCTCTATATACACGTGTGCCCGACACCTGTATACACTATATACCTCATATACATCTATATACTGTGTGTACACTGCTACAGGGGGCAGGCCCTCTATATACACGTGTGCCGGACACCTGTATACACTATATACCTCATATATATCTATATACTGTGTGTACAATGCTACAGGAGGCGGGCCCTCTATATACACGTGTGCCCGACACCTGTATACACTATATACCTCATATACATCTATATACGGTGTGTACACTGCTACAGGGGGCAGGCCCTCTATATACACGTGTGCCCGACACCTGTCTACACTATATACCTCATATATATATATCTATATACTGTGTGTACACTGCTACAGGGGGCGGGCCCTCTATATACACACACGTGTGCCTGACACCTGTATACACTATATACCTCATATATATCTATATACTGTGTGTACAATGCTACAGGAGGCAGGCCCTCTATATACATGTGCCCGACACCCAGTACACTATATACCTCATATACATCTATATACTGTGTGTACAATGCTACAGGAGGCAGGCCCTCTATATACATGTGTGCCCGACACCTGTCTACCCTATATACCTCATATATATCTATATACTGTGTGTACACTGCTACAGGGGGCAGGCCCTCTATATACACGTATGCCCGACACCCAGTACACTATATACCTCATATACATCTATATACTGTGTGTACAATGCTACAGGAGGCAGGCCCTCTATATACACGTGTGCCTGACACCTGTATACACTATATACCTCATATATATATATATATATATACTGTGTGTATACTGCTACAGGAGGCAGGCCCTCTATATACATGTGTGCCCGACACCTGTCTACACTATATACCTCATATATATCTATATACTGTGTGTATACTGCTACAGGAGGCAGGCCCTCTATATACACGTGTGCCCGACACCTGTATACACTATATGCCTCATATACATCTATATACTGTGTGTACACTGCTGCAGGAGGCAGGCCCTCTATATACACGTGTGTCTGACACCTGTCTACACTATATACCTCATATACATCTATATACTGTGTGTACACTGCTACAGGAGGCAGGCCCTCTATATACACGTGTCGCCGGCACCTGTCTACACTATATACCTCATATACATCTATATACTGTGTGTACACTGCTACAGGGGGCAGGCCCTCTATATACACACACGTGTGCCTGACACCTGTATACACTATATACCTCATATACATCTATATACTGTGTGTACAGGGGGCAGGCCCTCTATATACACATGCGTCTGACACCTGTCTACACTATATGCCTCATATACATCTATATACTGTGTGTATACTGCTACAGGGGACGGGCCCTCTATATACACATGTGTCTTACACCTGTCTACACTATATACCTCATATACATCTATATACTGTGTGTATAGTGCTACAGGGGGCGGGCCCTCTATACACATGTGTCCGACACCTGTCTACACTATATACCTCATATACATCTATATACTGTGTGTATACTGCTACAGGGGGCGGGCCCTCTATACACATGTGTCCTACACCTGTCTACACTATATACCTCATATACATCTATATACTGTGTGTATACTGCTACAGGGGGCGGGCCCTCTATACACATGTGTCCTACACCTGTCTACACTATATACCTCATATACATCTATATACTGTGTGTATACTGCTACAGGGGGCGGGCCCTCTATATACACGTGTGTCTGACACCTGTCTACACTATATGCCTCATATACATCTATATACTGTGTGTACACTGCTACAGGGGACGGGCCCTCTATATACACGTGTGTCTGACACCTGTCTACACTATATACCTCATATACATCTTTATACTGTGTGTATAGTGCTACAGGGGGCGGGCCCTCTATACACATGTGTCTGACACCTGTCTACACTATATACCTCATATACATCTATATACTGTGTGTATACTGCTACAGGGGGCGGGCCCTCTATACACATGTGTCCGACACCTGTCTACACTATATACTGTATTTATCGGCGTATAACACGCACCCTATCTTTTAGAGGGAAGTTTCAGGGAAAAAAACATTCCCCCCCCCTCCCCCCTGCGTATAACACGCTGGCACAGTTTACACTCTATTTTCAGGGTAAAAAAGTGAGTGTTATACGCCAATAAATACAGTACCTCATAGACATCCAGGGCTTTTTTTTTAACTGGAACTTGGTGGAATTCAGTTCCACCACCTCTGGATCAGGCCCTCTGCTCTCTGCTCACCACCATCACTTGTAAACACAGAAGTCTGGCTTCTATGTTTACAAGTGACAGCTTGGCTCCTACAGATTTGATCTCCTGAGCAGCTCCCACTGAGTGCAGGATGGGGACAAGGAAGATGCAGGTGTTCAGGGTGCAGTGCAGATGCTGACACCCCCACTGGATGATCTCCCAGCAAGTGAGAAAGACGTGGCGAACTACAACGTGAGGGAAGGTACTAGAGTCGGATGAATGATTCCGCTTAACACAGCAGCAAAAGTTGGACATGTGGACGATGATGAAGCTTTAAAGGGGTTGTAAAGGTAAAAATGTGTCAGTCTCTGACCATCTCTTGTATCATGTCTGCAGTCTCTGATCATCTCTTGTATCATGTCTTCAGTCTCTGACCATCTCCTGTATCATGTCTGCAATCTCTGACCATCTCCTGTATCAAGTCTGCAGTCTCTGATTATCTCCTGTATCATATCTGCAGTCTCTGACCATCTCCTGTATCATGTCTGCAATCTCTGACCATCTCCTGTATCATGTCTGCAGTCTCTGATTATCTCCTGTATCATATCTGCAGTCTCTGACCATCTCCTGTATCATGTCTGCAGTCTCTGACCATCTCTTGTATCCTTCCCGTAGTCTCTGATCATCTCCTGTGTCATGTCTGCTTCTCTGGCCATCTCTTGTATCATGTCTGCAGTCTCTGACCATCTCTTGTTTCATCTCTGCAGTCTCTGACCATCTCGTGTATCATGTCTGCAGTCTCTGACCATCTCCTGTATCATGTCTGCAGTCTCTGGGAACCCTCCAGAAGAGTGAAGATCAGGACGGGTGCCAAGAGGAGTCAGAGGTGTGAGGACTGTAGAGAGGAGACCAGAGGATGAAACCAAAACCAACAAACTGGAGCCCAGAGAGGAGCGTCTGACTGAGCTTGGCACCTGAGAGGAGGTCAGTGACAGCGCTACAAGGCCAGTCTGAGGGGGAGGGGCACTGATGTAGGGGGGGTGAACACAGTAAGGTAAGGGGGCTCTGATCGAAAGGATCTCCCCCTTACCATGGTGCATTCACTCTGCGGAAGGTGCTCTGTGGTCACCAGAGTCCCCCCCACATTAGAGTTTCCATTTTAAATGCGAATTGGAACTCTGTGGACAATGATGTAAAGGGGAAGTCAGTGGACTCTGATATAAGGTGATCTCTGGTCACCAGAGCCCCACCCCCTTACAACAGAGCCCCGCCTCCTTACATCAGAGTTCCCCTAGCACTGTAAGGGGAAACTTTGTGCTGACTTCGTTATATTAACCTGACTATGTAAATGGAGAAATTACACTGACACCAATGATGGGGAACTATCTCTCCCACTGATACCAATGATGGGGAACTATTTTTCCTACTGATACTAATGATGGGGCACCACTTCTCCCCTGATACCAATGATGGGGCACTATTTATCCCACTGATACCAATGATGGGACACTATTCCTCCCACTGATACCAATGATGGGGCACTATTCCTCCCACTGATACCAATGATGGGGCACTATTCCTCCCACTGATACCAATGATGGGGCACTATTCCTCCCACTGATACCAATGATGGGGCACTATTCATCCCACTGATACCAATGATTGGACACTATTCCTCCCACTGATACCAATGATGGGGCATGATTCCTCCCACTGATAATAATGATGGGGCACGATTCCTCCCACTGATACCAATGATGGGGCACTATTCCTCCCACTGATACCAATGATGGGGCACTATTCCTCCCACTGATACCAATGATGGGGCACTATTCCTCCCACTGATACAAATGATGGGGCGCTATTCCTCCCACAAGCCCCACTTCCCCCAACTCTGGGTTGTTACAGGGAGGGTTATTCTTGGGGCTATAGGGAAGGATAGTATTGGGGTTACAGGGGGGATAACGTTTAGATTACATGAATGGCTAGAGGTAGAGAGAGCTGTTGAGCTATATAGTAAACGGCTGGCTTTTTTCATCCAAGTTGCTAAGGATAGCCTAGGAAAATACCTAAAAAGAAGCAGAGTGCTCCACCTACTGGCTGAAAATAAGAATACAAAACAACCATATCCTTGTGCACAAAAATATATAATTCAAAAGTGCTTAACAAAATACATACAACATTTTCTGTTTGGTTGAAATTTTATTCTATCAGCATTTAATTTGTACAGCAGATTTCTCTGTCCTGGGGAAACAAAGCAGTTAGCAGTCAAGGCAGCCATCTTGGCAAGATTTGATTTTTTTTTCAGAGGTGATTCAGAGGCTGAGGTGGATGTAATCGCCTTAGCTGAGGTCCCTTGAAAAAAATTAGAAAAAGGGTAAACAGAACTGTAGAAAAAATGTATGAATTCCATCTGAGAATTTTCTTTCAGACACATGGAGCTGGAAGGAGGTTTTTCCAGTTTATACAGAGATGATGGAATACACCTGACTGACATAGGGCTGGATATTTTTATGTAGATTTGCAGAATTGTATTGAACGGCCACGGTTCAGGGTTTTTTGCGAGAGGCGGGTCTAGTTCCGCCTGTCTTTTGGGAAGTTTTGAATTCTTTTATTTTATTTATGATACTGCTTGAGGCATGGTGGCTAAGTTCCTTTGAGTGTTGTAATTTCTTGAAAAAATATATTTATTATTCAATATATCTTGTTTTTAAACCAACAATAAACAGCTGTGGCCAGTTATTATCCAAAGAGAGCCTGATTAGGATTGGTTGTTCTGAGGTGAGGTCACATGGCTTACTAGAGTGGGCCATGTCAATTTTGCCTCAGAATATTTCAGAACACCCTGAGCATGCCTATATAAAGGGGGTTCCGTGACTGGGGGCTTATTCGCTTTAGAAGTCATAACCGTGGTGCCACCCGCCCTCCCACCCAAAATTTTTTTTCCGCACCTGATATTGTGTGGTGGTGTCACCTTGAAGTCAAGGGGGGCAGTTGAAATACTATGCAAGTTGGCCTGAGTTTTTAATGACTGGGTCTGAAAGTATTATAAGTTGAAGTTGAGTATCTTTGGGAAGTTTAAAAAAAATATTGAATTATTTATGATATAGCTTGAGCCGTGGTGGCTAAGCTGCTTTGAGAGTTGTATTTTCTTGAGAAATTATATGTATTATTCAGTATATCTTATTTAGGGATGAGCTTTAAATTCGAGTCGACCGTAAGTTCGACTCAAACATCGTGTGTTCACCCGTTTATGGGGTGTTCGCTGTCCTGCATGCTTTGGCCAATTACAGCTCGCTCCTCATTGAGAGCCATAATTGGCAAAAGATGTTATTTTTTTATACGTGCTTGGATGACACCAGGCTTAGCCTCTCAGCGAGCCACTAAAAGCTTGAGCTGGCTGCTCCCGCTCCCCTACACAGCCCAGCAATCCAGTGAGCGTGGTGGGGTGGCAGAGTAGACAGCAGTGATTTACAGTCAGCAGCTCTCTGTCCAGGGAGCTCTGAGGGCCGAGCGATTGGCAGTGTTTGATCGCTCAGTTCTCAGTATTAGAGCCGACGGGGGACAGATGCAGCATCAGACAGTTGCTACATCTACCTACCACCTAGGTAATGTTTCTAAAATAAAGAAAATCCCAATACAGTCTCTTCTCGTTTATCGACTGGTCAGAGTTACGACCAGTGCTTACTTTTTGGGCACTGTACATCATTGTATTGTACAGTACAGTATAGTAAAGAATTTATGTTGTTTATATTTGTGTGTTCTGTAGTTATGCAAAATAAAACAACATTATTGAGTTGGATTTTGTGTTTAGACTGCTTAAAATATTGATTACTAGTGGCACCTCATTTAATAACCTGGTCACTGAGACGGAACCCGGTGGTTAAGTAAGGAGAGCCTGTACTTCTCTTTTAACCACTTAAAGGGGTGGTTCCCCTAAAAATAAACTTTTAACATTGCATTTCTCCTCTTAGTCACATCTAGAATCGGCTGGTATTTAAAAAAAAATCCGTCCGTACATACCATTTTCGGCATGTAGTCTCATCGCCGCTTCCAGTATGATGGTTGGGGACAGGCATCCGATCGGCGCATACAGCGCGTCACGAGATGCCGAAAGAAGCCGAACGTTGGTGCGGCTCTATACGGCGCATGCGCACCAATGTTCGGCTTCTTTCAGCATCTCGTGACGCGCTGTATGCGTCGATCGGATGCCTGTCAATCAAGTAGGCACGCCCTACCCCGACCATCAGACCCGGAAGCGGCGGTGAGACTACATGCCGAAAATGGTATGTACGGACGGATTTTTTTTAAAATACCAGCCGATTCTAGATGTAATTAAGAAGAGAAATGCAATGTTAAAAGTTTATTTTTAGGGGAACCACCCCTTTAAGCCCCGGACCAATATGCTGCTAAATACCCAAAGGCGTTTTTACAATTCGGCACTGCGTCGCTTTAACAGACAATTGCGCGGTCGTGCGACATGGCTCCTAAACAAAATTGGCGTCCTTTTTTCCCCACAAATACAGCTTTCTTTTGGTGGTGATTGATCACCTCTGCGGTTTTTATTTGTTGCGCTATAAACAAAAATAGAGGGACAATTTTGAAAAAAATTCAATATTTTTTACTTTTTGCTATAATAAATATCCCCCAAAAACATATATAATTTTTTTTTCCTCAGTTTAGGCCAATACGTATTCTTCTACCTATTTTTTGTAAAAAAAATCGCAATAAGCGTTTATCGATTGGTTTGCGCAAAATTTATAGAGTTTACAAAATAGGGGATAGTTTTATTGCATTTTCATTATTTCTTTTTTTTTTACTACTAATGGCGCCGATCAGCGATTTTTTTCGTGACTGCGACATTATGGTGGAAACTTCGGACAATTTTGACACATTTTTGGGACCATTGTCATTTTCACAGCAAAAAATGCATTTAAATTGATTGTTTATTGTGAAAATGACAGTTGCAGTTTGGGAGCTAACCACAGGGGGCGCTGTAGGATTTGTGTGTTCCCTAACGTGTGTTTACAACTGTAGGGGGTGTGGCTGTAGGTCTGACATCATCGATCGAGTCTCCCTATAAAAGGGATCACTCGATCGATGCAGCCGCGTTTACATACGGCTCTTCCCGTTCTTCAGCTCCGGGGAGCGATCGCGAGCGGGCGGCTAGAAACGAATAGCCACGCCCTCGTCCCAGATCGCTCCCCGCGGGTTTCCGACCGCCGCATGATCGGACCCCTGACCCGCGCAAAGGCAGAGACGTATATATACGTTAATCTGCCTTAACGTTCCATTCTGCCGACGTATATCTAAATGCGGCGGTCGGGAAGTGGTTAAAGAGGGTGTGTTTAGTATAACTTTAATCAACTCTTGAAATCAGAACTCCCTTAATTTTCTGGGTTTACGTATAGTTGGTCATTAACCACTTCCGGACTGCAGCACGACTATGTACGTCACCACTTTGAAGAGGGATATCTTGGTTATGGCAGGTATCCCTCTCTTCAGGCGGCGGTCCGGTTAACAATAATGGTGGTCTCTGCGGCAGATTCGCCGTAAGATTACCGTTATCTGCGGTGGGAGAGGGGTGCCCTCCGCATTTACCGGAGCCTTCGGTAGAGGCAGATGCGATCGGGTCCTGTCTCCTGCTAGGTATGGATACGAGTTAGGGCACTTTTTTATTGCATTTTAGTCTCAATATGAGATCTGAGGTCATATTTAAGAGGACCTGTCATACTTTTTTCTGTTACAAGGAATGTTTACATTCCTTGTAATAGGAATAAAAGTGACCCAAATATTTTTAAAAAAAAACAGTGTAAAAATAAAGAAAATCAAGTAAAATAAATACGATTTTTTTTTTTAAATCCCAATGAGCTTGCGTGCAGAAGCAAACGCATACGTGAACACATATATTCTATGTATTTATTGTATGCTAATGTATTGTATTTCTTTCTTCATTCCCTAATTACCATGATTGTAATATGCTGTGAATGTCCCCTTTGTCCCCATGCATGCTGTAAGCTTTAAATGCTCCTTTTTGGCCTACATGCATATTTCCCTTTACTATCCTCTCCAGCATGCTATCCTTGGCCCATATACACCTACCCTAGTCACTTAACAGTGTATTTTGTCAGCTTCATTGTAGTGCTTTACCCTAAACACCCCCTAAAATGTGTACAAATGTTTTTGTTCTCATTAAATTCAGGCCGAGTGTCAGAGGTTTTTTTTGGGGCACAAAGTCAGTTAGAACCCCCCCAACCAAATTTTTTACAATGGGCCACCACGCCACAGGAATGGAAGACTGTGGCTCCCCAGTTGCCACCAGGTGGGACTTTCCCAACTGCGGAGGGGCAAAAGATGGGAAGCACGTCCACATTGTCCCACCACCCCATTCGGGGTCATACTATTTCAACTACAAGAGGTTCCATAATATTGTGATAATGCCGGTGGTGTCGGCGACATATGACTTTCTATATGTGGACGTGGGGAAAAATGGCTGGATGTCCGATGGTGGAGTGTTTGCCCAGACAGAGTTCTCCTGACATCTCCAGAGGGGTGGCCTGGCATTGCCACCTGATGAAGACAATGAGGAAGGACTCCCGTTTGTGTTTGTGGCTGATGAAGCGTTTGGGCTTGGAAACCATCTTATGAGACCCTTTCCCCAAAGGGCCCTCACCCCTGAGAGGAGGGTGTTCAGTTACTGGCTGGCCAGAGCCAGAAGAGTGGTCGAGAATGCCTTTGGGATAATGGCCAGCCGGTTCCGCCTGTTTCATAGCTTAATAAATATGATGGAATACAAACTAAATTACATAGTGATGACGTGCTGTGTGCTGCACAACTTTCTACGGCAAACATCGCCAAATTATATGCCCTCAGTTGGGCATGAGGCCGCACTTCAGGACCTCAAAGCAATCCAAGCCCTGGAAGCTGGCCGTACTGGCTTGCCCCCCAAAAAGGGCCCGTGCCGTGCACCAAAAATATGTGGACTTTGCCAGAAGATGTTTAATTTCTTGAAAAAATTGATTAAAAAAATTTGACCTGTAATCATCTTGAATTTGAGTTACTGCTTGTGTTTTATTTAGCTGTCTCCTAGGTTCTCCTAGTGCACTTGTAGTGCCAAGTGTGAATTTGCCTTTAGTAAATAACCACTAATGTCACTGTAAACACAACATTTTTGCATTGAAAGAAGAAGCCACAATACCTCTAACGACCTACACTTTCCTCATACAAAACTTTTCAACCCATCCTTGAAAAAAGAAGGGCATACATTACAACACTGCAGATATAAAGGACCCTTTAAGAACCTTCATGATGCAGCAAATCAAACTATATGTTAGGAATAACCCACATACTTCCATAGATATTTCATTAGCGGTGTGGGATTTCCTAATGAATAAAAACAAAACTACCACCAAGGGTATATCTCTATGCTACCGATACTGCAACCTTATCACGCTTGTAAGGATAAACTCACCAAGGCCAAGATGCTGAGGGCGGCTCCCTTTGCGACCTAGCGCGGACCGCCCCCTGGAGTGGGGACAGGGGGACGGACGCACCAGGAGGCACCGCTACCGACAGGCAGATGCAGGCTGGATCTGTAGAGCAGAGACTGGACTGGAAGCAGGTCACTGGGGTCAGCGTAGGAAGCACACAGAGGTGGTCCGGAAGTCCGAGTAGCTCCAACAGGAAACAGGCAGAAGATAATCCATTAAACAGGCCGTGGTCAGGAGGGTCGGAGAGAGCAGGAAGTCCAAAGGTTCAGAGCCAAAGGTCAAGGGCAGGAGAAGACAGCAGTCCGGTAAACGATAGCCAAGGTCAGAGGAATCAGGATCAAAGGTCGTAGGTAGCAAATACACTCAGAAGCTGTGACAAGCCAGCAACCAGACAGGGGGAAGAGGATGGCTTAAATAGCCCGCCTAAGCCGCTGATTGGCCGGCTGGGGAGCGTGCCTGTGCGCGTCCGTGTGCGCGCCCGCGCGCCTATACCGCACACGTGCGCGCGTATGCCGTGCACGCGCGCGCCCGAGCCGCGCATGCGCGCGCCCGAAGTGAACGGCCGCGATAGCACGGCTCTAAGGGATCGGACAGCGCTGGTGCCCTGACAAACCTCCACTTTATACACTCCAAAATTCCGACCATGCTTAGAAACTTTTGTCCGCTGGAAACCTGTCTGCTAGGCCGTACACACGATCGAACTTGTCCGCTGAAATTGGTCTGCGTAATAATTCAATAAGACCTCACATCTGTCCTTCAGGCTGGAAAGCATGCGATCGGGGAAAAATAACACAGATCTCATGCTTTCAGCCACGATTGCAGCTTTGTTTATGTTTCTGCCTCTGCATTTCTGGTGAACTGAGCATGCCCAGGGACTTAGAATTTTTGATGTTGCTTTTTGTGTGTGCACAGAAGCCTATGTTATATAAAGCGTGTATAGCTCAGTGGTTAGCTGCCCTGAGAAGAGGGCAGTGTGTGTGTGGGGGGGGGGGGGGCGACAGTTGGCAAGAATGTCTTTGCTAAACAGATATGTTTTTTTACGGTGTTCACTTTGATGTATTTGTGCTGCATTATTTTGCTAAATATTTCTCAAGATGTTGTGACTAATGTGTCAATCCTGTGTCTGTGGGTCTATTCTGTTATTACCAAAGCATAAACCATATGCTGTTTACTGTCTCAAATGAACCTATGTTATTTTTTGTTTGTGTTTTTTTTTATGCTTTCCTTGTTTTGTTGACCAATAAAATTACTTTCAAATTTTGAAGTTTGTTTTTTGTTACTTTTTCATGCTACAGATTTTGACAGCTGCAGCTGAAATAGGTTTGGCCTAACCAGTCAGTTGTGATTTGTCTCGAAGCTCCTTTCCTGGTGTGTATGCATGAAATGTTTGCTGCCATGTTTAGTCACCAGGAAAGGAAAAATACAGAGCGGTAGGTATTTCCTTTTTACTGCAGTGGTTCTCAGCCATAGTCCTCAAATACCCCCGACAGGACATGTTTTGTGGATTTATCTTATCAAGAATTGCTGTCCAGACTGTCTTTTAAAGCACATGTGCAAGATGAAGGAAAACCTGAAAACATGGCCTGTTGTGGGGGGGGGGGGTGTATTGGTGGATAGGCTTGAAGAAGCCAAGTGAGTGTTAGAACCCCTGCTTGTGTTTTTTGGGTTGGGCTTTGTGTCCCTTTTCTTAAAATTGGCTTCACTTCCTGTCACACAGCTGAACAGGAAGTGAGGTTCAAACCCTACCAATGTCTTTTCTTGGGGACACACAGGTGTCCCCATTAAGCAAACTGCACTGCTGTGTACACCCCAAATGATTAGTTAGCTTGGGGTTTAGTAAAGGCAAAGCCACTCTGCAGTATAAGCGTAGTCGCTAAAAATCAGAGAGGAAGCACTCATGGTTTTAACATCCAATCCTGTAGAAGCAACGTTTTTATTTTTTATTTTTTTCTTCCTTGCCTGTCCACTTGTAGTGCAAAGTGGATTTGCCTTTAGTAAATTGACCCCAAAGTCCAAGATCCCTAATAATTTGGTGTGTACACAGCAAAATGCTAGAGTGCAATTTACATAATTGAAAACTATTTAGATTGATCTGTGTGTCCCCAAGAAAATACATTAGTAAGGTTTTACCATCACTTCCTGTTTGGCTGTGTGACAAGTGTATGAATTTGAAGTAGAAAGTGACAACATTTGTGAGGTGTCTTCACTCTATCAGGGGTGTAGACATCCCCAAAAAAATGAGCAGATGATACTTATTTGAAAATTAAGAAAATTGTTTATTTAACATTGGGTGGTGTTTGTGGTGGTCCCTAACACACATTCATACATATTAGTAACGCTGTATTCTGGCCTATTGGCATGGTTATATTTTCTTAGGCCGCTCAATAAAATTATCAGAAATTTGTGCTTAACCACTTAACCCCCGGACCATATTGCTGCCCAATGACCAGAGCACTTTTTGCGATTCGGCACTGCGTCGCTTTAACTGACAATTGCGCGGTCGTGTGACGTGGCTCCCAAACAAAATTGGTGTCCTTTTTTTCCCACAAATAGAGCTTTCTTTTGGTGGAATTTGATCATCTCTGCGGTTTTTATTTTTTGCACTATAAACAAAAATAGAGCGACTATTTTGAAAAAAATGCCATATTTTTTACTTTTGTCTGTAATAAATATCCCCCAAAAATATATTAAAAAATTAATTTTTTCCTCAGTTTAGGCCGATACGTATTCTTCTACATATTTTTCGTAAAAAAAATCGCAATTAGCGTTTATTGATTGGTTTGCGCAAAAGTTATAGGGCCAGATTCACAGAGCCATTACGCCTGTCTAACTGGTGTTAGACTGGAGTAATTTCAAATTACACGCGTTTTCTAGCTAGTCTGAAACCTCAAACCATGAATAGACGGCTGCAGGCTTCAATTCGACTGGATTACGTGTTAGTACGCCTTTGGATCTACGCTGCAATAAAATTGCGGCCACTGGATGGACTTCCCGTCGTTTCCGCGTCGGGGTATGCTAATGAGCTTTTGCCGGCGATCCCCGAAATTACGATCTTCATTCGCAATCTCTTACGTCACCTTTAGTCATCTTTTTTTGCGTAACTCTATACCAGCTTTTTGCTGGTCTAATATTAGACAGCCCATGTTAAGTATGGCCGTCGTTCCCGCGTCGAATTTCTACGTTTTCCGACGTCTTTTATTATTTTTTACGTAAGTCGTCTGGGAATAGGAATGTTCATAAACAGCGCTACTCAAACAACGAATGACGTAATGACGTGATTTCACGCAATGCACGGCGGGAAATTTCTGAACGGAGCATGCGCAGTTCGATCGCCGCGGGGACGCACTTAATTTAAATGCTTCACGCCCCCCAATCGCGTATTTCGATTACGCGGCGAGAAATAGACTACGCCGTCGTAGCGTATGGGCAAAAATCTACCAGGATTCGGTGTAGAGCCTGGTGAAATACGGCAGCGTAGAGTATTTCGATTACGCAGCGCAATATCAAGTGTATCTGAATCTGGCCCATAGCGTTTACAAAATAAGGGGTAGTTTTATGGCATTTTTATTATTATTATTTTTTTTACTAGTAATGGCGGTGATCAGCGTTTTTTTTTCAGTACTGCAACCTTATGGCGGACACTTCTGACACTTTTGACACATTTTTGGGACCATTGGCATTTTTTTAGCGATTAATGCTATAAAAAAGACATTGGATTACTATAAAAATGCCATTGGCAGTGAAGAGGTTAACACTAGGGGAAGGGGTTAAGTGTGTTCCTGGGTGTGTTCTAACTGTATGGGGTGGTGGACTCACTAGGGGAAATCACTGATCCTCTGTTCATACATTGTATGAACAGAAAATCAGCGTTTCCCCCGCTGACAGGACCGGGAGCTATGTGTTTACACACAAAGCTCCCGGTCCCCGCTCTGTAACGAACGATCGCGTGTGCCCGGCAGCGATCGTGCCCGCCAGGCACGCGCGCAGGACTCGGGGGCGAGCGGGGGGCGCGCTGGCCACCGGCGGCACGCATGCGCCCCCTAGTGACCGCAGAAGTGCCGACGTAGAGCTACGGGCTCTCGCCCAGGAGAGCCGACCTGCTGCCGTATAACTGCGGCGGCTGGTCGGCAAGCAGTTAAACTAGAACTATAATCAACACATTTTTTTTCTTTCATTTTGGATAGAGTGAGGGAGGGAGGGTTATAGGCCCTGTCAGTTTATTTTGTACCATCCCTGTCCAATTGGGGAGATTTGCCTTCACTTCCAGCCCCATAGCCAAACAGGAAGTGAGAAAAAAACTATGCAAATTAAGGGAATCCAGTGCCCCCCCTAAAAATTTCTGGGCGGGTCATAAAAAACAGGGTGTGGCTTTGACGGGAAGGGTGGGTCATTTTTCTATTAGGAGGTGCAGGAATTTAGTCAGGCCTAGGGCAGCACAAAACCTAAATATACTACTGCAAATTAGGGCTTATTTAGACAAGACCTGATTTACAGCATGTTTTTAGATTGTGGGAGGAAACCCACGCAGGCACAGGGAGAACATGCAAACTCCAGGCAGATGTTGTCACGGGCGGGATTTGAACCAGCGACCCTTTTTTGCTGCTAGGTGAAAGTGCTATACACTACACCACTGTGCTTAACGAACATGATCGCGGCTGAAAGCATGAGATCAGTGTTTTTTTTCCAATCTCATGCTTTCCAGCCTGGAAGACAGATGTGGGGTCTTATTGACCCCGCCTCTCTCCATAAAGAGGACCTGTCACACACTAGTCCTATTACAAGGGATGTTTACATTTCTTGTAATAGGAATAAAAGTGATAAAAAAAGGGTCAAAAAAGTGCAAAAAGAAAAATATTATGTTAAAAGAAAAAGTAAAAAAAAAAAATGTAAAATTAAAATGCCCCTGTCCCTAGTAGCTCGCACTCAGAAGCGAACATGCATGTAAGTCCCGCCCACATATGTAAACGCTGTTCAAACCACACATGTGAGGTATTGACGCGTGAGTTAGAGCAAGAGCAATCATTTTAGCACTAGACCTCCTCTTTAACTCTAAACTGGTAACCTGAAAACAATTTTCAAGCGTCGCCTATGGAGATTTTTAAGTCCCGAAGTTTGGCGCCATTCCATGAGTGTGCGCAATATTAAAGCGTGACAAGTTAGGTATCTATTTACTCGGTGTAACATCATCTTTCACATTATCCCTAAAAATTGGGCTAACTTTACTGCTTTGTTATTTTTAATTCATAAAATCGTTTTTTTTTTGGCAAAAAAAAAAAGGCGTTTGAAAAATTACTGCGCAAATACCGTTGAAAAAAAAAAAAAAAATAATGACCGCCACTTTATTCCCTAGGGTGTCTGCTAATAAAATATATATAATGTTTGGGGGTCCTGAGTAGTTTTCCAGGAACAAAATATAATTTTTACATGAGGGAGAGAAGTGCCAGAATAGGCGCGGTATGGAAGTGGTTAAAGTGAAACAATAAAAGTGAAATATTCCTTTAAATTTCATACGGGGGGGGGGGTATAACATGCCTGTGAAGTAGTGCATGTTTCCCATGCTTAGAACTGTCCCTGTACAAGATGTAATTTCTGAAGTGAAAAAAAAAAGTAATTTAAAAGTAATCATGGCTATAAAGAATACAGCCATTGCTCATTAAAAAAAAAAAAACAACAACGTGGGGGTCCCCCCAAATTCAATTACCTGGCCCTTCAGGTCTGGTATGGATATTAAACCACTTGACCACTGGGCACTTAAATCCCCTTCCTAACCAGACCAATTTTCAGAAATTTTTGTCCTTTTTTTCACACAAATAGAGCTTTCTTTTGGTGGTATTTTATCACCTCTGGGTTTTTTATTTTTGCGCTATAAAAGAAAAATGACTGAAAATTCTGTAAAATAAAAAAAATAAAAAAATCTTGTTTCTGTCATATTAGCAGGTTATTTCTCACACACAGCATATGCATACTACAAATTACACCCCAAAACACATTCTGCTATTCCTCCCGAGTATGGCGATACCCCATGTGTGGGACATTTACACAGTGTGGCCACATACAGAGGCCCAGCATGCAGGGAGCACCATCAGGCGTTCTGGAACACCCAGACCAATTCTGACATTTCTCTCCTACATGGAAAAATCATCATTTATTTGCTAGAAAATTACATAGAACCCCAAAACATTCTATATGCTTTTTTAGCAAAGACCCTAGAGAATACAATGGCGGCAGTTACAACTTTTTATCTCGCATGGTATTTTCGTAGAAATTTTTTGAACGCGTGTTTTAAAAAAAAAATGTTTTGTGCTAAAAAAAAAAACAACAAAACAGTAAAGTTAGCCCAATTGTATTTTATAATGTAAAAGATGAAGTTACGCCGAGTAAATAGATACCCAACATGTCACCCTTCAAAATTGCGCACACTCATGGAATGGCGCCAAACTTCGCTACTTAAAAATCCCCATAGGCGACGCTTTAATTACTTTTTTTGGTTACATGTTTTTAGTTACGGAGGAGGTCTAGGGCCAAAATTATTGCTCTCGTTCTAACGTTCGCAGAGATACCTCACATGTGCAGCTTGAACACCGTTTTGATATGTGGGCGGGACTTACGTATGCGTTCGCTTCTGCATGCGAGCACACGGGGACAGGGGTGCTTTAAAAAAATGGGTATTGCAGAGTATTTGGGTATTGCAGAGTATTGGGGGTATTGCAGAGTATCGCTCAGGGTATTGCAGAGTATCGCGCAGGGTATTGCAGAGTATTGGGGTATTGCAGAGTATTGGAGAGTATCGCGCAGGGTATTGGGGTATTGCAGAGTATTGGGGTATTGCAGAGTATCGCGCAGGGTACTGCAGAGTATTGGGGTACTGCAGGGTATTGGGGTACTGCAGGGTATTGGGGTACTGCAGAGTATTGGGGTACTGCAGGGTATTGAGGTATTGCAGAGTATCACGCAGGGTATTGGGGTATTGCAGAGTATTGCGCAGGGTATTGCACAGTATTGGGGTACTGCAGGGTACTGGGGTATTGCAGAGTACTGGGGTACTGCAGAGTACTAGGGTACTGCAGGGTACTGGGGTATTGCAGAGTACTGGGGTACTGCAGAGTATAAGGGTACTGCAGAGTTTTAGGGTACTGCAGAGTACTGGGGTATTGCAGGGTACTGGGGTATTGCAGGGTACTGCAGGGTACTGGGGTATTGCAGGGTACTGGGGTACTGCAGAGTACTGGGGTATTGCAGGGTACTGGGGTATTGCAGGGTACTGGGGGATTGCAGAGCTGGGATGGCTGGATCTGTGACTGCATTTGTCACAGATCCAGCCACAGCGCTGCTGCTGACACCCCGCTCCCCCCCTCTCCTCGCACACTGTACCGAACGGTACAGAGAGGAGAGGGAGGAACCGGCGTCATCAAATGACGCCGGTTTGTTTACAAGTGATCGTGCCTTCATTTGACGGCGCGATCACGTGGTAAACGGCCGCTATCAGTGGCAATTTACCGTGATCCGTGATGCGCCGGGTCTTCTAGACCCAGCGAGCACGGACACTTCCGCGAGCGCGTCCCAGGGGACGCGCAATCGTGGAAGTGCAGGACGACGTCCCAGGGACGTCGTGTCAAAGTAACTCAACCGCGCTGTAGCAGTATTTTTGCTATAGCGCGGTCAGCAAGAGGTTAAGGGAAAGCCCACTGTAAAAAAAAAATGATGTGGGGTTCCCCCCAAATATCCATACCAGGCCCTTCAGGTCTGGTATGGATTTTAAGGGGAACGCCACCCTGAATTTAAAAAACAAAATGGCGTGGAGTCCCCCCAAAAATCCACACCAGATCCTTATCCGAGCACGTAACCTGAACCGTACCAGGCCACATGCCCTCACATGGGGAGGGTGCAAGGGCCTCATCCCCACAACCCTGGCCGGTGGTTGTGGGGGTCTGCGGCGGGGGGCTTATCGAAATCTGGAAGACCCCTTTAACAAAGGGGACCCCCAGATCCCGGCCCCCCCTGTGTGAAATGGTAATGGAGTACATGGGTAAACTCATAATAAAGTCCCCGTATGGTATATGTGCGTCAGAGGGGGGCGGGGTCACAGGAGCGTCACACAGCGGGGAATTCAATTTCAAGCGCAGCGTCCGGGGAAGAAGAAGCCGTGCAAGATGCGGACGAGCTTCCAATTGAAGTTTCCACCGTGTGACGCTCCTGTGACCCCGCCCCCCTCTGACGCACATATACCACACAGGGACTTTCTTATGAGTTTACCCTTGGCGTCAGAGGAGGGCAGGGTCACATGAGCATCACACAGCGGGAAATTCAATTTCAAGCGCAGCGTCCCGGGAAGAAGAAGATGCGGGACGAGAAGGCCGACGGAAGGAAAAGAAGATGGAAGAATACGCCGGTCAAGATGCGGATGAGAAAACCCAAGAAAGAAGCAGAGGAAGAAGAAGATGGAGGATAAACCCGAATGAAAGAAGAAAAGAAGAAGGAAGAAGAAGCGCGCAAAGAAGATATTAATAAAGGACTTGTCAAAAACCGGTTATTGTAATTTTTTACACTTTTTTGGGTGAAATGGTAGAGGTACAATGTACCCCATTACCATTTCACACAGGGGGGGCTGGATCTGGGGGTCTTCCAGATTTTGATAAGCCACCCCGCCCGCAGACCCCCACAACCACCAGCCAGGGTTGTGGGGATGAGGCCCTTGTCCCCATCAACATGGGGACAAGGTGCTTTGGGGGGACCCCAAATCACCCTCCCGATGTTGAGGGCATGTGGGCTGGTACGGTTCAGGAGGGGGGGCCCGCACTCTGTCCCCCCTCTTTTCTGGGGGCGGCCAGGTTACGTGCTCGGATAAGGGTCTGGTGTGGATTTATGGGGGGACTTCACGCCATTTTTTTTTTAAATTTGGGGTGGAGTTCCCATTAAGATCCATACCAGACCTGAAGGGCCTGGTAATGGAATTTGGGGGGAACCCCAGGCTTTTTTTTTATTTTTATGAATGAATTTTCTCAGAATTGCCAGAGACGACAATTCATTATTGCCGCAAGTGAATTTTTAAATGCTAACTTTACACCCCCTCTAGGTACAAAATTTAAAGGTATATTTCACTTTTATTGTTTCACTTTTAGCATTATTAAATTCACTGCTCCCGAAAAAATGGCCATTTAAAAAAATAAAAAAAGCATTGATACATGTCATCCGGAGTACTAATTAAGCCATGAACCGACGCAGCGCATTGATAATAGTAAATCAGCCCCACTGTGTGCATCTTCAAAATTTGCCTTGAAGAAAGTGTTTGTAAGAGAATGGCCCGTGACACCCACAGACGTTGGAAGGATGAGAGATACTCCTGTGCCAGCAGCAACAATAACTCTTGGGTCGAAATCCACCCTGTGCCCTTTTGGGTGTAGGGTGGCTAATAGGGAATCATAATTCCGTTACTAACAGATGGGACAATACTTCATATTTCAGGACTGAGATATCACAAGGAGTTCATGATGACTTGACCAGGTCAACCAGACAGTGACTCATACCTCTAATAGGCTATTGAAATATCTTGAGGTGTTGGCTATTCATGTGAACGACATTCGGTTGAAAAGGTGTTGATTGCACCCACTCTCACTAGACTCTGCCATTGTGTGATAAAGCTGTCTAGATAACTTATTCAACTAGATGTCTGTGTTATGTTAAAGGTTAATTGAACTCTATTGATGATGCGGTGACCAGATGTCTAGCTACGGGTTAGATAATTAGCCCCCCATGGAGTGAATAGGGGGGTGGGGACTGCATTGTCCTGTGATGAACTGTATTATGCTGTACTGGATATATAAGCAAGCTAAGAAAACCAATAAAGTCATTCATACATTTTGGAAACTAGAGAACAGAGCGCAGTCTTGTTTATTCTGGGAAATGGAATGGATCATGTCTGCCTGGTTGTTGGTGTGTCGGATAAGCTTGTCGTGGTTGCATGGAAGGTCGTAAGCGGTGGTGACCGTTACATTTGGTGGCAGCGGTGGGATGTACGAATGCTGTTGTTGGGGAAACAACTGAAGCAGGAGTGGATAGCAGAGTTAAGCAGGCTGATCCGGGCAGAGATGCAGCTGGACGAGAGCTACAGAGCCCTCCGGTGGTATGTAGCCCAAGAGTGCCCGTGGTCAGCGGATGACAGCCCCACAGAAGGCTATGACTATGATGGCCTGGGATTGTTGTATTGGAGGATGTCCAGTGATCCAGACTTCGGGGATGATCGGGAGTGGCGCTTGGAGGACATAATGGAGCACAGAGAGGAGAAATTGAATATCTCGGGAGGCCACTGGTCACAGGAAGATTTGGAATTTCTGGCCATCCAAGAATGGGAGCTGGAGGTCGCCTACAAACAGCTGCTAGACTCGGCCCAGCAGCAGGGTGGGGCTCCCGTTGTCTGGGACTATGAGGAAAGTTCATATGACAACTCTGAACTCCTGGCTGATGAATCGGCAGTGGAAAATACGGAGATTGCCTTCCCTAAAGCCAAAGCGGATGGTGTGGAGTTCCAGAGAGCCGGGGCGGTTGGCCCCTCTCTCCAACAACAAGCTGAGGTGGTAAAGCTTTTACCCCCAGCTGAATCACTGGCAACAGAGCAGGGTGCCCCAGGCCTCTGCTCCCAACTAGCAGAAGAGGGGGACCCTGTGGTAGTGGATGGGACTGTGATCTCCACTCACAGCAACCCAGCGGAAAAGCTGGCAACAGAACAGAGGGTCATAGGCCTCTGCCCCCAACTAGCAGAAGAGGGGGACCCTGTGGTAGTGGATGGGACTGTGGTCTCCACTCACAGCAACCCAGCGGAAGAGCTGGCAACAGAACAGAGTGTCATAGGCCTCTGCTCCTCACTAACAGAAGAGGGGGATCCTGTGGTAGTGGATGGGACTGTGGTCTCCACTCACAGCAACCCAGCGGAAGAGCTGGCAACAGAACAGAGTGTCATAGGCCTCTGCTCCTCACTAACAGAAGAGGGGGATCCTGTGGTAGTGGATGGGACTGTGGTCTCCACTCACAGCAACCCAGCGGAAGAGCTGGCAACAGAGCAGAGTGCCCCAGGCCTCTGCTCCTCACTAACAGAAGAGGGGGTTCCTGGGGTAGTGGATGGGACTTCAGTCTCCACTGGCACAACCCCAGAAAATGGTACAGGACTGGGACAGGAGGATGTCGGCTTTGCTTTGCAAGCACCGGGGGGTTTTCACCTAGCACCAGTGGATGGGACTTCAGTCTCCACTGGTATACCCCAGGAAGGGGGGGCAGTTGGCCCAGACCCCCAACAGCATGATGCCTTCTCCCCAGCGGCAGGCGTGTTCTCTGAGAGAGGCAGAGGTTGGCGGGGTGAGTAATGCTCAGTTTGGAGCCATTTATTTGGGGTACAGTATGGATACAAGCATTGGAGGACTGAAACTACTGACGGACTTTGGAGTCAACCCGTTTGGGGTTCCCTCCTGTGTCCGTCTCCCACCGAAAGGGGAGAGATGTAACAGAATGGCCCGTGACACCCAGAGACGTTGGAAGGATAAGAGATACTCCTGTGCCAGCAGCAACAATAACTCTTGGGTCGAAATCCACCCTGTGCCCTTTTGGGTGTAGGGTGGCTAATAGGGAATCATAATTCCGTTACTAACAGATGAGACATTATTAATACTTCATATTTCAGGACTGAGATATCACAAGGAGTTCATGATGACTTGACCAGGTCAACCAGACAGTGACTCATACCTCTAATAGGCTATTGAAATATCTTGAGGTGTTGGCTATTCATGTGAAAGACATTCCGTTGAAAAGGTGTTGATTGCACCCACTCTCACTAGACTCTGCCATTGTGTGATAAAGCTGTCTAGATAACTTATTCAACTAGATGTCTGTGTTATGTTAAAGGTTAATTGAACTCTATTGATGATGCGGTGACCAGATGTCTAGCTGCGGGTTAGATAATTAGCCCCCCATGGAGTGAATAGGGGTGTGGGGACTGCATTGTCCTGTGATGAACTGTATTATGCTGTACTGGATATATAAGCAAGCTAAGAAAACCAATAAAGTCATTCATACATTTTGGAAACTAGAGAACAGAGCGCAGTCTCGTTTATTCTGGGAAATGGAATGGATCATGTCTGCCTGGTTGTTGGTGTGTCGGATAAGCTTGTCGTGGTTGCATGGAAGGTCGTAAGCGGTGGTGACCGTTACAGTGTTATTCTACAAGTGCATAAAAGAACAAAAGGGGTGAATTTTGTGTTTCTTTAGATTCGCCCCAAAATATCAATCATGTTCCTAAATTTTTGATTTATATTCTTCGTCATGATGTCTAGTTCTCAACTACACAACATTATTTCCTGTATCAAAATCTGTGCACTAGCACTTGTGAAACAAGGATTTTCTTCTTCACCAACATGTTTATCACCTAAAAAACATAAAAAGGTATTATAAATATGCAGACCTACATCTCTTACCTGAATCTGTGGTGACAGACACTGATCTGTTGTGGTGACAATTTCGCCCACTTCTTCCAATCTCCTTCCTCCACATTCTGAGGTTGGGGTTCTCTCTGTTGTTTAGGAGGTGTGGGGTTCTTGGTGTCCTCTGAGTGGTGTCCTTCAAGTCTTTACTCCCCTATGAGAATGAAACAAAAGGTATACTTAGCACACATATATGTGAGGCCATAAATAGGAATATGAAACATTGCTTGGAAGTGGGGTACAATTGTCTGTTTTGGCAGAGTTCCAAGTAGAAGACATGATTTTTCCCTTACCAACGATGGAATACTTACCTTTTTTGAACAACTTACACACATGGAAACACCCCAAGTATCCACTGGAGCACCTGTGTTGGACACCCTAAATAGGTTGTTCTGGTGTCCCACACTAGTGCTCCTAAATTCAGATGTGTAAACAGCTGCTGTGAGTTTCCTCTCCTTTCCTCTGAATAAAGTTTGCATTTCACATTCTAGTTACAAACACATCTAGACAACAATGTCATAAACTTATTTTAATACAAATAGGCATGACCAAATGTAGTTAACCCTGTTTCAAACAAAAATATTGTATGTAGTGAGGGGAACGATGTTTCCTACAACCGATTACTGTGCCCACTTACCTGAAAGTTTCCATTTTAAACTGTACAACAGTAAAGAAAAGCACATGGAGCAACATGCAAGTTATAATAATAATAGGAACACAGGAGAAATACTTACTTTTTTGGAGCATTCTCTTGATCCTCCTGTACTGGTCGTGCTCCCTCAGTTTAAGGTCTGACCAGCATTTCCTCAGCTGCTCCTTGGATCGTCGTACCCTGAAATTCTTGTGCAGACTCCTCACAACTTTACTCATGATTGCCTTTCTCATATTTGGGTTCTTGTATGGCCCATGCTTCCCATCATAGTCGGTCCTCCTCAAGATGTCCTCCATCTCCGCAGAGGACATATTTGAGGCCTTGCATCTCCTGGATCGGGACAATTCTGGCTCTGGGCTTTCCTTGTCGTCACTAGAATTATCATGCACCTGCTGTGTCTCCGCCATGTCGTCTCTCACTGCGCACCAAAAGAGAAGGGGCGGGGAATATACTAGAATGAACATCAGGGGCGGGTAATGTGTGTGGAGCTTCACGCATGCGCAGTGTATATAAAGCTAACAAGCATGTGCCGTACCTACGTTCTGTGTGCGGAGAAAGGAGTTTAAGCTACGAATGAGAGACCGAAAGTAAAATTTTTACTTGGGGCATTAGTGGCCTATACTGCTTCGAGATTATGGCCTATATGGGGATGAAGATTAGTAGAGTTTAAAGACTGACATTATTTTTGGCTTGTGTTTTGTCTTGCAGAAAGAATAAATGCCTGGACAGGTACATGGAGCTGCCTGCTCTGTGGAAATATAAAAAACAAATTCATAAAAAAAAGGAGTTAGGGCGGCAGCGCTGGAGAACCTGCTTTAATTTGTGCAGACATGGGTCCCCACTGCAAAAATTCGAAATTTGGGGAGCACATACAGGAGGGAGCACAATAAGGTCCTGGAGTCCCAGAAATCAGGAGCAACAGCAGCGGATGTACAGTCAGGTCCATAAATATTGGGACATCGACACAATTCTAATATTTTTGGCTCTATACACTACCACAACGGATTTGAAATGAAATAAACAAGATGTGCTTTAACTGCAGACTTTCAGCTTTAATTTGAGGTATTTACATCCAAATCAGGTAAACGGTGTAGGAATTACAACAGTTTTTATATGTGCCTCCCCTTTTTAGGTGACCGAAAGTAATGGGACAATTGGCTGCTCAGCTGTTCCATGGCCAGGTGTGTGTTATTATCCCATTTACAAGGAGCTGATAAAGGGTCCAGAGTTCATTTCAAGTGTGCCATTTGCATTTGGAATCTGTTGCTGTCAACTCTCAATATGAGATTCAAAGAGCTGTCACTATCAGTGAAGCAAGCCAACATTAGGCTTAAAAAAAAAAACACATCAAAGAGATAGCAAAAACATTAGGTGTAGCCAAATCAACTGTTTGGAACATCCTTAAAAAAAATGCAGCGGTGAGCTCAGCAACACCAAAAGATCCGGAAGACCATGGAAAACCAAATCAAGAACACTCTCCAGGAGGTAGGTGTATGTGTGTCAAAGTCAACAATCTAGGGGGGGCGTGGCTACCGCGCAGCTAGATGGCAGCGTGATCGTGTAGCTCCGATCCAGACACGGGAACCGATCGGCCCCATCGCGACATACCCGCACGAATCCTCCCGTTTTCCTTGCCAAAAACTCCGTGGAGCTGAGGAGATGACCCGAAAACGGAAAGAATCCGCCAAGCCCAAGAAATTGGACGACTTCTATCCACCGCGGAATCGTGGCCTACAACAAGATGGCGCCGGCACCGCAGCGGCCTCGCCTGCCTCCTCACGCGGCTCACGCTCCACTGCATCCAGCCCAGGAGACGCAGCGGGCTCTGCTCGAGGATCCCCAGAGGTGTCCACTCCACTGACCCGTAGCCCTACCAAGTCAATGCCTCGGCTGGAGGGCTCAGCCTCCCTGGTAAGCCCTGTACAGGACTCTTTGAACGATACAATGGAGCTGGTGGATCTTTTTACAGCATTCCCCACCTCTGGTAAAGCTGTCTCTGACACGACAATAAAAGATATGCTGGTATCCCTCCGCAGCTCCATGCATACTGACCTACTGCAATGTATGAAAACTTTTAAGGGTGATATAGGAGAGCTGGGGGACCGAGTGTCACATGTAGAAGAAAAAATGGGGGAGTTTGCTGCATCGCATAATACATTAATTGATGCCCACTCTGAGCATGATGAGGAGATTGCGTGGCTGAGGGCAAAGGTCGCTGACCTCGAAGACAGGTCAAGAAGGAACAACGTGAAAATCAGGGGGGTGCCTGAAACTGTACTCCCTGCACAACTCCAGCAGTTTGCTAAAGATTTGCTACGACAGTTCCTACCATCAGTCCCGGATTCTGAGCTACAAATTGACAGAATCCACAGGCTACCCAAGCCAGCATTTCTCCCTGATAATGTTCCCCGAGACGTCCTAATGAGGGTACATTTTTATCAGGTCAAGGACCAGCTGGTCTCTACTTTCAGGAAAACTCAACAACTGCCTGAAAGATTTGCCCACATTCAACTATTCGCTGACTTGTCGCAGTTTACAATGCAGAAGCGTAAATCATTACTCCCAATAACAAAGGCTCTCCGCAATCACAATATTCCCTATCGTTGGGGGTATCCAGTCAAAATCACAGTCACTCATAATGGGCATGACACAGTGATTTCGAACTTGGACGCTGGGCTCACACTGCTCAGATCCTTGGACATTCTCCCGGATCAACCAGTCCCCAGCCCACAGTCCACATCCCCTGTGCGGATGGCACAACAACATGAATGGCAGACAGTGACGAGGAAGAAGTCAAGCAAGAAATCTACAACCTAATTCCTCTCTTGCGGCTATGCTAGCCTTATTCACCACTAGTTCCTCTGTGTTCTGGAGAAGTTCTGTTTGAGTTTCCCTCCATGATTTTGGGCAGGATTTCTGCCCCTGGTTGCTTATTTTTGAAAACTGTTTTCTTACTGTGCTCCTTGTTTTATTTTTCTAGTTTTCAGTCCACTGACTCTTTTTCCCCTCCTCCCTCTGGCTCTTCTCCTTCCATGGTCCACTACGTCTGCTGATCGTCTCAAACCACCCATGTTGTCCTGATGGGATCCTTGCTCTCGCCTCGGAGTGGATGTTGGCCTCCTACTTTCCTGGATCAGGTACCATTATTTTTCACTTTTTTCATTTTTACACCTGAGATATGGCTCTTAACATAGTGTCATTCAGTGTGAACGGCCTCAACCACCCAGCCAAACGAGCCTCAGTCTGGAAGGAAGCTATTTCTCTTCGAGCAGATATTCTATGCATTCAAGAGACACACTTCTTAAAAGATGATCCGCCCAGGTTTCAGAATAAGCGATTTCCACATACCTTCATAGCTTCCGCACCGGTTAAACGCAAAGGCGTGCTGATAGCTATCAGAGACTCTGTCGCTCTCAGGATTTCACAAGTTCATTCTGACCCGGAGGGTAGATATATTATTTTGATTCGGGAACTAAACAACAAACTTTTCACTATAGTGAATTTGTACGCTCCAAACTCCCATCAGTTGCGCTTTCTAAATTGCTTATACTCCAAGGTCGCTTCGCTTCGTCAAGGATCCCTGGTGATCTGCGGTGACCATAATTTGATGGTCGATTTTGCCCTGGACTCTTCTACCACTGTACGACGCTCTCCACCCCAACTGCAACAACTGCTTTACCTGGAAGGACTTTTTGATGTCTGGAGGTGTCACCACGCCACAGAACGTGACTATTCATTCTACTCAGCTAGACATAACTCTTATCCAAGAATCGATTTTATTTTTGTTGACAAGTCATTACTGCAGACGGTGTCTTCCTCCACCATTCATACTATCTCATGGTCGGACCATGCACCAGTGTCAATTACAGTGGCGGGGGGACACACCTTTAATCCTGCAAGTGTTTGGAGAGCTAATTCTAGGATTTTCCAAATGCCCCATCACGCCGCTACTATCACTGATAGCCTTGAAAATGTCTTTGTCGAGAATAGGGGCTCAGTCTCAGACCCTAATATTTTATGGTGTGCCCATAAGGCGTATGTCAGAGGTATCGTTTTACAAATTTGTGCAAGGGAAAAGAGGCAGAGGACGCAAAAACTCAATCGCCTTTTGGAAGACATAAATAGTCTAGAGTGTCAGAATAAATCTATTCCCTCTTCTCTGTTAGCACAGAAGCTCACGAAGTGCCGCTTCGATCTCAGACTTCTTCTGATTGAAAATTATGACAAGCACCTTCGTAATCTCAAATTGGCCCATTATTCCTCAGGAAATAGAGCAGGTAAATTTCTAGCTCAGAGACTTAAAGCAGCGAGAGTCAAAGCTAGTATTCCATATCTGCTCCATCCGGTTGACAATCATACAATTGTGAATCCTAAGGAGATTGCTGACTCCTTTGCACAGTACTACTCTAGTTTGTATAATCTACACCAGGACCCTAACACCCCTCAGCCCGTAGATAGTGCTATCCAGGATTTCTTACTTAAGGTGAATCTTCCTTCTCTCTCCCAATCTCAATTAGACGCATTGAACGCTCCTATTACTGAGTCTGAGATCGAACGAGTCATTAAGCAGCTTCCACTAGGTAAATCTCCTGGGCCTGATGGCCTCCCTAATGATTATTATCAAGTCTTCCAAAAAAGTTTAGTCCCTACCCTCAAGGAAATATTCTTGAATGCTATGTACTCTGCCTCATTTCCCTCTGAAATGTTGAAAGCATATGTAGTCACTATTCCCAAACCGGGCAAGGATCCTGTCACACCGGCCAACTTCCGGCCAATATCGCTACTTAATACTGATTTCAAATTATATGCGAAACTGATAGCCCACAGATTACTGCCTATCCTCCCATCCCTTGTAGGACCTGACCAATCGGGCTTTACCGCTGGAAGACAGGCATCTGATGCCACTAGAAGGGTGTTGGGAGTAGTGCAGCATGCCGGGGCATCTCAAACGCCTTCTCTGCTCCTTTCATTGGATGCGGAGAAGGCGTTTGACAGGATACATTGGGGATATATGCGGCAGACCTTGATGAAATTTGGGTTTGTGGGACCTATCCTCTCGGCCATTTTAGCTCTGTACTCCTCCCCATGTGCCCAAGTGTATACTTCTGGTCTACTGTCGAGCACATTTTCAATTACAAATGGCACCCGTCAAGGTTGCCCTCTCTCACCCTCCATTTTTAATTTGCTTATTGAGCCGTTGGCGGAGAGGATAAGATCCCACCCGAATATTGAGGGATTCCACACATCTAAAAAGACTCACTCTGTGAATCTTTTCGCAGATGATATAATCCTCTTCCTGACCTCGCCCTCCACCTCCTTGGGTCACGCCCATGCCACATTGTCTGAATTTAGCCTCATATCCTATTATAAGGTAAATTGTACAAAATCCTTTATCCTTGACCTTGGAATCCCCACGGCTCTTCGGAGCCAACTGCAGGAGACATTCCCTTATCCCTGGAGTGGGTCCTCTATTACATATCTAGGTTTAAAAATAACAGCAGACCCCTCGCAACTAGTGGAAGCCAATTACACCCCTTTGATCGACAAGATTTCAGGTGAAGTTATTAGATTGGCTAAGGTTGAGCTCACCTGGTCTGGCCGCTTAGCCGCCTTTAAAATGTTACTCTTGCCACAGATATTGTACGTTTTCAGGACCCTCCCAGTTCCTATTCCATCCCCTTACCTTAAAGCACTTATCACCTCACTCTCTAAATTTATTTGGCAGAAGACAAGACCAAGATGCTCAAAAATCTTTCTAGTTAAACATAGGATGGCTGGGGGCATAGGATTGGTCGATATCCGCGACTATTTCCGTGCCTCGACCCTGTCGCAGCTTCGGGCCTGGATGGATGCAAATTCTGGTGCTGTATGGAAGGACATTGAGCAAGACCTATGCCCAGTTCATGACCTAAAAGACTTTCTTCTCATTGATGCCTGGAGACCATTTGGGTTACAGGATCTCCCCCTGTCTCTACGGGCCTCTATCCAGGCCTGGAGAGACCTACGTTTCAGAAGCGGCCCTGCCTCCTCCCTCGCAGAGGTCCCCATCCCTATTAATATTTTCTCTCGGGTCATCCCTGACATTTCTCTCACTAATTGGCGAAATGGAGGAATCCAATTTGTTAATGACTTATTTCATAATAATATGCTTCTTCCCTTTGAGTCTCTACGTGATAAGTTTACTTTGTCTCTAACTGACCACTTTACTTATCTCCGAATAGCTCATTTTTTAAGATCTTTGAAGACGCATCAGATATTCCTCCCTAAGGAAGTCTGGCGCTTCTACAACTCCACTCCTGCCCCCTGTAAAGGAATTGCTCTCTTTTACAATTTATTTCAAGACAAGCTTCAATTTATAAAATCCCCCCCATTTATGAAATGGGAAAGTGACTTAGGTGAAACTTATACGGAAGACCAGTGGAAGCGCGCATTCCGGGCCCTGTTCAAGGCCTCGGCGTGTGTGAACCACTGGGAACTATCCCAAAAGATAACTCTGAGATGGTATCTCACCCCCTATAGAATTTCTAAATTCAGCAGGGACTGTTCCTCGCTCTGCTGGAGGAACTGTGGTATGATAGGGAACCCGTTACACATGTTGTGGTCTTGCAAACATCTTACAAGTTTCTGGAACTCAATCTTTTCATATATCTCTAGACTTACGGGCATACTTACACGACCGAACCCTGGTTTGGCGATACTACACTTAGGTATAGATCTCTTCCCACCCAACTTTAGGACAGTGGTTACCCATATCCTCCTTGCGGCTCGGACATTGATAGCCCAACACTGGAAAGAGGATAAGGCACCAAATGTCTCAGAGGTCTTGAAAATGGTTCAGTCTAATTACGTACATGAATACTTCCTCGCAAGCAGACGAGGAGTCAGAGCAAAGTTAGACGCCAACTGGTCTATTTGGAAATTGTGGTATAATGGCGGGACCTAAGATTATCAATTTTCTGAGATTATGATTATTCTCTTTTTTCCTTTTGTTATGTGATTGCTACATGTAATGTGTACTGTCCGGCAGTCTCTGTCCAACTGACAAATCGGATCATGGATCTTCCTAACTTTTCCCCCTCCCTACCACTTTCTTTCTTATCTTTTCTTTGTTGTCTCTCTTCACTATGCTCTTTATTTTCTTTCTTTCCCATTCCGCCCCTTCTCATTCCCTCTACTATTCCCTCGTAGTCAGTATGGCAGTAGCCTTTCCTGTTATTCGGTTGAGGCTCTGGAGCAAACCCACAGCTGTGCTGTAACCTGTTGGCTGTTTGATATATGACTATGTTACACTTGCAATAGTTATTTCTTGTATAGTATCTGTAATTACTACTGTGGTGTCCACTGCCGGTCCTGGCTATGTTGTATTTTCGTGTAAAACCCTTTCAATAAAAACTATTTGGAAAAAAAAAAAAGTCAACAATCTAGAGAAGACTTCACCAGAGTGAACACAGAGGGTTCACCACAAGATGTAAACCATTGGTGAGCCTCAAAAACAGGAAGGTCAGATTAGAGTTTGCCAAACAACATCTAAAAAAAGTCTTCACAGTTCTGGAACAACATCCTATGGACAGAGATCCATTCAAATCCATTGTGGTGGTGTATAGAGCCAAAAAGATTAGAATTGTGTCCATGTCCCAATATTTATGGACCTGACTGTATATGTGCCCAGTCTGTGGTACTACAGCAGGATGAGTTTTCTGGACATTACTTTCTACCCTTCCCTCAACCCTTTCCTCCAGCATTCCATCCAGCCTTCCCTCCAGCCAAGCTGAGCCTTCTGAGGAGCAAGCAGAGCCTCTTATCCTAGAAGAACTGGATGTGGACTTCTAGAGCCTGGTATAGTATTTTTCACAAGATTTATTGTCGTAAAAATAATGATGTAAAATAGATGGTAAGGTATTGATAAGAAATTAATGTTTGAACAAAAAGTTTGTGCTACCTATTATATGGACTTCTCAGGCTCCCAATTTTATTGTCCACAGACTTGATGTGTGCCCTGGAGTCCCAAGGCTTCGCAAATTGCAGCAGGTTCTCCAGCGTTGCCTTCCTGTTTAATTTGTTATTATGAGCCAGAATAAATGGATTCTATTTTTACAGTTAATACTTTCCTATGTGTTTTTCTTAAAAAAAGGACAGTTTGTTTGTGAGTAGGCAGGTACATTTCCTTTCTTGAGGTTAAAAAATACTAGATAATAATGTTTTTCTGGTAACTTGACACACAAAACTAAATAAAACAAATATATGGGTATTGTCACGGAAGGTCCCCGCATCCAGACCGAATGCTTCCGTCAGATACTGCTTCCCATAGTCTTGACATAGATACTGGATATTTTAGCTGCCTTGAAACACACAAAGAGGGGGGTGTGGTCTAGCCGAGATCAGAGATGGCCTCTTAGTTGGTGAGCTCCTGCCGCTACAGACTGAAAGCTTTGGCTAACGGAACCGGTAAGGGGTCCTGTCTCCCGGGATACGATAGATTTGATACCCGCACTCACGGTGATCAACCCCATACTATTTATCGCTCTTCCCGACGTACATTGGCTACATTGTGACCTTCAAACAGAGGACCTTGAAAACAGAAGCAGGAGGCACAATTTCACTTCAAGCCTCCCATTAAAGATTGCACGAGAGATGATGCCATGGAAACGGTCCCTTCCAGATTCAGGAGACGTCGCTCCCAATCCGACGATGATCTACTACACTCTTCTGACATGCAAGCCTCTGATCTCCTAGCAACAGACTCACCGCGTCCTAGGAAACCCAGGAAGGAAAAATTAGTGTATTTTATTATCTACATTATTTACCAAGGCTGCCTGAAATTGCATGTATATTCTCTGAAGTTAAACTTAAAGGGACACTAAAGTCAGGGATTTAAAAAAAAAAAAATAACAAACATGTGATACCTCCACTGTGCAGTTCGTTTTGCACAGAGTGGCCCGGAAAGCTGTCTTCTGGGGTCCCTCGGCGGCTGTCTGGGCTCCTCCTCGCTAAAGCTTTCCCTCTTCATGCGAGGGCGCTCGCACGGAGAAAAGCTTTTGCGAGCGCGCTCCCGTGATACAGCGGCAGCCATAGCCAATGGCTGCGCTGCTATCAATCCGCCCAGCCTAGCCAATCAACGGCCAGGCTGGTAACCGAAGAGGACGACGTGGACGCGCCCGGGAGATTCGAACGGTCAGGTAAGTACAACGGGGGCTCAGGGGGGCGGTGCTGCTAGATGTTTTTTTACCTTCATGCATAGGATGCATGAAGGTAAAAAAACGTGTAACTTTACAACCCCTTTAAACATTGTTTGTTTTTGATAGTTTTAAGCCACACATGCTTATCTACCCCTGTTTTTTTTTGTTTTCTCTTTTGCCTGCCATATTTTGTGGTTTGAATTTCTTATGACAAGTAGAGACATTGGGCCAGATTCAGGTACAATTACATTGGCGCAGAGTATCAGAGATACAATACGCCGCTGTATTTTACCTGGCTCTACGACAAATTCATGTAGATTTTGGCCCATAAGGTACGGCGGCGTAGTGTATTTCTCGCGGCGGAATCGAAATATGCGATTAGGGGGCGTGAAGCATTTAAATTAGGAGCGTCCCCGCGGCGATCGAACTGCACATGCTCCGTTCAGAAATTTCCGCCGTGCATTGCACGAAATAACGTTGTTACGTAATTTTTTGTTTGAGTAGCGTCGTTTACGTACATACCTATTCCCGGACGACTTACGTAAAAAATAAAATAAAACGTTGAAATTCGACGCGGGAACGACGGCCATACTTAACATGGGCTGTCTAATACTAGACCAGATAAAAGCTGGAATAACTTTACGCGGCAAAAAGATGGCTACAGATGCCGTAAGAGATTGCGAAGGACGATCGTTACTTCGTGGATCGTCGGAAAAAGCTCATTTGCATACCCCGACGCGGAAAACGATGGGAACTCCACCCAGCGGCCGCAAATTTATTGCAGCGTAGATCCGAAGGCGTACGAACACGTAAGCCAGTCGGATTGAAGCCCGAAGCCGTCGTTTCATGGTTTGAGGATTCAGACTAATGAAACGACGCGCGTAATTTGAAAGTACTCCGGTCTAACGCGAGATAGACCGGAGTAAGGGCTCTGTGAATCTGGCCCATTGTTTCTCTTTGTTATTGTCAACTTTACCATTCGTATCTATTTTGGTGTTGCTGTCCTTCTATCTTAGCTCACATGCAAATGGTCAGCGATTTCTTTGGAAATTCCTTTTTTTTTAACACATATGGATAGTAGAATTTTTTTTTTTTCTCCTATTATATGGCTACTACTGGGGTGTTAAGCATGAGGGTTTAATTCGGATAACACCCCTGAATTGTTACTGTGTTGAATAAATGTTGTTTATTTCACTTGCTTTAACTACTGGCGTATGAAGCATTACCAGATTCCGGTCTCTCATTATTCTTTATAATGGAGCATCCGTTAGCTTTACTGATGTTCTACTATGATACTGCTCTCCCTGTCAGTCTGTGGGCGGCGGACGACCAGTCATTTTGGTTAATAGTTCTTTGAATCGGTTCACTCCAACCCCCACAAAGTAGTTCTTATTGGATTTTGTCCTAGTAAGATACTACTTCCCTTTGTACCGTACATTTTTCCCTGTGGGGAAATCTCTGTTTTGATAGTTCTTCACTTCTGTTTATTTAAAACCGGTACTATATTCTGAGTTTTTCATACTCAGTAACTAATATTTCCTATATCCCTCTATCCTCATTTCCCCTTTATCTGTCTGAGTGCCCATCTTCCCTTTCGTAAATATGGCGCTCCCCACTAATTTTAAAACAGACTCGCAAAAGAAAATTAAGCTTTACTCTCTTAATGCAAAAGGCCTCAATATCCCTGAGAAGAGGTAGAAACTAATGCTAATATTGAAGAAATGGAAGGCAGACATAATATTTTTTACAGGAGACTCACTTCAAGACAGACAAATGCCCGACCTTTGTGGACAAAATTTTTCCCCATATTGTCCATACTACTAACCTAGAATCCAAATCCAAAGGCGTGTCTATACTTACATAGTTACATAGTTAGTTACATAGTTAGTCAGGTTGAAAAAAGACACAAGTCCATCCAGTTCAACCATAAAATAAAAATAAACAAACAAAATAAAACACAGTACATCCCATACACCCAACTCCATACCCACAGTTGATCCAGAGGAAGGCAAAAAACCCCAGCAGATCATGATCCAATTTGCTACCGGAGGGGAAAAAATTCCTTCCTGATCCCCCGAGAGGCAATCGGATTTACCCCGGATCAACTTTACCTACAGAACTTAGTACTCAGTTATATTATGTGTATTTAGGAAAGAATCCAGGCCCTTCTTAAAGCAATCTACTGAGCTGGCCAGAACCACCTCTGGTGGGAGTCTGTTCCACATTTTCACAGCTCTTACTGTGAAGAAACCTTTCCGTATTTGGAGGTGAAATCTCTTTTTCCTCCAGACGTAAAGAGTGCCCCCTTGTCCTCAGCGTTGACCTTAAAGTGAATAACTCAACACCAAGTTCACTATATGGACCTCTTATATATTTGTACATGTTGATCATATCCCCCCTTATTCTCCTCTTCTCAAGAGTGAATAAATTCAGTTTTTCTAATCTTTCCTCATAGCTGAGCTCCTCCATGCCTCTTATCAGTTTAGTTGCCCTTCTCTGCACTTTCTCCAGTTCTCCGATATCCTTTTTGAGAACTGGTGCCCAAAACTGGACTGCATATTCCAGATGAGGTCTTACTAATGATTTGTACAGGGGCAAAATTATATCTCTATCTCTGGAGTCCATACCTCTCTTAATACAAGAAAGGACTTTGCTCGCTTTGGAAACCGCAGCTTGGCATTGCATGCCATTATTGAGCTTATGATCAACTAAAACCCCCAGATCCTTCTCCACTACAGATCCCCCCAGTTGAACTCCACCTAGCATGTATGATGCATGCATATTCTTAGCCCCCAAGTGCATAACTTTACATTTATCAACATTAAACCTCATCTGCCACATAGTCGCCCAATCAGACAGAGCATTGAGGTCGGCTTGTAAATTGGAGACATCCTGCAAGGACGTTATTCCACTGCGTAGCTTGGTGTCATCTGCAAAAACAGAACTGTTACTTTTGATGTCAGACCCAATATCATTTATAAATATATTGAAAAGTAAGGGACCCAACACTGAACCTTGGGGTACACCGCTGATAACCTTGGACCATTCAGAGTAAGAATCATTAACCACAACTCTCTGAATCCTGTCTCTCAGCCAGTTTTCTATCCATTTACAAACTGATATATCTAATCCTGTAGACCTTACCTTACACATGAGCCGTGTGTGGGGAACTGTATCGAACGCTTTTGCAAAATCCAAGTATACCACGTCCACTGCCACGCCTCTGTCCAGGGTTTTACTTACCTCTTCATAAAAGGAAATCAGGTTTGTCTGACAACTTCTGTCTTTCATGAATCCATGCTGTCTGCTGCTTAAATAGTTTGTTTCCAGCAAGAACTCATCCATGTGGTCTTTTATTAAACGTTCCAGTATCTTCCCAACTATAGAAGTTAAACTAACAGGTCTATAGTTACTTGGTAGACTTTGTTCCCTTTTTAAATATAGGCACCACATTGGCTCTACGCCAATCCAGTGGTACTATTCCTGTCATTAATGAGTCCCTAAATATTAGATACAGTGGCTTTAAAATTTCAGAGCTCAATTCTTTTAGGATCCGTGGGTGGATGCCATCTGGTCCAGGTGCTTTATCCACCTTTATTCTGTCTAAATATTTCTGGACCATATCACTTTTGAGCCATTGTGGATTTGGGGCTGTGTCACTCCCACCCCCATTATGGACATGAGCTCCCCCATACTCCATTGTATACACAGAGCTGAAGAAAGCATTTAATAAATTTGCCTTCTCTATGTCCTCAGTCACCCACTCTAGATTATTTTGTAAAGGGCCTACATGCTCAGATTTGACCTTTTTACTATTAATATATTTAAATAATTTTTGGGGGTTTGTCCTACTATCTTTTGCAATCTGTCGTTCATTTTGAATTTTTGCATCCTTAATTTCCTTTTTACATATTCTATTATATTCTTTGTAACATTTAAACGACACTAGTGTTCCTCCATTTTTATATTTTTTAAAAGCTATTTTCTTATTGTTTATAGCTTTTTTAACTTTGACCGTGAGCCACATAGGTTTTATCTGTAGCCTTTTAAACTTATTGCCCATGGGAATATACTTTGCAGTGAGGTTCCAAAGAGTCTTTTTGAAGAATTCCCATTTCTGTTCTGTGTTCATCTGTGCCAATATTCCCTCCCAGTCCAAGCCCTGGAGAGCAGTCCTCATGCTTTGAAAATTTGCTCTCTTGAAATTAAGTGTTTTTATCTTTCCTGTATGTATTTCTTGCTTATAGTTAATATTAAATGAAATCATGTTATGATCACTGCTACCCAGGTGTTCCTTTATCTGAACATTAGTAATAAGCTCTGCATGGTTTGAGATTACCAAGTCCAACAGAGCATCATTCCTAGTTGGGGCCTCAATAAACTGGACCATAAAATTGTCCTGAATGAATGAATGAAAACTTATATAGCGCAGCACATGCGAACTTAATCGCCTCTGGGCGCTTGTTGATCCTGTCTCCTTTGGTATCAAAAGAGTTGAGTCTTGATCTTTCTCCTGAATGCTAAGTGGTTCTCCTCCACCCGAATATTGGTTGGTAAAGCGTTCCATAGTCTGGGACCTTGGACCGCAAATCTCCTTTCTCCTTTGGACTGTACTTAACTTTCGGTATCTGGAGTAGATTTTGATTGGTGGATCGCAGAACACGATTGGGGTTATGTGCTTTTATTTTTTCGCATAGATAATGGGGTGCATTCCCATGGATACATCTATGCGTTAGACAGAGAGCTTTAAAAGTGATTCTGTCTTTTACTGGTAACCAGTGAAGGGATCTAAGCGAAGGTGCGATTGATTCCCAAGGTTTTTTCCCAGTCACAAGTCTAGCGGCCGTATTTTGAACGACTTGTAGACGAGCGATTTGTTACTTAGGGAGTCCGAGGTAAAGGGCATTTGCATAGTCCAGTCTGGAGTTTACAATTGCTCCCACCACGACCGCTATGTCTTCCTTGGGAATAAAAGGAGTAAGTCTGCGTAGTAGGCGCAGTAGATGGTGAGATCCGCTGACCACTGACCCTATTTGTGCGTCCATTGTCATGTAGGAGTCAAAGATGACCCCAAGACTTTTGACTTTGTCGCTAGGGGTGATGATTTTGCCCAGAATGGGCGGGGGGGTCCAGGTTGTTGCAGGTTGAATCATACGCTTGGCGTGAAACAGAAGAAGTTCTGTTTTCGCTCCGTTGAGTTTAAGATAACTCTTTGTCATCCAGTACTCTATCAGAGAGAGGCATGTCTCTAGATTGAGGTGATGATCCTTTTTATTGCAAATGCGAAAATACAGTTGCGTATCGTCTGCATATGAGTGGTAGAGCAGTTTTTGGCTGCTAATAATCTCAAAAAGAGGGCGAAGATAGATGTTGAATAACACCGGTGACAGGGGGGACCCTTGAGGGACTCCACACGATAATGGGCGTTTCTCAGAAGTGAAAGGTCCTAACTTCACTATTTGCGTTCGGTTTTCCAAAAAAGAGGAGAACCAAGATAAATCGCCTTCTGCGACTCTGGCTACTTCGGCTAGCCGAGTCAATAAAAGCTTGTGGTCTACTGTGTCGAAGGCTGCGCTTAGGTCCAACAGAACCAGAAGACAAGATTCTCCTTCGTCTGCGGCCTGGAGAACGTCGTCCCATATTTTGAGCAATGCGGTTTCCGTCCCGTGTCCAGGCCGGAATCCCGATTGAAATGGATCAAGTAGGTTGTGGGTATCTAGATGCTGTTGCAGCTGTTGTACCACTACTTTTTCCATTACTTTTGAGAGTACATTTAGGCCTGTTATTGGACGACGGTGGAGTGGATCCTTGGGGTCCAGATTGGGTTTCTTCAGAATGGGTCGAATTATACCCTCCTTCAATTGGGAGGGCACTGTGCCTTCCCTGAAAGATTGGTTGATAAGCTGCGTGATAAAAGGCGCCAGGATGTCGGCGCATTCCTTCAGCAGTTTAGTGGGGATAATATCATTCGGCGCGGTGCTGTTACGCAAAGTACCGATGATATTATTAGTGTCATTGATAGAGATAGGTTCTAACGTGAACCTACCTGGTTGAGGTGAATTACTGCAGGTGCTGTGCAGATAATTACGGGGAGGGTTGAGGGGGGAATTGTTTTGCCGAATGCTTTGCCGGATTCCTTCGATTTTGTTAATGAAGTAATCCGATAATTCATTGCAAAATTCTTGTGAGTCCGAATTGGGGGCTTCAAGACATCCTGGATTCATGGTCTGAGTGACCAGCTTGAAGAGTTCGCGCGGACGATTAAGGGCGCTGTTGATAGCCTTAAAAAAATTGTTTTTCTTGGCTTTGAAGATTTCTTTGTGGTATTTCCTTGTTGTTGCTTTGTAGACGCTAAGGTTCTCGTCTGAAGAATTTCTTTTCCAGGCGGCTTCCGCCCTTCTACGATCTTGCTTCAGTAACGCCAGTTGGTTGTTGAACCAGCTGGAGTTATTTTTCCGGATGCGGGTTTTGCGTTTCGGCGCTATTGAGTCGGCTGACTGTAATAGGGCTGTATTTATGGTATCCAGTGTTTCTTCAGCCGTTTGGTTCGGTTGAATTGTATTAATTTTTTTCCTTAACGTGGTTTTGAAGAGTTCCGAGTGGAGCTTCTTCTGACATCTAGTCCAGTGTGTTGTCACTGGATTTGATGTTTTAGTTAAGGGTGGGAATTCGGAAATAATGAATTTAATTGCATGGTGATCTGTCCATGGCAACGGTTCATTTTCCAAGATTTTTATTTCCAGATCTTGTCTGAAAATAAGATCGAGTGTGTGACCTGAGGCATGTGTGGGCCCACATACTAGTTGCTGAAGCCCTAATCCTTCGAGGTGATCGATGCAGGCGTCGGCAACGGGGTCTTGCGGGGAGTTGGCCCAGACGTTGAAGTCCCCGAGCAGCAAAAGGTGTTTGCTGTTGAGGGTATAGGTGGAGATAAAGTCTGTCCATGATGGAAGAAGCTGCGATTTTGGGCCAGGTGGCCTATAGCAGAGAAGAATCCGGATAGTCTCCTGGGAGTTTATTTGCAGTTGCAGAGTAAGGGTTTCCATGAATGGAAGAGGGTTTTGGAGGACTGGTTTTGTGATCACAAGATGAGTTTTATGAATCACCGCCAGTCCTCCTCCTCTTTGTCCTATTCTGTTTTCCGTAATAATACGATAGTTTTCTGGCACCAGCTCTCCCAGAATGGTGTTGCAGTCGGCTGTGAGCCAACTCTCTGTAATAAAGAGGCAGTCTAAATCGTGTTGTTGAATGAAATCATGGATTTCCAGTCGGTGTTTTACTGCCGATCTTGTGTTGATCAAAGCACATGATATGTGCTTAGGCTGGGGTACACGGCTGAGATTTTTGATAGTCGGTCGTCGATCGACTCTCAGAAGTCGCTCAGCTCTTAGGGCTTTTTTAGTGATGGCTGGTAGTATTGCGGCAAATTGCCTCAAATCCCCAATGGTTTCTGCAGAATATTGCAGATTAACCATGGTCGCCAAACACCAGGGGGAGAAGGGGGGGGCGGATTATCAAGGATTAACTTAATCCTTGATCCTGCCTTGGTCCAGAGGAAGGCATAAAAACCCTGGCCGCGCTACGGCAATATGCTACGACAGGGAAAAAAATTCCTTCCTGACCCCTTGAGAGGCGATCGGGCAAACCCTGGATCAAGTTCAAATAGTATTGAGGAAGGGGGAATGGGGCTAGGGTGTTGCAAGATGGCTACCACTCCGGCTGCAAGAGCCAGGGTGGTGACCTCAAGGGAGGGGGGGGGGTTGCCAACTAGTAGTTATTGATTCCGAACGAGGGTGGTAGGTGACCCAATTACAAGGGAGTAGCAAGCTGGTATCTGGAGGGGGGGTGCGGGGGCCACTCGGTCGCGGCGATGAACGGGGGAAGGGGTGGAGGGGGCCCTACCTATCTACATCCCGTAGGCCACACGTCCTACTCCTAGGAAGCGTGCGCCGGTAGCTACCGGGATGCAGTTCAAGCCCTAAGGAAGAGGGGGGTGCTGCTGGTGTCAAGGGGGGGATAGATGTGCAGCTGGCAGGTCACAGCGATGAAGCGGGGGGGGGTGGCGGGGGTCCTACCTATCTACATTCCGTGGGCCACACGTCCTACTCCTAGGAAACGTGCGCCGGTAGCTGCCGGAATGCAGTTCTAGCCCTAGGGAAGAGGGGGGTCCTGCTGGTGTCCAGGGGGGATTGCTGTGTAGCTGGCAGGTGGGTGGTGTATCAGGGGGGGGAGGGGGGGTCGTGAGCTGTGGATGGTCCTGCAATAGGTTTTTAAATTTTTGTCCTTTAACTGTCCCAGAAATTCCATTATTCCAGTCAATTTCTGGGTAGTTAAAATCCCCCATTATTATCACCGTCCCAGCCCTTGCAGCCCTTTCCATCTGTGCAAGGAGCCGAGTCTCCACCTCCTCATTAACATTGGGTGGTCTATAACAAACTCCAATGATTAACTTTGAACTACGCACATCTGTATGCAGTTCCACCCATAATGCTTCAACTTCATCACACTCTCCATCAACCAGGTCCTCTTTCACGCTTGCTTTGAGGTCACTTCTCACATAGAGACAGACGCCTCCACCTTTCCTTTTTACCCTGTCTTTCCGAAAGAGAGCATAGCCAGGAATATTAATAGCCCAATCATGTAAGGATTGAAGCCAAGTTTCAGCCATACCGATTACATCATAGCTCTCCTCATGCACCAGAGCTTCCAACTCACCTGTTTTGCTTGGAAGGCTTCTGGCATTGGTGAACAAACACTTAAATGTATTGTTACATTTTTCGCTGGTGTTTTTCATATAATTTTTAGTAGTGCAAATGGCACTATAATTTCCAATGGCTGTTTGCAACATGGGAACTTTCTTGTCACCTGCCATAACCCCACCTCCATCTATCCCCATTCCACTCTCCATTAATGTCTGACCCCTAACTGACCTGTGTGCCCGATGTAATTCTAGTTCACCCCCCCCCCTCAAGTCTAGTTTAAATACTCCTCCAGCATTCCCCTAAACCTCTCCCCCAGCACAGCAGACCCCCTTCCATTCAAGTGCAAACCATCTTTAGCATATAGGTTGCACCCCAATGAAAAGTCATCCCAGTGCTCTAGAAACCCAAATCCCTCCTTCCTACACCAGGTCTTTAGCCATGCATTCAGCTCTCTAATCTCCCCCTGCCTTTCCTGTGTTGCGCATGGCACAGGCAATATTTCAGAGAATATCACCTTGGAGGTCCTTCCCTTCATCTTGCAGCCTAGTTCTTTAAATTGATTCTTAAGGAGCCTCCACCTTCCATGTATACTGTCATTGGTTACAACATGGACCAAGACAGCTGGGTCATGCCCAGCCCCTCCCAGTAATTTATCCACCCGGTCCACCACATTCCGAACCCTGGCACAAGGGAGACAGGAAACCATTCGGTTGAGGCGATCCTGGCGACAAATTATTCTATCAGTCCTTCTGATAATAGAATCCCCTATTACCACCAACTGTCTAGGCCTACCTGCACTCCCCTCACCACTTCTACTAGATGGGTTGCTCTCCCGGCTGTTAGGGGTAGCAGTAACATCTAGTGCTGCCACCTTTGTGTTAGCCACCTCCACATCTTCACCCAACTTGGCAAATTTGTTTTGATGCACAAATACATGATTGGCCTTCCTTGTCTGCAAGCCCCTTCCACTCCCTCTAACTACATTAACCCATCTTCCTATCTGATAATTCTGACTTGCCCCTCCACCCTCGACATTAACCCTACTGACCACCTGCTCAGCAAGCAGAGGACCCCTTTCAAGGTTGTCCTTTCTGCCCAGTGTTGCAACTTGCTCCTCCAGATCTCTAATGCGAGCTTCCAGAAGGGCAACCTGATCACATCTGTCACAGCGGTATCCATCCTGGAGCTGTTGCACCAATTTTGCATACATGTGACACACTGTGCACTGAGCAAAACCTTCAACCCTGCTAGCACACTAATATCTAAATATTGCCCCTTCCAGATTGTCGATACTAAAATCGATAGTGAAAGCAGATACTTATTTATTAAAGGCTCCCTGTACAATAAACCTGTAACCCTAGCCAACATATATGCCCCCAACAGACTTCACATCCCATTCTTTATAAATACTATTCAAGCCCTGAAATCTTACACCGATGGCTCACTAATACTGGGAGGTGACTTTAACATTGCCCTCAGTCCCCTTTTGGACACCTCTTCTGGCTCTTCCAAAACCTCATTTAGAACTCTGAGTGTTATTAAAAACTTGCTGCAGGACCTTTCTGTACACGACACTTGGCGTGTACTACACCCCTCCTCTAAAGACTTTACTTTTTATTCTCTCCCTCACGATACCTACTCTAGAATAGATTTTTTTTTGTCCCAAAGTGATCTAAATATTGTTCAGGACGCCACGGTGGAGCCTATGCTTATATCAGATCATAACCCAATTACTTTATGTTTAACCTTTAAAGATAAACCTGTTCTTCCTAGAAATTGGAGACTTGATGATTCTCTCCTTGGCTATGCTGATAATCTGCAAAGGTTGGATTCACAAATCTCCGATTTCTTTATGTATAATACTACTGCCGAAGTACATCCCATGCTTGTCTGGCTCGCACACAAATGTGTCATCAGAGGTGATCTGATCTTGTTAAGTGCGAAAAGGAACAAAATTAATCAGGCCCACATAAATAATCTGACTGATAAAATCAATAGCCTTGAACTTTTACACAAACGCACATTGGCATTGAATACTCTTGAAGAGCTTTCGAGACTCAGAATGGAACTGACCGACGTTTTGGATAAAAAGGTCAGATGCAGCTTTGACCTCTCTCGGAAATTCTTCTACGAGTATGGAAATAAAACGGGAAAGTTATTAGCCAACGCCTTGCATTCGAAATCTAAAAAATATGAGAATATTTATGCCATAACTGACCCAAAAGGTAATAAATGTACTTCTACCAAGGATTTTGCACATCAATTCCGAATTCTAAACTCTATAATTTGCCACCTGAGTCCCACCCTAAGAATTCACCTTTGAGAAAAGATCTGATATCTGAATTTTTACAAAGTTAAAGCCCTAATGCCTTATCTGTGGATGTAGCGAAAGATCTAGATAGACCTCTGGGATTGGAAGAAGCTTTTACTGCTCTTGGCCAACTTAAAACCGGAAAAAGCCCTGGTCCGGATGGTTTCTCTGTTAACTATTACAGATCTTTTAAAGACGTTTTGATCCCCCACTTCATTGATGCATTTAACTCCAACCTCTTCCCATCCCCACTTCCCAATGATCTCTTAGAAGCTCAAATTGTTATGATTCCCAAACCTAATACAGACAAAACTCTTGTATCTAACTACAGACCCATTTCTCTTCTAAAAGTCGATATTAAACTGTACGCTAAAATTATGGCGAACCGCCTGCTTCCATTAATTCCTCAAATTATCTCCCTCGACCAAACGGGTTTCACGCTGGGTAGAGAAGCTAAAGACAACACCATAAAAGCTCTGCATATTCAACATTGGCTTATTAAATCCAAATCCCTGTTTTTTTTTTGTCCCTCGACGCGGAGAAGACCTTTGACAGGATCGCTTGGGACTATATGTTGGAGGCTCTAAAATCTTTGGGCATACAAAGTCGAATGTTAGGTTTTATCAACCTTTTATATTCATCCCCCATGGCTAGAATCAAAATAAATGGTGACCTGTCGGAGGCCTTCTCCGTGTCGAACGGCCCTCTGTCGCCCTTGATATTCATACTTATATTAGAGATATTCTTATGTAGACTGCGGGAAAATGTGGATATTAAAGGTATTGTTATTGACAATACAACATATAAATTGGCAGCCTTCGTGGATGACATCTTGTTATTCCTTACCAACCCAATAATTACAATTCCCAACCTACTAAAAAAAATTCCCTGTTTAAGACCATTTCAAATTTTAAAATAAACTTCTCTAAATCTAAGGCTCTGAATATTTCCTTACCCAATGATATAGTAGACCAATGCAAACTTAATTTTCCGTTTATCTGGGAGAATGAATCTATACCTTATTTGGGAATCCATTTGTCATCAAACATAGATGATCTTTACGCAAATAATTTCATTCCCTTGTTAAACGCGATCAAGATAGATTTGCTTAAATGGAATAAAAGTTTCTTCTCGTGGTTTGGGAGAGCCAACATCATCAAAATGTGTATCTTGCCTAGAGTTCTATACCTCTTCCAGACTACTCCTATTAAAATCCCTAACACATTTTTCAAAACTTTGAAACAAATTTGCCTGAAATTTCTATGGAATTCTAGACAACCCCGAATTAAATGGGACAAGCTTGTTGTCCCGAAATCCTTAGGTGGGATTGGGCTGCCGGATATTAAAAATTATTATTGGGCTTGTCATCTGTCTAGGATTATCAATTGGCACTTACACAGGAGCTCTAAAGATTGGATTCGCTTAGAAGAATCTTTATTCTCTACATCGATCCCTTTAAAAAACCTTCCATGGATCGACCCTAAGAAGATTGCGCAATCTGCTAACACTCATCCCATTACAGGGACTTCCCTCAAAATCTTCAGATCCCTGTGTAAAAGTCTGAAAATCTCTACCATATATGGACCTGTTACCCCGATAGCCTTTAACCCCGAAGTATCCCGGAGTCCTTATATTATCACTTCCTCTGACTCTGCTTCCGAATTGGCTTGCAGGGCTGAACTTTTCTTTGAACGTGGTAATCTTATGTCCTTTGAACGTTTTTCCGCTAAATTCCCGAACCTTAATGTTTCTTCACGTAACTTTGAATTGATCATTTGTTTTTTGAATAAATTTAGTTTCACTAACATCTGGCACAGACCTAAGACCACTTTTGAATCCATCTGTATGAGAGGTACTCCCCAGGGCCATTTAATATCCCTCATGTATAGTGTTTTGAGTTCGACAGTGGACCCACAATTGGACAATACTAATAGGAAATGGGAAACAGATTTAAAAATTTAAATTTCTAACGACCAATGGAATTCGGTCTTTCACCACCTACACAAAGGTTCATTAAACATCCTGATCCAGGAGAATAGTTACAAGATATATTCAAGGTGGTAAGAAACCCCTTATATTATCAATAAATACAGTTCAAACATATCCCCTTTGTGTTGACGGTGTAGACTAGTGAATGGTACTCTTTTCCATATATGGTGGGAGTGCTCGGTTATCGCAGCCTTCTGGAAATCCGTCCATGATCTTATAGTATCTATCACCACTTACACCCCAGACTTTACAGCTGAACAATACCTATTACACCTCTCGTCGCTGCCCAATTCGGTTTATAAAAACTCTATTGTCATTCATCTTATCAATGCGGCCAGGTTCTGTATCCCCGTTCAGTGGTCACATGCTTCCCCCCCTAAAATTTCTGACTGGATACGCAAAGTTGACCATATCGCATATATGGAAGACTTGATATCCCATTCTAAAGACTCTTCTAGGACCTTCCGAGATAAATGGGCATGTTGGTCTCGCTTCACAGAGTCTGCAGAATACCATACTTTAATGTGCTCTTAGAGGAATCCTGAATCTGATATAATACTTTGGTTACTCTTCTCTCTAATTTTATATCGTTTTGTTTTAAATTAATTCTACGGAGGTGGTGCTCTCAATCCTTCCTTGCCTTTACCTTTCCTTGTTTTTTCCCTTTCCCCCCTTGAGTGATTTATTGTGTACTATATGTCGTTATGGTGTATCCATGGATCACTGATTTGATGTTATGAGCTTCACGATGTGTTTTTTTTTTCTGTTTCCTTTTAATGCATTGTTATTTTGCTCAATTTACTGTGTACATTGTGATATTGCTATCTTGTCTGTACCTATTTATCTTATAACCCAATAAACATAATTGTAAAAAAAAAAGAAACACACAACGAGACGACACTTGTATGTGTGCTAAGTATGGAATGCTTTAATGGTACACTCTGCTGGTTTATATCTAGTTACAAGCTTGTGAGTAATCAAAAGAAACAATGGAACTCTCCGCCCCCTCCTTACACAGGGGGGCTTCAAGGTTGACACTTTGGCACCAGTCTAAAGAAGCCACATTCCTTTATCAATAGAATTCAATTAACCTTTAGAATAATACTCAATCACAGATAATCTTATTAGTAGCTAGACATTTCGGCACTGCAAAGCTTGACAAGTTCTTCTGACCACAATTGACATGCTAATTCAATACACCTGACAGGCGACTGCTAACTTGTAGTACAATACACGAAAGAGAGTCAATTAGCTGGAGAAGAGGGCATTAGCATTTAGCAGTATGAAAGAGTCACTCTACAATTAACCCTTTGAGCTTAGAATTAACAAACTTAAAATAGCCCTACAGATATCTCATAATATAATGTGGATAATCCATACCTAATAATCCTATCTCAGGTAGTCCAAGATATCATTCTTCCATTCATACTATGGCCCTAGTGGTCATAGGATGATTTTAGACATAGGAGAATCTGAGTCTGTCACAGGTATCACTAGAAAATAATTTTAAAATAATCACCAAAAATGCAGATCTTGCTTAAAAATATAAATTAAAAAAATATATACAGTTTTATGGATGGAGATCTATCTTTAAAATAAAAAAAATTCTTCATGAGATCACGAGAAATAATAAAGAAATAAGTTTGCCAGAACTCTGTGTGAATATCATCAACTTCATTATTCTAGCATTATAAAGAAATTATAAACGATGCAATAATTTGCAGCGTGGCGAATGTGCTATCTCCATTCTGAATGCTAGTTTTACCAGAAAGAGCGCTCCCGTCCCATACTTTATTCTGAGCATTCGTGGTTTTCTGCCCACTGGAAAACCATACAGTAGAGCGGTTTTCCCGCTCTCATTTTTACTCTGGGAAAAACTGTGATGGAGCATACACATGGCCGGGATTCTCGACGAAAACCTCTCATAGCAGTTTTCCCATCGGAAAAAACGGTCGTGTGTATCAGGCATTAGTCTGCTTGTCTTCAGCAAACTGTTTGCAGGTTTTCTTATGCATCATCTTTAGAAGAGGCTTCCTTCTGGAACAACAGCCATGCAGACCAATCTGATGCAGTGTGTGTGGCGTATGGTCTGAGCACTGACAGGCTGACCACCCACCCCTTCAACCTCTGCAGCAATGTTGGCAACACTCATACGTCTATTTCCCAAAGTCAACCTCTGTATACGACGCTGAGCATGTGCACTGAACTTCTTTGGTCAACCATGGCCTATTCTGTGTGGACCCTGTCCTGTTAAACCGTTGTATGGTCTTGGCCACCGTAGTGCAGCTCAGTTTCAGGGTCTTGACAATCTTTTTATAGCCTAGGCCATCTTTATGTAGAGGAGCAATTTTTTTTTCAGATCCTCAGAGAGTTCTTTGCCATGAAGTGCCATGTTGAACTTCCAGTGACAAGTATGAGAGAGTGAGAGTGATAACACCAAATTTAACACACCTGCTCCCCATTTACACCTGAGACCTTGTAATACTAACAAGTTACATGACACCAGAGAGGGTAAGTGGCTAATTGTTCCCAATTTGGAATTTTTTTCTTATGGGTGTACTCACCTTTGTTGCCAGTGGTTTAGACATAATGGTTGTGTGTTGAGTTATTTTGAGGGGTCAGCAAATATACACTTTTATACAAGCTGTACACTCGCTACTTTACAATGTAACAAAGTGTAATTTCTTCAGTGTTGTCACATGAAAAGATATAATAAAATATTTACAAAAATGCAAGGGGTGTACTCACTTTTGTGAGATACTGTACATCGGTCCCTGCCCTCAAGGAGCTTACAATCTAAGGTCCCCAATACACATTCATACTAGGGCCAATTTAGAATCTACCAGCATGTCTTTGGAGTGTGGGAGGAAACCCATACAGACACAGGGAGAACATACATACTCCAGGCAGGTAGTGCCGCAGTTGGATTCAAACCAACAACCCTAGTGCTGCCAGGCAGAAGTGCTATCCACTTAGCCACTGTGCTGCCCATTTTCTCAATGAATTCCATACATTCTCTGTTTGGATGGTGTATTTGTGGTGGTGATGCTGGTAAGGGATTACATTTTTCAAGCTCTCTTAGGTCAAACCGAGTGCTGGACCAATGAAACTATGTGAAAATTGCTTTGGCTTTAAAAGGCATAAAACATGCATGTAAACGTGCATGTAATTCAGAAATGTACTGTATATGTTTTTTATTATTTTGCCTTGACATACATTTTAACCACATCAATACTGGGCACTTTCGCCCCCTTCCTTCCCAGACCAATTTTCAGCTTTCAGCGTTCTTGCATTTTCAATGACAGTTGCGCGGTCATGCTACACCTTACTCAAATTAAATTTTTATCATTCTGTTCACACAAATAGAGATTTATTTTGGTGGTATTTATTCACGACTCCTTTTTTTTCTGTAATATAAGCGGAGAAAGAGCGGAAATTAAAAAAATATATATATATATTTTCGTCTTTCTATTTAAAAAAAATAATCCAATATAATCAAATGTTGTCATCAATTTAAGCCAAATGTATTCTACTACATGTTTTTGGTAAAATAAATCTGTTAAGTGTATAATAATTGGTTTGTGTGATCACGGACATATGTACGCAAATTATCAGGTACAGATGTGCGCAGGTGATCACATACATATGTGTGCAAATGATCATTTGTACATGTGATTTTACTGTTACATATGTGGGGGGCAGGTGTTTTTACTATGTGGGGACATGTGTTTTGGGGACATGTTTGTTTACTTTGTGTTTTACAGTGTGTGGGACACAGTGGCGTAGCGTGGGTTGTAAGCGCTCGGGGCAAGGCAAGAAATTTGCGCCCCCTAACCTGGGACTCTCCGAGTCCCTTCCCTTCCTACAATAGTACTGACCAGCCTGATTCCTATACTGACCACTACACAGACTTACATGATTCGTAGACTGACCTTTACACTTACCTACCTGTCCACTGCACTGACCTATCCATTTCCTACACTGACCACTACACTGCACATCACACTACACACCACACTGACCACCAGGGCTGGTGCAAGGATCTTTGACACCCTAGGCAATATCTAATTTTGCTGCACCCCGCCTCCACTTTACCCTGCCCCTGCAACACATGTGACCTATCTGACCCCCTGACACACCTACCCAACACATGCACTGATCCAACTGAATCCTACTTCCTGCACTACTTACATTATACTGACCTACCTGACACCTACACTGGCCTACCTGACACCTACACTGACTGACCTGACACCTACACTGACTGACCTGACACCTACACTGACCTAACTGACACCTACACTGACTGACCTGACACCTACACTGACTGACCTGACACCTACACTGACTGACCTGACACCTACACTTACCTAACTGACACCTACACTGACTGACCTGACACCTACATTGACTATTACACTGACTGACACCTACACTGACTGACCTAACTGACACCTACATGGACTGACTGACCTAACTGACACCTACATTGACTATTACAATGACCGACACCTACACTGACCTAACTGACACCTACACTGACTATTACAATGACTGACACCTACGCTGACTGACCTGCCACCTACACTGACACCTATGCTGACTGACCTGACACCTACACTGACCTGACACCTACATTGACTATTACACTGACTGACACCTACACTGACTGGAGCAACCGTAATAGGCCAGCCCCACGCCGCACATGTCCCCAAACACCCAATCACAGAGTGCCTGACAGAAAACATGGCCGGAGATTTGAGGGAAACACAGAAACGAAAATTACGAGACAGCAGCCAGTAGTGACACTACTGTCACAAAATTTCGCGCCCCCCCTAAATTTCGCTCACGGTGCCACTGCCCCCCCACGCTACGCCACTGGTGGGACACTAGACTGGTAATCAGTAAATTAAAAGCTGAAAAAAACTGCTCATGCTCACTGATCACCAGCCAGCTGCAGCAATCCACCCTCCTCTCCTGACTTCTGTGTGAGGAGAGGAGAGCCGCTCACCTAGCAACCGGCTGTTTGTTTACATCACATGACGGCTGTAATTGGACACGGCGTCATGTGATCAGGAGGGCCAATCACAGAGCCCTCCTGCCGATCTATGATGCGCCGTGTCTGGGTGACACGAGTGCATCAGGATTGCGCCGCTGCGCCCGATCCCCCTCCTTCTGAGGGACGTTCCTGAATGTCCACTCAGAAGGAGAGTGTATGTGCAGTGGCCGGGTGGGAAGTAGTTAAGGGTCTACTGGGCACTTGTAATGCATTTTAAAGTACATTTTAAAGTGGTTGTAAAGTCAGATGTTTTTTTTTTATCTTAATGTATTCTATGCATTCTGATAAAAAGCTTTCTATGTGCAGCAGCCCCTAAATACTTACCTGAGCCCATCTCTATCCAGCAATGTCCACGAGTGCCTTGGCTGTCTGGGACTCTCCCTTCTGATTGGCTGAGACACAGAAGTGTCACCATTGGCTCCCGCTGCTGTCATTTAATCTCAGTTAGACAACCAGGAGAGAGAGGGGGCAGGGCCGAACTGCAGCTCCATGTCTGAATGTACGGTATACACAAAGCTGCTGCTCGGCTCAGGTACCCCCATAGTAAGCTGCTTGCTGTGGGGGCAATCAACAGGAATGAGGGGCCAGGAGCAGAGAAGAGGAGGATTGGGGTTGCCCTGTACAAAACCACTGCAAAAAGTAGGTAAGTATATTATGTTTGTTATTTTAAAATAAAAAAAATAGACATTACAATCACTTTGAGCATATTTTAAGTGTTTTTCTGCATTTTATAGGAAAATACTTTTCATACTTAGTAACTTCTTGAAAAAAAATTAAATCAAAAAATCATAAAAAAGGAACTGCACCCCTTGTTAATTTTTCACAAATTTACACTTTTTGCTGGATTATGCTCAATTAACATACTCAGACTGTTCTGCCCACCAGGCTTTTATTCAGTTACCTGTGTTTTATGTGCTTGAAATACCATGTTGATTTTCTTGATGTATACCAAGATAATTATATGCAGAGCGCAGGCACCACCTACTGTTCCCTTTCTGGTATAGCTTGCTGTTTTACATAGTTACATATTGTATTCTCCTAGAATTCTCTAGAGGAAGCGAGTCAGTCACCATTTTAATAAGTTACAACAATCTCTCACCATCACCCCTCAGTGAGCTTAAAAAGTAAGTTTTTGTTATCCCATTCTGTTTTTTCTTTATTGTATGCAATATTGTACTGATTGATGATTGTTTTATCAATGTGTAATTTAACCTGGATTATTCCAATAAATCTAAGATCAAAGAAATATGGTATCTGAAGTTCATAGAATAAAAAGGTTTAGCTCTCTGTCCTAGGGACAGAACACACACACACCCAGCAAGTCCAGTGTTTTCTTGCTGTAATCAGCTACTCCACTGCAGTGTGCCAGGTCCCGCACCTTCATCTTCCTTGCCTATGACATTGGTAGCCAGATATGTTATACGGGTTCTTGCTGCTTGCCTCCTAATCACAAAAGCTCAGTGCATGCACAATATGTTGTGGATTGCCTCGAAGCCTTCTAGAAGACACAACTATTCCAGGATGTCATTCTCACCTTGGAGAGAAAGGCTAAAGCCTGGGCTGTCAGAGTATCTGCACAGTGGCTGCATCTGATTAGATGCAGCCAGTGTTTGACCAACATATTTACACCCAGCTCCTTCGATTTTGTGAACATCAAAGGCTGTAATGAGATAGGACATGGGGAAATAAAAATATACAATTTATTGTAACCATAAAAAATAACAATACAAATTCTGTATTTACCAGCTATGATGTTTATTAATAACAGGATTGATTGGGGGGCGTGGCCGGCAGCTGAGGCGGATGGTCGTGTGAAGGGAGAGCTCCGAGCCGAGAACCCACAAATAGCTATATATGGCAATACTAAAGACTGAGCAGTTTCACAGCAGGTACCTGCAAGTCCCAGTGACACTCCGGCGGCGATGGGGAAGAGGAAAAACGATTGGAACCCACGGAAACTTACCGACTTCTTTCCGCCGACGAGCACGCCTAGGCCGCAAAATGGCGACGGAGCATCGGACTTGCGTGATTCGCCACGCGGCGGGGAGCATCGTGGCCCGGTTCTCAGAGGAGAGGCAATAAGATCCCGGACCAGCAGCGGAGGCTCCTCGCAGGGAACGTCACCAACCTCCAGCCCGCTGAAGGCCACCCAGAAGCGCTCTACCAGCCACAAATATGCAGGTGAGCAAGATGATAACTGTGACTCTCAGGACAACACGAGAGTCTTTATTGAACAGATAAATGAGTTCCCTACCTCCGGTCAGCCGTTAAGTGACGCGGTCATGAAGGACATGTTAGTGACACTGAGAGGGTCCCTACACAGAGACATGATGCTTTGCATCTCACAAATTAAGTCTGATGTCACTTCCATAGGTGACAGGGTCAGCCATGTGGAGGACAAGATGGGCGACTTTTCAGGGGCACACAATGAATTGGTGGATGCATACAATGATGCTCAAGAGGAAATTCAGGCTATGAGGGAGAAAATCTCTGATTTAGAGGACAGATCGAGAAGGAACAACGTTAAGTTGCGGGGGGTGGAAGAATCAGTGACCCCGGCAGATCTGAGGAAATATGTACATAAGCTTCATCTCTGCTTTGCTGCCAGAGGCCCCGGCTGGGGAGGTTATTGTGGACAGGGCTCATCGCCTTCCCAAACCCAAATTCCTGCCTGAAAAAGTCCCGAGAGATGTGATTGCACGTATTCACTTTTTCCACGTTAAGGATGACCTCATGCGTTTCTCAAGGAAAAATCATCCTCTGCCCACTCCATACTCAGATATCTATGTGTACGCGGATCTATCCCAGCATACTATGTTAGCCCGCAAGAAGCTATCTACTATCACCAAGCTGCTGTAGAATCACAAAATTCCCTACTCCTGGGGTTTCCCCACCAAGCTCCTAATTGTTAAGGACAACCGTACCCATGTGATCAGAGACATGGAGGATGGTCTGGCTTTAGCTAAAAAATGGGGCCTACTACCAGAGGATGTGCCCAGCTCATCACCTAAACAAGCTCCTACTAGGATGTCCCCTGAATGGCGCACAACCTGAAAAGGAACTGCTGGGCGTACATGGTTGCCTTACTCAATTATCCTCTTCCTATTCTTCTTGTTGAACCTGGACTTCCAGGCTGTGAAACGGCTGTGAAACGTCCAAAATGAACAACATATAAAAATGATTATGCTAAATTGGTTCTTTTGGATCTCGTTACCCCCCCTATAGTAGTGATGCGAGATTTGCTCGCAACTTATGATTACCTTCATTTTTTCATTTTCACAATTTTGCTCTATATTCTTCCCTTTTTTGTCCTTTGTTTTCTGTTTTTTGTTCTTTCTTATTTTATTTCTGGCTGCAACGTTGTACCGGATGATCGAAAAGAATATTCGTTTCTGCCTGCGAATGGATGTTTTCCATCAAGCACCTCTTCTACCAAGATTTTGTACCAGATCTATACCTCTGCTCCACCACTGCCACCTAAAGGTAACATGAAGGAACTTCATTTAAATTTTTCACAATCATTCCTCTTAATAGCATTCCCCCTTCCTCCAAGATAATGTCTGTGTCTATTGTATCAATGAATGTCCATGGACTGAACAGCCCATATAAGAGAGCCATGATGTGGAAAGAAATTGACAAACTCAAAGGGGAGGTGTTATGCACCCAGGAAACCCACTTCATGGCTACTAAGCAACCCAAGTGCTCCCACAAAGCGTTTCCCCACATCTTTAACGCTCCGGCCCAGTTAAAAAAAGGGGAGTATTGATTGCTATTAAGCACTCCGTGGCCTTCAGTCTACATGAGGCAATCTGCGACCCCAACGGTCGATATGTCATCTTAGTTTGCGATATGAATGGGTCCACATACACCTTAGTGAACCTTTATGCCCCTAACAAGAGACAACATACCTTCCTCAGAACTTTGCTCAAAAAAGTGGACAAGGTCAAGAAAGGATCTCTCCTTCTCTGCGGAGATTTCAATTGTGTGGTTGATAAACATATGGACTGTTCGGGAGGGTACTCTCCTAGCAGACAGGAGCTTCAGTATCTCCTGTCTGAAAGGGGCTTGTTTGATCCCTGGAGATGCATTCACTCTTCCGAAAAAGACTATACTCATTATTCTTACCCCCATCGGTCTTATTCAAGGATTGATTTTTTTCTTTCTGACTTTAATTTGCTCCAAAGGACTGTATCAACCTCTATCCATTCCATTACATGGTCGGACCATGCCCCGATTTCCATAGAATTGAAGGGACAGGGCTCTGTTTCCCCGACATACCTGTGGAGGAATAATTCTGGGGTTTTGGCCGATCCTGTATGCTCTTCAAATATTAATAAGCAAATTCTTGAATTCTTTGAATTAAATGACACAGGTGATACTAGCATAACCACGTTATGGTGCGCACACAAAGCGTTCAGCAGAGGGCTACTTATTCAAGCTGCTGCCCAAATTAAACGGCGCAGAGGGGAGCTGTTGAACACTAATGGCACTCGCCAGGGGTGCCCACTATCGCCCATAATATTCACTCTGATGATGGAACCTCTGGCTGAGGCTATTAGAGCAGATGATGACATTTCGGGAATCAAAATTGCAAATCGAGATCACAAGATTGGGCTCTTCGCGGATGACGTGGTGCTGATTCTCTCCAATCCGACTTCTTCCCTGGCTAAACTTAATATAATTCTGCAAAAATATAGTGAAATATCTTATTATAAATTGAATGTTACGAAATCGTGTTTATTACCTGTAAATCTTACTAAGCGTATGGCCTCTAACCTCAGGGACAAATATCCATTCCAGTGGATGACCAAATCCATCCCATATCTAGGCATTAACCTGACATTCCCGTTAGCTTCTATGTATGCTGTTAATTTTCCGGCCCTTATTGACACTGTTAAGGCTGATCTGCAACATATCTCATCCTTCGAACTTTCCTGGCTGGGGAGAATTGCAGCTCTAAAAATGATTCTCCTTCCTAAATTAATTTACTACTTTAGGACAATTCCCTTGTGTTTACCAGAAACCTTTTTTAAATTATTAGATAAACTGTTTCGGCAATTTGTTTGGAAGGGTAAAATGCCCAGACTCACCTACTCATCTCTTCAAAAACATAGGTTTAATGGCGGGACGGGCTTCCCAAATATGCGCCTTTATTACAGGGCTGCTATTTTGGACCAACTTAAGGCCTGGTTTGACCCGGACTTTACTAAACTCTGGGTGCAAATAGAGAAATCTCTTCTACAAAACAGGGACCTTCCCTCATTGCTGCTGGCTAAATTAACACAAGTCCCCTTCGTTTCTCCCTCCCTACCTCCCATTGTTGCAACTCTCTCGGCCTGGGAAGAACTTCACAAGGCAACAAATTCTGAATCTAAAATACGCCAAGAAATTACTAATCTTAGAGTTTATGAACACTTAATCCCCAACCTCAATATTCAGAGGTGGCTTGGTGAGGGCATCAATTCCTGGGGAGATCTAGTCCTTAAAAACCCCTCCTCTAATATATACGCTAAATCCCAATTATTGCACTTCCGCTCCAATCATATAGATTGCTCATATAATTTACATAGCGGTGTATGGAGCTACCTCCAATCCAATTACCATAAACCTAAAGGTTTATCATGGTTTTATGCCCTTCTCCTGAACCTCAATGCTTCTACCAAGACGTCTAGCATGATGAATTGGGAGAAGGACTTGGGGAATACCTACCCTTTGGAAGACTGGAGAATTGCAATACGATCATGCTACAGACACTCACGCTGCACCAACCATTGGGATCTTATGTTAAAGATCCTCCATAGATCCTACCTCACTCCGGTGAGGATTGCTCTGATTTTCCACTCGGACTCCAACTATTGTTGGAGGGAATGTGGAGCCAGAGGAAATATATTCCACATACTATGGGACTGTAAAAGTCTCCGCAGTTTCTGGGGTGAAGTCTTTGGCTTATTGTTCTCAGTGGTGGGCTCCTGTGTAACACCTGCCCCCCAATTGGCCCTCCTCTCTCTGACTATCAATAGTATTCCCAAACATTTTAGAACCATTGCTACCCATATATTTATAGCTGCCAGGTTGTCAATTACCTCCAAATGGAAATCCACTCAGATTCCGACCATCTCAGAAGTAATACAAAGAGTCAATGTACATTACTCCTATGAAAAACATTTTGCCTACCAATCCAATAGGGTATCTTCCTGAGTGAGTGGCTGCCTTGGTCGTCTAAATTCGTTTTGGTGGACTAGGGGTTTCGAGCTGTTGTTTTAATGTGGTTTATTGTATTTAATATAAGCATTTCCCTTAGATACCGGTGCACACACTTTGTTTATTTTCAATTTTTTATTTTTATTTTTGTTTTTCTGTGTGTCAACTTTATTTGAGTTTACTTATTATTTAATTTTCCCTATAACGTCTTTCCATTACTATTGTCCTCTCCTTTATTTCTATCTGTATTAATAAGATGTTCATCAGACTCCGAGCACGTTTATTTATACCATTTGTAAGAAGTTGAGAACTCCCCGCCTGTTTTACCAATAATGGAACTGATGCATCCACATATAGCGGTAGGATGCTAGGTTCCTTTTACCTTCCCTCATACACAGGTATGTTCTCTGTATTCTCATTAGTTCTGTTTTTCTATTTACCGTTTTACCTGGGTTGTTGCCCGTGTAATGTTCTGCCTTACTGTTTGTAATCGATATATCAACACTGTATGGTTATGTATATCTTATGTCTGATAAACAATAAAAAACATTTGAAAGAAATAACAGGATTGATTATTGTAACGGTCACCACCGCTTACGACCTTTCATCCAACCACGACAAGCTTATCTGACACACTCTGACAATCTTGCATACACGATCCATATCCATTGCCATAAACACGAGACTCAAGCCCTGCACTTGCTTCAAAGATATGACCATTTATTGGTATTTTCTCAGCTTCTTATACAGTCTCAAGCATAATGCAGTTAATCACAGGACAATGCAATCTCCACCCCCCTATTCACTCACTGAGGATAATTCTTTAATTGGTAGCTAGACATGACGGCACCGTATCATCAATAGGGTTCAATTAACCTTGAATAATAACACAGACATCTAGTTGAATAAGTTATCTAGACAGCTTTATCACACAATGGCAGAGTCTTGTGAGAGTGGGTGCAATCAACACCTTCAACGGAATGTCTTTACAGTGAATAGCCAACACCTTAAGATATTTCAATAGCCTATTATAAAAAGGTATGACTCACTGTCTGGCTGACCTGGTCATGTCATCATGAACTCCTTGTGATATCTCAGTCCTGAAATATGAAGTATTAATAATGTCCCATCTGTTAGTAAAGGAATTATAATTCACTATTAGCCACCCTACACCCAAAAGGGCACAGGGTGGATTTCGACCCAAGAGTTATTGTTGCTGCTGGCACAAGAGTATCTCTCATCCTTCCAACGTCTCTGGGTGTCACGGGCCATTCTGTTACAATTATATAAAATAACATTCCAACCATAATTAAAATATGACTATAACATAGCTATGATTGTTAAGCCTAACTTTTTAAGAAGAGACCGGATCTAAAAGTTTACGCTTTTTTCTTCCAATGTATGCCCACGCTGCACCAATAAGCAACATAAATAAATTATAAAGTTGGAAAGGTGGATGGGACACCTGTCATCATCCTAACAGTATTGTGGCACATTGACCTACAGTCCACCAAGTCTCCACCAGTCTCCATAAGCATTGTATTCTACCAGCAAACCTGTTAATGCCCAAAATATTGGAAAAAAGGGCCCTGAGCTCCATTTGTCTGGGAGCACTCGTTAGATACTACAGTGCAACCAACAGAGAATGGCATGCGTTTCACCTATACCAGAGGCTGTCATTACACATTGTACTGACTGGAGAGGTGGTTATCATGCTGTGAAAATATTTGGCTCCCAGATGGTTTTAACAGAGCCTCAATTTTAGTAGGCAGAGAATCCATATCAATATCCTTAGTTTTTAACTTTAAAGGGGTTTTAAAGAAAACATTTTTTTTTCATAATAAGCATTTACCTGCAGACATTCCTCTTTTCACTTCCTTATTGTTAGTTTTTGCTCAGAAGTTGCTCTATTTCTTCTCTGTTCTGTTCACTTCCTGCTTGTCTGATTTTACTGACCACCGTGAAGGGAGACTTTACTGCGGTGGTCAGTAATGTGCTCGCCCCCTCCTGGGAACTACATCTGTGTGGCAGGATGCTCTCTACGTGTTAGGCCCCATACACACGAGCAGACAGATTTGTTCAAATCGGTCGGAAAGACCAATTTGAACAAATCTGTCTGCTGGGGACGTATTGGTTTGATCGTGTACACACCATCAAACCAAAAACACTTCCAAAAACATTCGACGCGTGTGCGAGAAGACATGTCTGCTGGTGAGCGTACTAACCAGCAGACATGTCGGGCGGACGGGTTCCCAGTCGACAGATTTGAAAGCATGCTTTCAAATCTGTCGGCTGGCCAAATCCGTCGGCTCGCCCGTACACACGATCGAATCTGTCTGCTGGGACGGTCTGGCAAACCGCTTCCAGCAGACAGATTTGATTGTGTGTACACGGCCTTAGAGACTTCAAGGAGGTGTGAAATACTGGGCGTGTCGCAATTCATACTGGGAAATGTAGTTCTTACATGAACAAGTGATGCAAACCAGGAAGTGAATGAGAGAACAGAAACTAGAATGCCGGAGGTGATATAGATGAAGGAATTTAATAGGTATTTACTCGTTTGTTAACAGAATTATTACACTATTCTGTCTGTCTACCTTGCAGACATTAATTTTAGGCAAAACATTTTTTTCCTTTACAACTCCTTTAAAACATCATATCTACATCAAAACAAGAAATAGATATGAGGTAGCTCTGTTAATCTATTTATGTTCCAGAATGATTGCCTTACAAATATATCAAAGGGAAAAGCGAAATCCAATATATAATTGAATCAAATGTCCATCTGAATAAATAGTCCAATAGCATCTCTCAAATAAATGATCGGAAATTTAGCTTTCCAAGATGTCACCTTCAAACCTATATATTGTCGATATTATATTTCCCAATCATTTATTTGAAAGGCAATATGAGTTGGTGAGGGAGAGGTTGAGGACCTGTCACCCAATGGATTGAAGGAATTGGTTCACAGAACTCTTAGGCCACGTACACACGATTGAACATGTCTGCTGAAACTGGTCCGCAGACTAGTTTCAGCGGACATATCCGATCGTGTGTACAGCCTAGCGGACAGGTTTCCAGCAGAAAAAAGTTTTAAAACATGCTTTAAAACTTGTCCGCTTGAAAACTGTCCGTCGGACATGTCCGCTGGTTAGTACACCTAAGCGGCGGACCGAAATCTCCCGCATGCGTCGAATGGATTAGACGCATGCGTGGAAGCATTTTACTTCCTGGTTTGCGGACATCGTGGCGTCAACGTCACCGCCACGTCACCGCTCTGTCTGTCCGTGGGGATTTTGGTTTGCTCGTGTGTACACACATCAGACCAAAACATCCCAGGAGACATGTCCAATGAAAACGGTCCATCGGACCGTTTTCATCGGACATGTCTCCTCATGTGTACGCGGCCTTATATATATAATCTCAGCTAATATTGGCATGGAAAACTATTTGCTCTTTTTCACTAGTGCTATGGGACTATTTATTCAGGTGGACATTTGATTCAATGATGTATAAGGCCGCGTACACACGATCGGTCCAACCCGATGAGAATGGTCCGACAGACCTGTTTTATCGGTTCACCGCTGAGGTGGCCTGATGGTCTGATGTGCGTACACACCATCAGTCCAAAATCCGATCGGGTCAGAACGCGGTGACGTAGAACACAACGACGTGCTGAAAAAACGAAGTTCAATGCTTCCAAGCATGCGTCGACTTGATTCTGAGCATGCGCAGGTTTTTGATCAGATGTTTTTGCGTACTAACCATCGGTTTTGTCCGATGGTCAGGCGTCCATCGGTCTGATTTTAAAGCAAGTTTTAAAACTTTTGTCCGATGGTCCGATAGGCCGTACACACGCTCGGTTTGGAACGATGAAACTGGCCTTAAGGCCAGTTTCATCGGACCAAACCGAGCGTGTGTACGCGGCCTTAAACTTCACTTTTTCCTTTGATACATTTTTAAGGGAATAATTTTGTAAAATATATAGATTCACAGCATTAACTCATATATATTTTTTTTTTTTTTTATAAAGATGTGATGTATTAGGGTTTAAATTAAAGGTAGCAGCAGTGAATTTTGGAGATATTAATTTTGTTATATTAGTGTGTGAGGCACACTGGGTGTATTTACGATTAAGCACTATTATTATTGACTTTAATGTTACTTTTTGGGGTCTCTGCCTTGTTGGCACAATATTTTATGATTAGCAATAAAAATGTAATGAAGAACTAGCCTCATGTTAGTAAAACATTGAGCAGGTGAAGGAATTGTTAGCAAAAGAAAAAAAATATTAAATTTAAATTGATAAAACATTCATGCGTAATCAGTAAAATAATGAATAAGGAGGCTATACCAAGAGCAGATTTTTCCTGAAAAAAATTATTTACCAATCTTTTTTTTCTTTCTTTTACATCAGCAGAAATGCTTTTTTGGTAAACAGACTCTTTGGTTGAGTATTTGCACAGATAAAAAATTATCATATATCATTTTTTTCTAACACTTTTCAAAGATTGTTTTTGGTTTTGCACATTATCTTTTGTAGATGCCTTTCTTTATAGTAGAAATGTTGTGCCACTTACCTCATCACATCCTCTCTTCTCTCCAGTAAAATAATTAGCAACAAAAGATTAAGCCGCTTTTAACAAATCAGTATATTTTCTGTAGGTATTTAACATCTGCTAGCATGCAATGAATAGCCCAACTAACTCTATTCTACATTCCTTCTTAGATCCTAACTTGAAGTTTATGAACTGTGTAGAAAATACCTTCCCAGGGTTTCTGGTTACATTTTTGGGGGAGGGGAATGAAATAAGCTTGCACTATTTATTCTAGCTTTGTATTCTTAGAAAGAGCCCAAGACAGAGACCTGGAGAGATTCTATAGTCTTTAAGCTGCAGACATACAATTCATGCTCAAATGGTGTAAAATGCAGAGCTGATGCAAACAGATGCAAGCTTTGCAGCCAGTAACAACTTTTTGTACAATAAGCAGAGAACACATCATTAGGGTTACCATTATTTGACCTGAGTAAGAAGCCCTGGGTGATTTTATGATTAATAGGGAGTTACCTCCCAAGAATAAACTTCCATTAGGGATGGCAGATGCTAAAACAGTAGGAATGCCAAATACGTTAATTTGACTTAGTGCTGTCTTTAAAGTAAAAATAGATAAATTCCAGCATAGTCAAGAGTTTTAAACTGGGCTAGTAACAGTTGTGCGCAATACTGAAGTCAAATGACAAAATAATAAAAACTAAAAACAATAAAAAATATAAAAAATTGCTAACATTTGCATACTGTATTATTATTATTATTATAATACAGGATTTATATAGTGCCAACAGTTTGCATAGTGCTTTAAAATATAAATGTATTGTGCAGTTAAAATACAGTACAATACAAGAGGGTTTGGAATGGTACAAAAGGTAATAACTGTGATGTATGAGCTGATGGAAGAATTAAAAAAGAAATATGGGATTTACTTTTTATTTTGAATCCTACTTACCTAGCTGGATGCAGCCTCGGTCATCATCATCGCACTGAGAACCAAGCGATCAAACACCATTGATTTCTTGGTTTTTACAGCTACATGAGCAGAGAGCCGGTGACTGTCAGTCACCGGCTCTCTGCTCCCCCCCCCCCGCCCACGCTCAATATAGCACAGCTCAGGCTGTCATCGGCTCGATGAGAAGCTAAGCTGGGTGTCAGTCCAGGCATGTGGGAGGATCCCAACCATATAGTCACGATCCTTTCCAAGCCTGGGCCAGCTTTTTGATATCAGCTGACAGTGGGCTTCATCCTGCTGTTTGCTGAAAATGGGTCACTGGAGTGCAAAAGGAACTACACTTCTGTGGTCCATGTTGGAAAAGAACAACAGCGTGTAATGTAATGTTGTTTATATACTCTCTCTCTCTCTCTCTCTCTCTCTCTCTCTCTCTCTCTCTCTCTCTCCTCCCTCCCTCTCTCTCTCTCTCTCTCTCTCTCTCTATATATATATATATATATATAGAGAGAGAGAGAGATATATATATATCTCTATATATATCTATATCTATATATATATATAGATATATATATATATATATATCTATATATATATATATCTATATATATATATGCATTATACATATCTATGCCAGCAGGTGGTGTTGTAGTATTATAGTCTATAGTTCATGTATTCTATCATATCAGAGGAAGTACCCGTATCTGTATTTAAGTATGCACTTTTTTGTGTCTCTTCCTGTTCCATGATGATGACATGTTCTGATATTTCTCCATGAAAATAAAGCTAATTGCTAAAACAAGAAGCTTCTAGCTCATAATTATTCAATAACCTGCTAATAGGTTACGGGTTTCAGGCAACCAGGCATTGGAGAGGATACTACAAGTACAGGCACTGGAGAGGATACTCATTAAGTACAGAGAAGTCTGAGTGTTGCATGCAAGCTACTGAAAGATAACAAGTGGTTCAGATGTGAAGTTTGCAAATGCAAAGCTGAAAATGCAAATTACCAGCTGTGGAAGTTCAAGCTAGAAGTGCTTTTGAACAAGGATGACTTGTGGCAAGTGCTGTGCTTGTGACAAAGCACATATGCTGTTGAGAAGGGGTGTTGGAAAAAACAACAGCATGTAATATAAAGCTATTTATAAACTGACTATATATATTTACATCTGCATTATACCTATCTATGCCAGCATGTGATGCTGTAGTATTATAATGTATAGTTATGTATTCTATGATATGAGAGTAAGTACCCTCTGTATCTAAGTATGCACTTGTTTGTGTTCTCTTCCTGTTCTATGATAAATGGCATGTCATTTATTCCTCCATGAAAGTAAAGCTAATTGCTGAAACAAGAAGCTTTCAGCTCATAATTATTCAATAACCTGCTAATAATCCACAGAAAAAGTACAACCAAACAAGCTTTGGCTGTACTTCTGCTTTAAAAGATTCAGTTGTTAGGTGGAAGCCGGAAAAGTTTTCCTAAAGCAATGAGTTTACAGGGATAACCTAAAGGTAGACAGAGTAGAAGATCCCTGGACAGATTTAGTTAGAGAGTTCCAGAAGATGAGAGAGACTCTGGAGAAATCCTGGGGGCAAGCGACAAGGGAGCCAGAGAGCAGGAGAACTTTGGAGACATGTAGATGATGCTTTGGGTGATTTTCTGAGATAAGATTGCTGGTGTAGCTTGGGGTAGAGCTGAAAATGGGTTTGTCTTTAGGCAGGTGCAGTCTACTTTTTCCACTGCAGGTGGCGCTCAACTACAGCAGTATTGCTGGGGAGGGGAAGTTAAGAGGAACAATGTTACTTTATGGCTACTGTGGTCACTGGGGGAGCTATTGGATGCTACCACCCATGTGACTCCGGTGGCCACCTTGGGTTAGGTACAGTCTATTTAAGACCCTTGTGGCTCGTGGGCTTGGTGTGCATTTTTGTGTGTGGGTAGTGTAGTGACAGGTCACCCATCTGACAGTGATTAGCAGCAGGAAGAGGTTCCAGACAAGTAGGCAAAAGATAGAGACTCTGCCCCCCACGCTCACTGTAGTGCTGTGCTGTGTTGGGATAGCTAAGGCTCTCAACGTCTCACTGAGAGGCTGAACTGGGTGCCAGTCCAGGCATGTGAGTGGATCCCAACCATATGGTCACAATACTGGTGGCCATCTTGGGTCAGGTACAGTCTATTTAAGACCCTGGCTCCTGGGCTTCGGTACACATTTCGTGTGTGAGTAGTGTAGTGACAGGTCACCAATCTGACAGTTATTAGTGGCAAGAAGAGGTTCCAGACAAGTAGAGAAAAGATAGGGACATGCCATCCTTCCTGGAAACCGCCCAATTTGGGTCCTGACTGGCCATGCCACATTCTGTCCCTGAAGACAGACGCTGTTGGCACATTTGAGACCTGCTCTGCTACACGCTGCTGTTATATACTGTAAGTATTCCCAGTCCGGTGCCTTCCCATGGCGTTTGTTGTGGATTACTGGGTTCTGTTCTCAGACTCTGAGTGTTTACTGCCGCAGCACCACACTGCAGCTTCCCACATGTATATTGTTGTTGTTAGGGATGGGCAGAGAGAGGTGGTGGACACTGATGGTTGGTAAGGTAGATGAGCCTGGCAGCAGCATTCATGATAGACTGAAGGGGGCATAGCCTGAGTAGAGGTAGGCCTATGAAAAGGGAGGCGCACATAAGCTCAGTTTTAGAAAGATTTAGTTTGAGAAAGTCAATAATAAATACATAAAATAACAAGCACACCTTAGCCCCCTATTCTTATCTATGGAAGTCCCCCACCCAGGTGCCTATTTACCTCTCATCCTCCTGTGTTAATATCCCTATTGCTCCATCTTCTCTGCTGGCTGTGACTGTGCCTTATCCCCCCTCCCCCATAGACTTTTAGACTACAATAGAGCTGTACTCCTACAGTAGCGATGCAAGGAGTACAGCTCCATCGAATCCTCTGTTCTTTGCATGTCTGTACAGATAGGTACACCTGTGTGAGTGAAGCCTTAAAGCGGAGCTCCAACCAAAAGGGGAAGCTCCGCTTGTTCACACCCCCCTCCACTGTCACAGTTGGCACTTTTTTGCGTGAAGGGGGAGTGGGTACCTGGTTTTGACAGGCATCCAGTCCCACTTGCTGGTAAGATCGCTGCATGGTAATTTACGGTCCCTCCCCCCTCCCCCACTGCCTTCTGGGATACACAGAGGTCCCAGAAGACAGCGGGACCATTCAGAAAGCACAGCGTGAGTCATATATGTGCAGTAGGCAACAGACTGTGTGCTGCACTTCCTGTTTCCCTTACTACTAGTGCCTGCGCCTGCACCCGAAGCTGATTGACAAATCGGCTAGGGGTGCCGACATCGCAAGATCCTTGAACAGGTAAGTGTCCTTATAATACAAGTCAGCAGCTACAGTATTTGTAGCTGTTGACTTTAAATGTTTTCTTTTTTTTATTTACAGACTGGAACACCACTTTAAGCATGATCCTAAAATAACTACAAATGCACATGCTAAATCTTGATCTCTTATAGGCTGTGCCACCTACCACTTTTTTTTCTTATAAAAGTAGATTCTATTGAGTTCACTTTTTTGGATAGAAGAGTTCCAGAGAACTCTGTGGAACCAGTGTTATTAACATTCTCCTGATCAGTTGTGTTCTGTCAGGCCCCGTACACACGAGCAAATCTATCTGTTCAAATCGGTCGGACAGACCGATTTGAACAGATCTGTCTGCTGGGATGTATTGGTTTGATCGTGTGCACACGATCAAACCAAAGCCCCGCCGGCAGACAGCGCGCTGACGTGGTGGTGACGTTGACGCCGCCACGTCACTGCACCAGGAAGTAAAACACTTCCGCGCATGCGTCGAATCCATTCGACGCATGTGCGAGCAGATATGTCTGCTGGTTAGTGTACTAACCAGCAGACATGTCGGGCGGACGGATTCACAGCCGACAGATTTCAAAGCATGCTTTGAAATCTGTCGGGTGGCCAAATCCGTCTGTTTGCCCATACACACGATCGAATCTGTCTGCTGAAACGGTGCTGAAACGTGCCTCAGAGTTTATCTTTGAGCAGTCTTCCAAACCCAAATAAACTTTTTGGGGGTATAGTTATATAGCTAGCAGTTCTGAAAAGCTTATGTGAAGGTTTTCGGCAGCAACTCCAGAGACCAGTGGCTTAAGGGTTGTACGGCAGTGTCCCTATGCTTTCCCTCCTTGTACAGGAAGCTTTCCCTAACCCTGATGCCACGTACACACCATCACTTTATGTGATGAAAAAAAACGTCATTTTTTGTGAAGTAAAAAACTACGTTTTTGAAACTTCAATTTTCAAAAACAACGTTGCCGACACACCATCGTTTTTTCACAATGCTCTAGCAAAGCGAGGTTACGTTCACCACACTTTTCCATTGAAGCTTGCTTCATAACTAGCTTCTGGGCATGCGCGGGTTGAAAAACTTAGTTTTAAACGTCGTTTTTTGCTACACACGGTGATTTTTTGTGAAACAAAAACTGATGTTTTGAAAAAACGACACAAAAAATTAAAGCATGCTTCAATTTTTTTTTTTCGTTTTTCACGAGTTATAAAACGACGTTTTCCCCCACACACGGTCATTTAAATTGTTTTTTTCCATCACATAAAGTGATGGTGTGTACGCGGCATAAGTCTCTATTCCTATGAAGTGGATTCCTGTCTCTACTTTATCCACTTGCAAATGCATGCCAAATCATGGCAAGGTCCCCTATTTATAAAGGCTGCCCATCTAAGATGGCCATGGAAGATCACTGGGGATTGCAACGTCCAGTCAGACAGCTGCTCCCCTCATGATGCCTATGGAGGCTGCAGAGGAACATTATTGTGAGAACTACACCAGCCTACCCCCCCCCCCTTAACAGATTCAGTTATTGGCATACAACTGTAGTTAATCACAGTAGAAATCACAATAGAGTACATGATAAACACACGAACAGTGAAACATTATACATATAGGTATATAGGTGAGCATTAGAGATAAGGTATATAGGTGAGCATTAGAGATAAGATATATAGGTGAGCATTTGAGATATGGTATATAGGTGAGCATTAGAGATATGGCATATAGTTGAGCATTAGAGATAAGGTATATAAGTGAGCTTTACAGATAGGGTAACCCCCCAGCAACCCTCCTGGCACTGGCACACCCCCCGTGCAGGGCTCACGGCACTTGCACCCCACCCCCCAGCATGGGACTCACAGCTCCCTCCACTTACACACATCCCCTGCACCAGGCTTGCGGCACTTGCAAACCCCCCCCCCCGAGGCTCATGGTGCTGGTGAACCCCCCACCGCGGGAGGTCCGGCACTTACTGGGCTGAAGAGCATCCTCTGTGTCTCCACTCTCCTCCAAACTCAATGCAGGCGGCAGCAGCAGCGATGGAGGTATCCACTCACCATATAGATAAATACAAGAAGAACCTTCTTAACACCAAACACATTTCGGGATAACCTTCTTCAGGGGTGTGTAGAGAAGGATAATTAGTTTATCTGGAGCGTAAGAATACATATAGTTAATTACATGCATTTATAGCATTATTAAATATATGCAAAAAGTTTTTATATGTACACACACATGTAATTGTTCACTTACGTATTAAAAAGGATGATGAATATTTTATTGGATATGTTTTAAAAGAATTGGAAATATACACAGCACGCTGGGTTCAAGCAATGAGGTTGCCAGTCAAAGAGAGGTATCAGAATGTACAATTAATGCAAATTTGGGGTGTTCATGCCGTTAGGGAGAAATTATTCCAAAGATCGGGATGAACACCCCAAATTTGCATTAATTGTACATTCTGATACCTCTCTTTGACTGGCAACCTCATTGCTTGAACCCAGCGTGCTGTGTATATTTCCAATTCTTTTAAAACATATCCAATGAAATATTCATCATCCTTTTTAATATGTAAGTGAACAATTATATGTGTGTGTATATATATTTATGGTTGGAGCCCTACGGCCGATACGGACATGGACACAGACTAACTAGGACTCACAACATATAATGGGCCTGAAGTGTGCGCTGGCCTTAATGGACGGTACGCCAAAATAAGGGGGCATACCCTGTTAAATGATGGATGTTGGAGAGAAATGATGCTGGGCATTCCTGTGAAATGGGGTGGGGGGGGGGGCGAAGTGCGCCGGAAGCCTGTGTAGGAAGCAGGAAACCGACGGGGCCCGGAAGCAGGCGAGGGGTTTATATAGCCTGCCGGGCTCCTCCCATAAACACAGGCCGCTGCTCGGCCTTCTAACTTATGGTTGGAGCCCTACGGCCGATACGGACATGGACACAGACTAACTAGGACTCACAACATATAATGGGCCTGAAGTGTGCGCTGGCCTTAATGGACGGTACGCCAAAATAAGGGGGCAAAGACATTCAGGTAGGGTACAGTTTTATTAAGTCAGAAGATTAATGAGCCAGTTTGGCGAAGGCTTGAGCCATCTCTGCCTGAGGGTCAGGAATGTACCGGGCGAAGCAGGCAGACTTCCACCTACCTAGCTTCCTAATGATATGGTCGGGGACCCCGTGTCGCGAGGCGGCTGAGGCTGCTCCGATACGAAAGGAGTGGCCCGAATACTGGGTAGGATTGAGGTGCAGGCCCCGTAAGAGGATCCTCACGTGTCTAATGAACTGACTGGTGTTGAGGGGTTTGTCCGGAAAAGGGAGTAGAGGAGCGGAGTCTGATTGGGCTGGCAAAAGTAACAGTAGGCGGTCCAACACGGTCACTGGGCACCAGGCGTTACCCGTCTTGTAAATGGTGATATCTAAGCCTGGGCCTGATTGCTGTGTTTTGGAGGTAGTGAGGTGGAGCTTGAAGCGGTCTTGATGGCGGACCAAGTGTCGTCTGCACAGGACTTGGCCGGCAGGGCTGTTGACGGTAAACTCGATTGGTCGGAGGAAGCCATAATACGCTAGGTAGATGGCTGCTTGTATGACCAAGCTAGGTAGGAGGCCGAATGGGGATGTTGCAAGGATGGCGGATAGATTTCTGAATATGGTGCTGGTTATGGGCAGGCGTTTGGCGTTGACGGGTGGTTGTAGCTTCTGGACTGCGCGTAGGGCGGCTTTGACCGCATGAGACGTAAACAACGAAGGCTTCGCCGGGTCTTGTAAGGCCAGAAAGTGCTGGACGCCTGCCAGGTAAAGGCGGATGGTGTTATATGAAAGGGACTGGCAAGTATGGCAGTAGGAGATGAAGGCCAGTACGTGCTTGACAGTCGGGTTGGTGTTCGCCGAGTGGTGCGTCAGGAATTTGTTAAAGGTGTCCCATGCTATGCGATAGGACTTGAGGGTATTGCGGGAGAGGGACTGGTTAATCAGCTGGGTAGCTAGTTGTAGGTGCCGTGTCAGTCCAGGGTCAGTTGAGACCAAGGTGGGATAGGGGCTGAAGATGGATCGGCTCCGGGTTTCTGCTGAAAAAAAGAAGCATAATTAAAGCGGGACAAGGCGTCTGCGGCGAGATTACACTTGCCGGGCAGGAAAGTACAGTGTACGTTGAATTGGTGTAGTAAGGATAGTTGCACCAGCCGACGTAAGAAGGACATTATAACAAGGGACCTGGACCTGCCCTTGTTGATAATGTCGGCTGTGGCCTGGTTGTCGGTGGTGAAGGTAACCGTTTGTCCGGCCCAGCTGTGGCCCCAGAGTTGGGCGGCTGCTACGACTGGGTACAACTCGAACAAGGAGGACGTCTGGGTGAAGCCAGGGATGGCTAGTATTTCTGGCGGCCATGGTCCTGCAAACCAGTGGTGGCCAAAAATAGCCGCGAAACCTGTGGAGGCTGCGGCGTCGGTCACTATTTGTGGGGAAAGGGGCGACACTGACGGTATAAACATTGATATACCATTCCAGTTGGTAAGAAATTCTTCCCACATTGAGAGGTCTGCTAAGGCTGCAGCATCCAATTTGAGGATCTGATCGGGGTCCTGTGCTTGGGAAAGGAAGACCAGGAGACGTGACACGAAGGACCGGCCCTGAGGGATGATCCTTACCGCGAAGTTGAGCATCCCGAGGAGGGACTGCAGCTGCTTCCTGGTGCAGCCCTGCGTTTGAGTGAAAGTATGGAGGACTGCCCTGATCCGGGTCAGTTTGTCGAGGGGGAGGATGGCTTGCATGGAGGTGGTATCCAGGTTAACTCCCAGGAAGGTGATGGAGTGTGCTGGGCCATCCACTTTGTGTTCTGCTATGGGGACATTGAGATTCTTGAAGACGATTCTCAACTTTTGGAGGTCCCCTGGAGACGTGTCGGGTGGTTCGATCAGCAAAAAGTCGTCCAAGTAGTGGATGACTTCTTGGCACTGGGCTTGGTTCACAAGTATCCACCTGAGAGTCTGTGCGAAGGTGTCGAAGAGCCAGGGACTAGACTTGGAGCCAAATGTCAGCTTGGTGGCGAAGTAGAATGAGTCTCTCCACTTCATGCCGTGCCAACACCAGAGGGATGGGTGGATAGGCAGAAGTTTGAAGGCGTCTGAGATGTCGGCCTTGGAGAGCCAGGTGCCCGTGCCGGTTTTGATTATGGCTTGGATTGCCATGTCTACGGACGCGTATTTTAGGGAGAACTCCTCCGATGGGATTAAGGAGTTCAAGCTGGGTGTGGGGGAAAAATGAGGCGCAGACAGGTCGTAAACCAAACGTGTTTTATTAGAGAACTTGCTCTTAACAAGCCCGATAGGGCTGACTCTCCAGGTGCTGAAAGGGGGCTTGGTGAAGGGGCCTATGATGAAGCCTCGCTCTAGCTCTGTCTGTAAGAGCTGGTCTATGGCCTGCTCGTCTGTGGCGGCTGAGCGCAGGTTTCTACACTCGTGCGATGTGTGGGGCAGTGAAATGAGGCCTGTGTGGAACCCTTCTGTGAAGCCTTGGACGAGGAAGGTGGTGAGAGAGGGGGTGGGATGGGAGGTGAGGTAGAGTTCCAGCCAGGGGATGTTTATGCGGGCTAGTCAGGTCTTCTTCTGTTGCTTGACTAGGCAAAGGGTTCTGGGGTGCGCTCTGTGGCACGTAAGGCAGACGTGGAGCAGACGGCATTGGCTGAAGTTGCAGGAGCCGTGGTTGAAATTATTACAGATGGCCGCGCTGCCTAGCGTCTGTACTGGCCGCCCAAACTTGTCGGCCTGGGTCGTCTGCTGGGTGGACGGTAGGCCCGAAGCTTCCCTTGAGGTGGAGGGGAGTTCGAACGGGCGAGTGTCGGCAGTGGTGGCAGTGTTGGCGCACCACGTGGCGGTGTGGGTGGATGATTGGCAAACTGCACATAAGGGTGAGCGCAGGCCGGCGAAATGACGGCAGAACAACTCGGTGTCCATGAGACTCCAATCAGTCGCGGTCTGGAATTGTAGCAGCCTGGCCGCTGCTTTAGCTGAGAAGGAGCGGTGGTAATCATAAAAAGAAAAACCTCCATATTTGTAACCCAGATCCACTAAGGTGTGGAGATAGAGGTCCAGCTCTTCCCTCCTACCGGGTGAGGCGGAGCATAGGACGTCCCTGAGCATGCCGAAGGCCAAGGCGAATTCCGGGACCGACAGCTTACGGTTGAGCCTTGGGTCTTTAGCCTTGAGGACCACTGAGACGTCTCCCCAGGCATAGGCTTTGTTCTCAGCTAGGTCATGGACCGAGATGAGGAGGGAGGCTAGGTTGACGTCTTTGCCGTCCAGGATGTCCTTCCTGATGTTGGCGGGGACCAAGTGTGCTGGGAGGACTACTGAGCACTTGCCTGCAGGTGTTAGCGGGGAAGGTAATTGCGGTTGAACTGTTGACGGGTCCGGGGTGAGCGTGGATGGATCGTGAGTGGCCGTAGACGGGCGAGCCTCGAGAAGAGTTATTCTCGCCTGTACATTTGTGATTGTGGTGGAGAGGGTTGCAACCATGGCGTGGAGTTGGGTCATGGTGGCGGCTATGGCGTGTAATGAGGCTTGCTGGGTGCTGGGTCCGGGTGAGGCTGGCGGGACATCATTTGACGCTGGAGGTGGGAACAGGAGTTTGAAAAGTTCTGCCTTCCTGGCTGTGGCCGGAAAGGGCACATTCTTGCGTCTCAACTCTGCTGTTGAGTTTGGGGATGGTCCATCCCCTGAAGGAGCGTATGCTGCCGCTCTCTGAAGCAGGGGGTGGTGAGGAAGGGGCAAAAAGGTCCTCGCTGCCGTCCTGAGACATGACTCAGGGTAAATCGTGCCCTGGGTAGGGAGTCTTGTCAAGGAGGTCTGGGTGGGATGAGCAGGAACCTGCAGGGGTGAGAAAAATGGGTTGCTTCTGTATCCTGGGGGGGATGGGGGTTCCTTTTTTTTTTTTTTTTTTTTTTACCTGAAGAAATTACTGAATCTGGCGTGCGGGAGAAGCTGGTGAGCTTGACTGACCTGTGGAGAAATGACAATGTATATAAGGACGGGGGCTAGCCAAGCTTGAACGTTGTAAGCGACCGACGAACGGGATGGGGCAGTAAAAGCTTGTTGGCCGAAATGTCCCATGACAGAGGCCTGCAGCGGTGCGTTGCGGGTGAGGCTGACAACACGGGGACTCTGGAGCATGTGCTGAAATGAGGGTGACACTGTTTGGGGAACGTTCGAGGCAAGCCTGCCAGTGGGAACGTGCTGGGGATCTGGACTTGTGTCGACTAAATGAGTGACAGAAATTCCCATGACAGAGACACGAACCTCTGGAGCATGTGCTGAAATGGGGCTAAAAAGAGCGGGGTGTTTGGGTCTGGAATGTGTGTGGAGACATGTGTGGGCTAGCTGGGGTGTGTTAGTGGTAGGGCAAGTGGCTGAAATGAGCCGTGACAGAGACATGAACCGGTGCACTGTGACTGACCACCGGGCTCTGGAGCATGTACTGGAACGGGGCTACAGTAGATTTGGCTGCGTGGAATGGGGTGAAGCTGCAGGTGAGAAGGCGCCTGTGTGCGCCCGTGACGTACTGCAGCTGGGTGAGTGGGGAGGGAACGTCCCACGAGAAAAGAGTGAGAGTGCGTATGTCACAACTTTGGTGACTGCTGGGCTGTGGAGCGCGAGCTGGAAGTGCGGATGGAGCGCCGCGCAACAAAAACAAGGTGTGCGCCTCATATTGCCGTGCTGCGAAGGGGTGTGCAGTGCTGAATACTGTGGCAGGGGAGGTAGGGCTGGATTTGCGTGGGCTGCCTACGCAGTACAGTGGTACTCCGCAAGGTCCGTGGCGCTGCCCGAGGGGTGAGGATCACATGGGTTCCCGCGAAATGGAGATGGAGGAGTGCATCGGTATGCATGTAGGGTTGAGGGTAGGCAACACAGGTGCGCCTGTGGTGAAATGGGAGGAGCTACCAGTAGGTTGCTATGCGGAAGTGCAAGTTAGAAACAGAACAACAACAACGACAACAACAAACAAATTGACAATTTAAAGTGCCTATGAACCAAAAATGTGCAGTGGCAGGTTACACAAGACGCAGGATTGACCCATCTATGACATTGATGTACATGTGTATAGTGACCTACTATATTGTGGCAATGAGGTGACACTTGTCAGATTTCAGGTGCTAAGTACTGGATAAGCGACTAGAGGTGACAGTGGAGAGTGTGGGTGAAGTGCCGTGTGAAGCAACAGGCGTGGGTGTGGAGCGGGAGTAGTTGGCACAAGGAGTGGGTGAACGGGACGAGGTGGGAGAAGTTGAAATGACTGGCTGCCGTGAAAGTGCAGTGACTGTTGTTGGTGCGGTGGGGGCTGAAATGGCTGGCGAGACAGGGGTGCGGTGCGGAAGGGAGTCGGGTGCTGGGACAGTAGAGCCTACCTTGCAGCGGACGGGCGGATGAGAACCGAGGGACGTCTCGGTGTCTGCGGAGGAGGCTGGATGCTTTGAAAAGCGCGGATGGTGCGGTCGCGACGGGTGACGCAATCGCAAGTGCGCCGGAAGCCTGTGTAGGAAGCAGGAAACCGACGGGGCCCGGAAGCAGGCGAGGGGTTTATATAGCCTGCCGGGCTCCTCCCATAAACACAGGCCGCTGCTCGGCCTTCTAACATATATTACATATAAAAACTTTTTGTATATATTTAATAATGCTATAAATGCATGTAATTATCTCTATGGGCCAGATTCAGAAAGACTTGCGCTGGAGTATATCGATATGCGCCGCGTAACTGTAAACATGCGCCGTTGTATCTACGCGGCCGTACCCACCAAACTAGATGCGACAGAAAACTGGCTTTTTCTGACCGGCTTAACTCTCCTTCGCCAGAGTATCGTAAGCGCATATTTTCGCTCGTCGCATCCGTCGCGCCTATTGATTTCCCATTCAAATAAACAAATGAGGGAGATTTCCCAATTCGCGAACGGATTAGCACCAGACGCTGGCTACATGCGCCGCGCGTATGTGGAACGGCTAGCGCAAAGTTATTCCTACAAATAGCTGCTTTATCTTTACTCCAGACGGCCACAGGTCAGCAGGAGTGCAGCTACAGCAGCAGCGTTAGCGACGAAAATAGCAAGCTGAACAACCACACTTGCAAGGACAACACCTCTGTGTGCCAACATGCCAGGGGCAGTCGCGGTCCTAGCACTACTGATGGGTCCCCCGGTACGGAGGAGGCGGGCACGTGAGAGGATATACCGCACGCGCATGAGCCTCTTTGGCATGGTGGATGAGGAGGTGTATCGCCTCTTCAGATTCAGCCCTGATGCAATCCTTGAACTAACCACAACCCTGCAGGATGACATCACCAGCAAGACACACCGCTCACAAGCAGTGCAGCCACTGGTGAAGGCACTGGCAACACTTCATTTCCTTGCCAGTGGATCATTCCAGCGTACAAGTGGAGTGGTGGCTGGGATGTCACAGTCCACCATGAGCAGATGTGTGCACCAGGTTGTCCCTGCAATCCTCAGACGCATGTCCCACCACTTCATCAGACCCACCACTGAGGAGCTGCGGCTGAAGGCAATGCAGGATTTCTACAGCATTGCCAGATTCCCACGCACTGTGGGGGCCATTGATTGCACACATGTGGCCCTACAGCCCCCCAGTGCCACAGAGCACATATACCGCAATCGGAAGCATTGGCATTCCATCAACGTACAGGTGATAGCCGATGCCCAACGCCTCATATGGCACGTCCGTGCCAAACACCCCGGATCCAGCCATGACAGCTTCATATACAATCAGAGCCCCATCCCAATGGAATTCGAACAGAACATGTATGGGGACAGCTGGCTGGTTGGTGAGTGACATGGGTGGCAGGCATGACTGTCCCCCCCCATGATGCACACATCACAAGGGGCACATGCATGACTAACATCCTTCTGTATTTTCCCTTCCAGGTGACTCTGCATATGCACTGGGACCCCATCTAATGACTCCTTTCCGGAACCCCCAAACCAGAGGAGAGAGAAGATACAATGCACTAATAAAAAGAGTTATTCAGCGCTGGAATCTACAACTAAAAAACTATGCAAGCCAGCACTTAAAGGTCAAATCCAAATAAAATACCTCAACAGAGCATATAAATAAATAATACTGCAGCGCAAAACAGTGAATATAAACTACAACATCATATAACAGTGATATAACACTCAAATAATGTCAGCTAGAAACACATAATTTAAAGCATGACAACAGAAATGGCATAAAGCAAAAAACAGAAAAACAAAAAACACAGAAGTGAGTCCATATAGTGCTTAAGTACAAATTGAATCCAAACAGGTGCAGAAAAATCCAAAGAAGTGATGTCCAGAGAACCTCCACCAAATAGCAGGAATGGCCTCTCACCTTAATTATTCGACCTGCAGTAGGTCACACAGCATGAAATATATGCAGAACCTCCGGTTCACACAGGGGCAGCAAGCAGCAGCAGCTCAAATATGGTAGACTCACTCAAGGTAAGGTAGGCAATCAGGGCATATGAAATACAAAAGAAGGAGGAGATCTAGTGCTCTCTGAATTTGACTTTGATATCAGTTTCTTGTAGTCCCTTTCACAGCAGAGCTCAGCGAGGGGGAAGTAGAAGCAGAACAAAGGATCACCAGCAGGCAAAAGTGACCCTGTACCCGACGGTAAGGGAACGCTCTGCATGCAGTGTTGAGTTGAGTTGAAGGTGATAAGTCGGGAACCAGTCCGACCGGGCGGAACTGGGGTCGCTGATAAACTGGTTCCCGACTGGTGGCAAAAATATGCGCGCATCTACCTGAATCTGGCCCTATGTATTCTTACGCTCCAGATGAACTAATTATCCTTCTCTACACACCCCTGAAGAAGGTTATCCCGAAACGCGTCGGGTGTTAAGAAGGTTCTTCTTGTATTTATCTATATGGTGACAATCATTGGAACTCTGTATTTTAATTTGATATTTAAACATTTTTTTGATGAATATGTACAATTGTAAATAAACCTTTTTTATATTCAATATCCTGTATATTTTGAAATATTATTAGTGCCTTAAAAGTCCACCCAGGGGAACCCCTTTTTTTCTTTTCTCATATTTACTGGATGTGGCACAAGCATACATTTGCCATTCACCCTCCTCTTTACATCAGAGTGCACCCCCTTTTCTTATACAGCTGCTGGGAAGAAGCTGGATGCATTGCTTGAAAGCAGAAAGTAAGGGTCTGGAGTAGGACCAGAGGAGGGCTGGAGCTCTCCTGTAGCTGCAGAAAAAGGTGCGAGGGCCACATGAAATTGCCCGGAGTGCCGGATTCGGCCCACGGGCCTTGTGTTTGACACCTGTGAGATACAGTGTACGCCTGCACTGTATTAGAAACTGTACACACTGTATTAGATACTGTGTACACCATCAGAAAAGTAGTAGAAACTGTATTAGATACTGTGTACACCGCCTGCACTGTATTAGAAACTATACTTAGGCTGCACTGTATTGTGTACACCACCAGAAGTGTAGTAGAAACTGTACACAGTGTATTAGATACTGTGTACACCACCTGCACTGTATTAGGAACTGTACTACGGCTGCACTGTATTGTGTACTGTGTACACCACCAGAAGTGTAGTAGAAACTGTACACACTGTATTAGATACTGTGTACCCCGCCTGAAGTGTATTAGAAACTGTACACACTGTATTAGATACTGTGTACACCACCAGACAAATAGTAGAAACTCTACACACTTTATTAGATACTGCGTACACCACCTGAAGTGTATTAATATACCATCTGAAGTGTATTAGAAACACTGAATATACAGTCTATGCTAAATGTAGAGTATATATATATATGTATATATATATATATATATATATATATATATATATATATATATATATATATATATTGTAAGGGGTTAGCTCGGTAGCGGGGGTGTGTGACCCCCTGGATGGGTTCACTACACACTGAACTATACAGAGAGGCAGCCGAAGACCATTGAAAACAAAGAACCACTAAAGAACCTTAAACCTCTCTGGCTACTTGTGCCGCCGACACCTGATAGTAATTGCTGAATTGTCTAAACAAGGCAGAAATGTATCTCCCGTCTGTGACAACACCCACAGATTCACCTGACTTCCTGTTACAATATATATATAATATATATTAGACTGACTGTGAATATATATATATATATATATATATATATATATTAGACTGACTGTATGTGGTATGTGTGTATTAATATATATATATATATATATATATATATATATATATATATATATATATATATATATATATATATTGTTATTCTGTCTCTCACTGTAAAAAAAAAAAAAACCCTACCATTAAAATTATAGTCTGATCATCTCTTTGTCAGCGGGCAAACGTACAAACTCAGCAGGGGATCAAATACTTTTTTCCCTCACTGTATTTTTGACCTGACTCAGGTAGAGATGGACAGGGCCGGACTGGGAATAAAAACCAGCCCTGGAAAAAATGTCATACCAGCCCCATAGCATAACGTAATTTTCTTATTCATGAAAGGGAAAACTATGCACATTTGAAGAGTGTATTATATATACAGAAGACAGATATAAAAATCACATAGGGCTTTATATATATACACACACACAAATACCAGTTAAAAGTGGTCAATCATTAAGGGGGACCCCAGGAAATCTGGGAACGTGGGGGGCTTTTTGGGGGTGATTTTAACCGTTTTAACCTCTTTCGGCCACTAGCGGAGGTTAAAAGTGCCCCAATGGCGGCCGAAAAGCTTTGCAAAAAAGTCGGTAAAGCACCGCTAAAAATTGCAGCGCTTTACCGCCGACGCCCCCAACGCCTCAATGTGAAAGCAGCCTAAGATAAGGGGTGGGTTACTGATATAAGGGGGGAAACCTTTATATCAGTGTCTTTTTACATTATTGTATTCACTCCCCCTTACATCACTCCCCACTTAGGCTGGCCTTGCGGTGCTGTCACTGACCTCCTTTTAGGTGCACCTTGCAGGGATCAGTGAATCGGCTCCAGCTTGGTGGCTCTGGTTTCTCTGACTTCTCCCATGATCCCCATCCCAGCGACACTCCCACTTTTGACTCCTCTCCAAACTCCCTCAGGGACTGCAGACTTCACATGATACAAGAGATGGTCAGAGACTGCGGACACGATACAAGAGATGGTCAGAGACTGCGGACACGATACAAGAGATGGTCAGAGACTGCAGACATGAAACAAGAGATGGTCAGAGACTGCAGACATGAAACAAGAGATGGTCAGAGACTGCAGACATGAAACAAGAGATGGTCAGAGACTGCAGACATGAAACAAGAGATGGTCAGAGACTGCAGACATGAAACAAGAGATGGTCAGGGACTGAAAACATGATACAAGAGATGGTCAGGGACTGCAAACATGATACAAGAGATGGTCAGAGACTGCAGACATGAAACAAGAGATGGTCAGAGACTGCAGACATGAAACAAGAGATGGTCAGAGACTGCAGACATGATACAAGAGATGGTCAGAGACTGCAGACATGAAACAAGAGATGGTCAGAGATTGCAGACATGAAACAAGAGATGGTCAGAGACTGCAAACATGATACAAGAGATAGTCAGAGACTGCAAACATGAAACAAGAGATGGTCAGAGACTGCAAACATGATACAAGAGATCAATGCAGAGAGAACAGGCAAAAAATATATAAATGCACATTTTTTTTACCTTAATTTTTTTTCCATTTATTATAATAAATACATTCACATTTTATTATTTACAGTATATTATTTTATTATAATACATAAGTTAGCTTTTTTTAAAGAAAGAAATCCATGAGAGAGGGGCTGCAATGGTGAGAGAGGGGCTATAATGGTGAGAGAGGAGCTATAATGGTGAGAGAGAGAGAGAGAGAGAAAGAGAGAGAGAAAGGGGCTGCAATGATGAGAGAGAGAAAGGGGCTGCAATGATGAGAGAAAAAGAGAGGGGCTGCAAGAGAGAGAGAGAGGGGCTGCAAGAGAGAGAGAGAGGGGGGCTGCAAGGGAAAGAGAGAGAGAGAGGGGGGCTGCAAGAGAGAGAGAGAGAGGGGCTGCAAGAGAGAGAGAGAGAGAGGGGCTGCAAGAGAGAGAGAGGGGCTGCAAGAGAGAGAGAGAGAGAGGGGCTGCAAGAGAGAGAGAGAGGGGCTGCAAGAGAGAGAGAGAGGGGCTGCAAGAGAGAGAGAGAGAGAGGAGCTGCAAGAGAGAGAGAGAGGGCCTGCAAGAGAGAGAGAGAGGGGATGCAAGAGAGAGAGAGAGGGGCTGCAAGAGAGAGAGAGAGGGGGGGCTGCAAGAGAGAGAGAGAAAGAGGGGCTGCAAGAGAGAGAGAGAGGAGCTGCAAGAGAGGGAGAGAGAGGGGCTGCAAGAGAGAGAGAGAGGGGCTGCAATAGAGAGAGAGTGGGGGGCTGCAATAGAGAGAGAGAGGGGGGCTGCAATAGAGAGAGAGGGGGGCTGCAATAGAGAGAGAGAGGGGGGCTGCAATAGAGAGAGAGAGGGGGGCTGCAATAGAGAGAGAGAGGGGGGCTGCAAGAGAGAGAGAGAGAGAGGGGCTGCAAGAGAGAGAGAGGGGCTGCAAGAGAGAGAGAGGGGCTGCAAGAGAGAGAGAGAGAGGGGGGCTGCAAGAAAGAGAGAGAGGGGCTGCAATAGAGAGAGAGGGGGGCTGCAACAGAGAGAGAGAGAAGAGCTGCAACAGAGAGAGAGAGAGGAGCTGCAACAGAGAGAGAGAGGAGCTGCAACAGAGAGAGAGGAGCTGCAACAGAAAGAGAGAGAGGAGCTGCAACATAGAGAGAGAGAGGAGCTGCAACAGAGAGAGAGAGGGGCTGCAACAGAGAGAGAGAGGGGCTGCAACAGAGAGAGAGAGAGAGAGAGGGGGGCTGCAATTGTGGGTGAGAGAGAGGGGTCTGCAATGGTGAGAGAGAGAGGGGGCTGCAATGGTGGGAGAGAGAGGGGGGGCTGCAATGGTGGGAGAGAGAGGGGGGCTGCAATGGTGGGAGAGAGAGGGGGGCTGCAATGGTGGGAGAGAGAGAGGGGCTGCAATGGTGGGAGAGAGAGAGAGGGGCTGCAATGGTGGGAGAGAGAGAGAGAGGGGCTGCAATGGTGGGAGAGAGAGAGAGGGGCTGCAATGGTGGGAGAGAGAGGGGCTGCAATGGTGGGAGGGAGAGAGAGGGGGGCTGAAATGGTGGGAGGGAGAGAGAGGGGGGCTGCGATGGTGGGTGAGAGAGAGGGGGGGCTGCACTGGTGGGTAAGAGAGAGGGGGGGCTGCAATGGTGGGGGAGAGAGAGAGGGGGGCTGCAATGGTGGGGGAGAGAGAGGGGGGCTGCAATGGTGGGTGGAGTGAGGGGGCTGCAATGGTGGGTGGAGAGAGGGGGGCTGCAATGGTGGGTGGAGAGAGGGGGGCTGCAATAGTGGGGGAGAGAGGAGGGCTGCAATGGTGGGGGGAGAGAGGGGGGCTGCAATGGTGGGGGGAGACTGGTCCCCAACCAGTTAAGTGCAGGCAGATTTAGTTCACCGACCTGACTTGAGCCGCTTGTCACCTTGGCTGGCTGGCTGCCTTGCCACTGCTGCCAATTCTGTCTGTGATCGTGACGCACACACGTGCTCCAAGGGTGGCCGGGACCCGGGCGGCGCTGTGAACTAACTCCTCTGCCGCTCTGCGGCCTTCCTCATCACCTGGCCTGTAGGAGAAAGTGGGCGGTACTGGCGTGCACCACACGGGATGATGGGATGACGAGGGTCACGTTCTTCTGTGTTCTCCTGCTCGGCTCCTCCCCTCCCTCAGACTCATGCATGATTCTCCTGAGTGAGTCGCGGGAAGGCACATTGGCACTGCAGCGGCGAGCATGGCGGCCGCAACCCGCCGGTGATTTTTACCGCGACAGACACACACAGTACACATTATGACACACGTCTGGAGCTGGAGGCATAGGGCAGACAGGCGTCCACCATGCTATGCATAATTGCAAAGTGCGGCCACCGCGGCCGCGATGGCGGCCGCGTTTGCGGCCTGGTTGATTGATTTTTGATTGACAGGCGGTGGCCTACCGGGAAATTTCCCGGTATCCCGGTAGGCCAGTCCGGCCCTGGAGATGGAGCAGCAGGAGAAGGGGCTTGGTGCCTTGTAGCCCTGGACATAGATGGCTGTATTAAAGCCATTAGTTGTCCGAAGAATTGTGACAAACACACAGAAAATTCTGCTTCTGTCACATGGGCTGCTTGTTACTTGCCTGAAATAGAACTAGAATCGGATGAAGAGACTGATGTTAAAATTAGTTTCTGCTCTGGTATAAGGGAAACATTGTCACAGTTTGAGTATTGTGTGGACATTTGGTAGAACGAATGTTAACTTGAGCTTTTGCCATGGCTCTCTCTTGTCTGGTGACGATATTTCAATGTGGTGTACTCATGGAGTAGGGTGGAGAATATAGGGTAAAAGCTTTGGAAGGAGTTTGCAGTAACCTGGGTGTAGACCGTTCTGTAGAGAAGTCCTCATGGTGAAAGGGCAGGAGGAAGTGCCTGAATACCTAAAGGGCTGTAGGCAGAAATGGCAGAAAAGTGTGTGATCATTGGGGTGATGTAACACCCGTTCATTTACCTGAGACTTAAGCCCTGTACACACAATCGGTTTGTCCAACGAAAACAGACCGTATGTGGGCCCCATCGGTTTGTTTTCCATCAGTTAAAAAAATAGAACATGTTTAAAAATGTTCCTATGGATAAAAAACCGATAGAAAAAAACGATTGTCTGTGTGGAAGTCCATCGGTCAAAAATCCATGCATGCTCAGAATCAAGTCGGCGCATGTCCGGAAGCATTTTTCTCAGCACGTTGTAGTGTTTTACGTCACCATGCTTGGACACGGTCGGATTTTTGACCGATGGTCACAGAGGTGAAATCCTTTCTCTCATCAAGCAAAGTGTGCTGGAATTTTGCGATACACTTACAGTATCTATATATATAAGATGTTTGGATGTTTATTTGGTGTAAATTTGTTTTTTAAATGCACTTTTTACTCCTTGATATTTTTGGAATAAACATAACTTTTTAACTTATTAATTGTATTATTGTAAGCCTTTTATGCCATTGATGTAACTGCTTTTTTGCCCAATTGCAGAGCTTTACCTCAGTTCCTACCTCCTACTCCTAGGGAAGTTTTTCTCTGTAATGTGTAGTTTTGCCCAAGTTACAATCCCTTTCTACCTTTGTGTGCCAGAGCAATACTATTTAGTTCATCCATAATGGTTGGTGTATGCTACTACTCTGGCAACTGGATGGCAATTGGATGACCCTCCAGTCGGGGTGTCCAGCGTTACAGAGAAAACCAAATTGCTAAGAGCTCTAAAATGCTGATTAACGCTAAGTTGGTGTCTAGGATTACCCTTTCAGATTTGCATCACTTGTTAGCATCTTCCAAGACAGTGGGAGGAAGGATTTCCTCAACTACAGAAGTGGATTCCTAAACCACCACACCAGGGATAACCTGGTCTTCAGGTGCCACGCAAGTTCATTTCTCTAGAGACTGACCAGTTTTATCTTTTGACAACACAATCTTGCATTGTAGGGGTCAAGAAGTGAACCGATGAATCAGTACTGGCAGTGGGGACAGAGATGCAGGTATTTTAAGCGATGTATCGGTTCCAGTAATGGCTTCTGAAAGTTCACGATCTAACTGAGCTTTTTAAGTTCTGGACTGTCTGCATTATTTTGTCAGGCTTTACACAGACTTTTCCCTCAATAGAAGATCGTCCAGGTATCCCACAATGGCATACCATTAAAGAATCAAGAACTTCAATTGGATCCTTTCAAAAAAGCTGTCAGCCAAAATGGATGGTACCTGAGCCTCATTGGAAGGAGAGAAGAGTCCTCAAGGTTTGCCTGTAATGCAGCCTTACGACGCTGGACCCTGCGTATTGAAACTCTAAGCAGTGTTTATTCTGACCAAGGTGCTTTCCTGCAGGGTGCTATACAGGTCCACATTAAGGGCTATCCAGTCCCGTAAAGTCTTTTATGACAACCCGCCGTGATGGGTGAAGATTGGACTCTCGTTATGCTTAGAGTCCTGCAGCATGAATGGTAAGTGTGCATTTTTTTGCAGTTTCTCTTTGAAAAACAAACCTAAAAAAGATCTGACTGTCTGGTGTTCTCTCAGTAGCCCCTAGGGGCAGTGTGATGTTTAAAACATGTTCTGTTTACTTATTAGGAGTATGAGCCACCCACTAGAGGGCGCAGGGGCCTATTTCTATATAGGAAGGAAGTTGAGGAGGTGGCCATGTCAGCCATGGGGACAGGAGGTTTAACAGGGCCTCTTTAAGACATAACAGTAGCCCATGGATACTGAAGAGTGGGAGAAATGTGTGTGCAGACAAGTCATGATTATATACTGGATTTGGAAGAAAGTTGGGACTTTGTATGAAACATACACCTGGGTGAGTGATACCGGGCAATAGATGTCTGACCAATAGAATACATATTAGAGCTGCACTAGCTGAATCTCTATACTCAGCACACAAGACAATAATACATAATACTGATATTTAATAATATATATACATATGATACAATAGAGCATGAAAGCATTGCAATATTGGTAATAATATACAAAAAGTCAGACAGATTGATCCATATATCACATGATAGCTATATACATGTCATGATTGTTACAGCATAATACATTAAACCGTGAACAGATCCCATGTAGTAATTACTGATAGCACCGGAATAGCTCGGAATAGCTCGACGCGTTTCGTGCAACTGCACTCTTCAGGAACTGATGCTAAAGTGTATCTGAAATTAGTAAAATATAGGCTGTTGGTATAGGATCTTGAATAAACTGAAAAGTGTATGTAAAAGGGGGCAGAAATAAAAGCAGTAAAAACCGGTGTGGGGCATCCTATAAAAGGTCTGTCCCAAGACTTACAAGTAATCCAAGAATTTGATTGGTAGTGAGATGGGCTGTATAATGTCCGGGCAGGACACCAGTACCGGGAGCTGAGGCGGTGTATCCCCAAAATGGATATGGAAGGAAACCCTCAGGAGGACCTAACCTCGACGGGGTAGGATAACCCGTGGGTGGTGGAATAGAAGATATTGTGATACAGGGATGGAGACGTAGGACCTACAAGTCCTATGCCTCATTTAAAGTCCCAAAACACCCGTACTCCCATCCCTCCCTTTTCCGCTCTCCCCTATTATGTCTAATGCTCAGGGATGGAAACATGCACCATGGACAGTTTACTGTCCTCATGTTGTTATATTTTATATACAGTATTTACATTGAGGATCCAACATTTTGGCTTGTTTTAGGACTCTGATTCTGTAAGTGTTGGGGGCTCCAACATACTACAATTGTTTACCAACAATTATAATGATATACATGGTCCATGATCAGTTTATTGGTTTGCGAGTGTGTTGGCTGATACTTGACCGGGTCTCATGCAGTGTCCGGGAGCTGCGATGCGCACCGTATGTCCTCCCTTCCCCTCTGCGTCTTCGGATGCCGAGGGACGGGGCGCACATCACGCTGCGCATCAATGTCACGCCCCCCAGCGCCGTGTGCCTGACGTCACTCACTGACTCCGCCACACAGACGCTGCGTGATTACAACAACAGTGCACTAGGGGTTTTGGCGCCATTCGCCGAGCAGATTCTCTGCTGAGGCTGTGGCTCCTCCCTTTCCCCTGGTTTTCGCTTCCCCTGGTCACGTTGGCGGTCACTCCCCATTTTGAGAGTATTTATACTCACCTCGGATTGATACATGTCCCGTGTGGATGTTGGTCTGTGTACATTTTTGGTATCCATATGGACTTGATGGGTTTACCCTAAGAACAAGGTAGCTTAATGATTATCTTGCTTCAGCAGTTCTCTACCCCTGGCTGTTGCAACTCTATCTTGCACTTATTACTATTTACTCCTTTCCATTCCTTCTAGAGTGGTCTACCCCCACCTAGTCAGCACAACTTAAATTTTTTATTATTATTCATTTGTATATTTGATGTTATGGCTTCTATATATTACATTGGTCTTGCTTGATATCCAGCCAGCAGACCATAAACCACAGTCCATTTACATTATTATGCTTTTTATATTTTTTGTAGATATCTTCATGATTACACCATTATCTTCTATTCCACCACCCACGGGTTATCCTACCCCGTCGAGGTTAGGTCCTCCTGAGGGTTTCCTTCCATATCCATTTTGGGGATACACCGCCTCAGCTCCCGGTACTGGTGTCCTGCCCGGACATTATACAGCCCATCTCACTACCAATCAAATTCTTGGATTACTTGTAAGTCTTGGGACAGACCGTTTATAGGATGCCCCACACCGGTTTTTACTGCTTTTATTTCTGCCCCCTTTTACATACACTTTTCAGTTTATTCAAGATCCTATACCAACAGCCTATATTTTACTAATTTCAGATACACTTTAGCATCAGCTCCTGAAGAGTGCAGTTGCACGAAACGCGTCAAGCTATTCCGGTGCTATCAGTAATTACTACATGGGATCTGTTCACGATTTTTAATGTATTATGCTGTAACAATCATGACATGTATATAGCTATCATGTGATATATGGATCAATCTGTCTGACTTTTTGTATATTATTACCAATATTGCAATGCTTTCATGCTCTATTGTATCATATGTATATATATTATTAAATATCAGTATTATGTATTATTGTCTTGTGTGCTGAGTATAGAGATTCAGCTAGTGCAGCTCTAATATGTATTCTATTGGTCAGACATCTATTGCCCGGTATCACTCACCCAGGTGTATGTTTCATACAAAGTCCCAACTTTCTTCCAAATCTATTGTGATACAGGGATGGAGACGTAGGACCTACAAGTTCTATGCCTCATTTAAAGTCCCAAAACTCCCATACTCCCATCCCTCCCTTTTCCGCTCTCCCCTATTATGTCTAATGATTATATACTGCATACTTACTGCTTAAGAGAGCTGTAAACCCTCCTGTTTTTTAGGATGCATTAAAGTGAAAAAAACTTCTGGCAGTCACTGGCCCCCCAGCCCCCTTGTTTTACTTGGAGCAGAAAGAAAAAGAACGGAGGGCGCACCGACCTAGTGTGATACCGTTTGGGTAACTTTTATTAAAATATTAAAATCAATCATTATACTAACAATTTGAGTTTTAAAATAGAGCCTTGAAAGACAGTACAGCAACAGGACACAGCAACACCCTTGTTTTACTTACCTGAGCCCTGGAATGTCCCACGGTGAGGATGTGCAGTTTCTCTGCCCAGGGTTCTCGGCTCTTGACTGGATAGATTGATAGCTGCGCAACCTTTGGCTTCCGTGCCTGTCAATCAAATTCAATGATGCAGGCGCAGAGTTCTGCATTCAGCGACTATGGATGCCAAATGCTAAACACAGGAGCGCGCCCGCAAGGTAACCTCTTAGGGGGGTTGTCTGATGAGGGGAGGAGCCGCAAGACCTGTCAGGAGACCCCAGAAACGGCGTTAGGGGCCACTCTGTGCAAAACTAACTGCACACTGGAGGTAAGTATGAAAGGTTTGTTATTTTTAAAAAAATGAACCTGTACTATCACTTTAATCTGGGGGGGGGGTGGTATAACTGTAAGTCCATACACTCCTAGCAGTGCACTTTAAAGTGTTGTGTCTCCAGTACAATGTGCATTTGGCACAAAACTATTATGGGACCTGGTGCAGTTGAAGAGCTGCATATTTGCAAACTGGCTTAAGTACATGTTTGCTAAAAGCTTATGTTGCTAAAAGTTTATATTTGCTAAAATCTCATGTTTGCTAACATATTATGTTTGCTAAAAGCTCATACTTGCTAAAAGCTCATGCTAGCTAAAAGCTTATGTTTGCTAAAAGCTTGTGCTTGCTAAAGCTCATGTTTGCTAAAAGCTTATGTTGGCTAAAAGCTCATGCTTGCTAAAAAGCTTGGCCCAGATTCAGAAAGAACTTACTCTGTTGTATCTATGCGCCGTACCCACAAAACTAGATACGCCTGAAAATAGGCTTCTTCCGACCGACGTAACTTTCCTACGCCGGCACCCATTGATTTCTATTCAAATATGCAAATGAGGGAGATACGGCGATTCACAAACGTACGTGCGCCCAGCGCAGGCTACGCGCGGTGCGCGTAAGTTGTACGTCCGGCCTAAAGTTACCCCTCATAAAGCAGGGGTAACTCAGCAACAGACGTGCACATGTCAGCTGGAGAGCAGCTACAGCAGCACCGTTACGGATGAGCTGAGCAACCACACTTGCAGGACAACACATCTGTATGCCAACATGCCAGGGGCAGCCATGGTCATAGCACTACTGCGTCTACAGGCACGGAGGAGGGCACAGGAGAGGATATACCGAATGTGCATAAACGAAGGTGTATCGCATCTTCAGATTCAGCCCTGATGCCATCCTGGAATTAGCCACAGCCTTGCATAATGACATCACCAGCAAGACACAACGCGTACATGCAGTGCAGCCACTGGTCAAGGTACTGGCAACACCCCATTTCCTTGCCAGTGGATCTTTTCAGCGTACAAGTGGAGCCGTGTCTGGGATGTCATAATTCACCATGAGCAGATGTGTGCACCAGGTTGTCCCCGCAATCCTCACATGCATGTCCCACCACATCATCAAACCCACCCATGAGCACCTGCGGCAGAAGGCAATGCAGGATTTCGTCAGAATTGCCGGATTCCCACGCACCGTGGGGGCCATTGATTGCACATATGTGGCACTATGGCCCCTCTGTGCCACAGAGCACATATACCGTAATCGTAAGCAGTGGCATTCCATCAACGTACAGGTGATAGCCGATGCCCAATGCCTCATATGGCACGTATGTGCCAAACACCCAGGGGCCAGCCACGACAGCTACATATACCATCAAAGCAACATCCCAACAGAATTCGAACAGAACGTGTACAGGGACAGCTGGCTGGTTGGTGAGTGACATGGGTGTCAGGCATGACTGTCCGACCCCATGATGCAGACATTACGAGGGGCACATGCACGGCTAACATCCTCCTGTCTTTTCCCTTCCAGGTGACTCGGCATATGCACTTGGGCCCCATCTCATGACTCCATACCGGGATCCCCAAACGGCGAGAGAAGATACAATGCTGCACACATACGCACCCGTGCAGTGGTGGAGCCCACATTTGGCATCCTGAAGTCCCGTTTCCGATGCCTGGATAAGTCTGAGGGGACCCTGTTGTATTCCCCAAACATTGTGTGCCAGATCATCAGTGCATGTTGCACTCTGTCCTGAATCCTTCCCAGCTGCTAGCAGAGTTACCCAGTGCACCATGAAAGAAAGGTAATGTCCCTGTCCATGTCCGCTGGACCATGAGTCAGCGGTAATTTGCACCTTACTGCTAACCACCCTGTCCAACGAGGCCAAGACATCGCCCTTCCACATGCTGGTAGAGACGGAATGGCCTTCCGAGAAAAAAATGCAGTTTGGTAACCTGCCACTGAAGTACAGCACATTCCACAAATTCTCAAAAGGGGGCAGAGTCTACTAGCTGAAAAGGCAGCAGTTGGAGTGCTAGCAATTTAGCCAAACTAGCATTCAGCCGCTGAGCATGTGGATGGCTGGGACCAAATTTCTTTAGACGGTTTAGTAACTGGAATAGGGAAATTTGCTTGCTACAATCGGATTTAGGTGTACCGCTATCGGATTGCCCACAAGTGCTTGGGACACCTAATTCTACACCTTCATTCTTCTCAGTGCAGGTCTCCGAGAGGACTGAAGGTATAGTGGGGTTGGAGATCCCAGCTGATGAGGAGCAAGACGAGGTCTGCCTTGTTCTTTGGTGTGGGTCTTTTAACTACTGTTGCCAACGGACTGCATGGGTGGTCGACATATGTCTGGTCAAGCATGTGGTGCCCAAGCGGCTGCTGTTTTGGCCACACTTGATACGCTTCAGACATATGTTGCAAACAGCAATGGTGTAATCTGCTGCACACGTCTCAAAAAAGGCCCACACCAAAGAACTTTTGAAAAAATGTGCAGTTAACAGTGCCCCGCACATGCGGAGCTCTGCGGTGTGATGCAATCGGTTGGCTGCCCTTAAGCTGGCCCCTAGAGGGCATCCTGCCTCGTTGGAGATGTGCCTCCTCCTCCTCTCTTCTATCAGGCACCCACGTAGAGTCAGTGACCTCATCATACCCTCCCTCCTCGCCACTGGAGCAAACCTGGCAGTATGCTGCAGCTGGGGGAACATGCCAGTTTCTTGTCCTTCTTGGGCACCCTCTCTCTGGGCTCACATTACTGCCTTCATCCTCAACCTGGGTACCACTATCGGAGCCTTCAAAACGCTGCGCATTCTCCTGCAGCATGTACCCTACACTGTGGTCGAACAGTTCGGGGGACTCCACAGGGCATAATGGTGGGGCTAGGGAAGGATTGACTGATGACAATGAGCCAATGGAAAAGAGGCCGCTTTGGCAGCTGCATTGGCAGCCAAAATAATATGAGCCTGACTGACAGAAGATGAGGAGGATGAGGATAGCTTTGTCATCCACTCTACCAACTCTTCTGCATGTTGTGGCTCAACACGGCCAGATGCCGAAAATAAGGCCAAGCTTGCCCCACGGCCTCTTCTTGGTGGCATTCCAGACATACTGTACAATTAGATTAGCAAAACACTGCCCAAAGTTTACTAGAAACAGTACACCAAAAATGGCCTGGAGTCAGGTATAGGCTTGGCTGGAATAGAATGCAGTGGATATATATGTAGGAGACTGTATATATATTTTATGCACTGCAGCTCACTGAGTCACTTGCCTGCCTGCCTCAAAGGGGCTTTGAACACGTACATCAGGAATGGCCTACAGTCAGGTATAGACTTGGCTAGACTAGAATGCAGTGGATATATATGTAGGAGACTGTATATATATTTTATGCACTGCAGCTCACTGAGTCACTTGCCTGCCGGTAACTTAATGTGCCGATCCCAACAATCAATCAGTGGCTCCTTTGGGGGTAGCGCTACACATGGGGGCTCGTAATCCGGGAGTCGGCTGTTACCTCACGAAATCAGAAGTGAGTGATTATTTACTAAAGAGCGGAGAGTGTCCAGTGTTGTGTATTGAACTGTCCGGCAGAGAGGGAGTTAACCTCACATCACTGAGCTGGGGCGTACGTGCGATACAGGACGCGCCTGAAACGTTTCCTGACAAGTTCTTTCAAGTGGGAGGAGTCACCCTCCCCTGCGTGAGACATGCATTGGGATTTCGCGCCAAACGAATGTCGGAACGCCCATCTGCGCGACAAGAAGGCAGAACCACCATTTTCTTTAAGAAGGACGGATCGCTGCTGGAGATGTCCAAAATCTTGAAGACCCCACCTGCCCTAAGGCACCCCATGACTATACCGGGGTTGCCTTCTGAGCCTGCAGGGTTCAGGATGCCCGTGACAGATACGGGCATTCGGCTGTCCACGGCGGGACAGTTTGTTTTGCTGTCCTCTGAAGGGACAGAGATGTTGGGGCTCTCCTGCCCCAGATGTGAGGAGTTGGCAGTCTACCTCCTGCCCTTTTCCCGATGTCATTGGTGCCAAGCTCCTTTGTTCTCTACATTGCCCATAGTTAAACCCCCGAAGGAGTACCTTATGGACCAGACTTCGGGAGTCATCACCGCGGGATCGGAGGCCTTGTGGCCAGAAATCCCCTCCTCCAAGGAAAACGCGGAGTTGAGGCCCCAGAGAGAGGGAAGTACCACCGCCCCGTCCACCAGGACTTCAGTACCGGCTGCCGTGTTCTCTCACCCTCAGAAGGCAGGCCTATCAGACGGGACGGAGGATGCCAATGTCCACGCGGCATGCGCAACAAGCGTGTGGGACGACACCACCGGCGAGGTTGTCTCTGCTGGCGCCACCTCCATCAGGTGTTTCGCCACGGGAGAGAGGCCTCCCCGATCAATCGATTAGGGTGCAATAAGGGAGCTTCGCCGACCTGCTACGGCCACTACCGCAACCCGGGCTTTGAACTGCCTCCCTGCCAGAGCGGAGGAATCTTCTGATCCCGAGTTTCTATCCAGTGGGTCGCAGACGGATGGTGGCGACTTGCCCGATTGCCTTTTCGAGCCGCGATTCCCCGAGCAACAGGAACGTGCCGTCCCAGGCGGGCGCCCGCTGTCTATGTCTCGGCCCCCCTTGTTTTTTTTGGGGGGGCCTGATGAGTTATAGGTGTTGCCCACCATAGGCACTCACCTCGAGGGAAGTTACGGACAAGTATGCCCCCCCATTCTGTTTTTTTCCCGTTTTCCCTTTTCCCCCCTGCTCCCCCAGAACCACATAAACTTTTGTTTGGGAAATACAGTGGAAGATTGAATAGGACTTTTTTTTTTTCTCTTCCTCCCCCTCTTTATTGCTACTTCTGCACCTTAGTTTTTTTTTCTGCTGCAGTACCAGCCCACTGACAGCTAGGGGAAGTGTTCTGCACCATGACTTAACAGGGAAAAAGAAATTTGTTGAGTTTTACTATTCTGACCTTCTTGCATAACCAAAAGTATTTCTTCCACATAACTTACAAGTCTTAGGACTCCCTGAGAGGGAAGGAGGTTTTGTGCTCAGGTTCGAGCCCACAGCTTCAATCCTGAACTGGGAGGTTGTATGTAAACAGTGTATATTTGAATAGGTTTTTTTTCTTACAGGTTTTTTTTTTGCTTTTGGACCCAACTATTGTCGACACTGTGGAGAATGGGCAGCTAGAAAGATAGGGTTGAGTATGTCATTTGAAATGTTGTGATTTACTGTGTGCATTCTGTCCTTTCTCCTTCTCTCTTTTCTGTCTGGTTGGTTGGTATCAGTCCAGCATTCGTGTTCGAATGCTTTTGGACACTGGGGACAGTGTCAATTTAGGAGGGGAGATTATGTAGCGCCCCCTTGCTTTCAGCATGGGCACTATGCTAAAGTTAGTTGGACTGGGAGAGTTACATTGCTCCCAGTCGTGATTTGCCTAATTTGTGACCTCTGTCATTCCGGAAAGGTTCACTGGGTCAGTTTGCATTCTAGGGATGTGGTATCATCTCTGGTTGGCAGTTGGCGCCAGAGAGGTTTCTGGCAGAGCAAGTCTTCCCCAGCAGCCAATTGGAGGAGTTCTTCCCTCGCGGGGCATGCTGGGGAGGGGTATATCTGGTACAGGGGTCATGTGTTCTGAATCTTCGCGGGGTCCCGGTTCCAGGTGCGGCATCCACCTTCAGGGTGCGCGCATCCATGGACCCTTCCGGCGTGGCCCTCCTGGCCAAGCTTACAGACTTCATCGAGCCTCAACCGGAGGCGAAAGGGGACCCCAGTGGCCTACTGGGTTCCCAGTCTTATTGAAGGGATCCAAGGCTGGGTTCCGTGCGACTGGGGGATTGGCTTGAGGGGAACCCTGAGGCAGGTTGTCCAACACGGCTTGAACGAACCAATCGGGGATCTGGTGACCGGGACAGGTACGCTTTACTGTCTCCCGGTGATCTGTGCTAGAATCTACTGGGAGGATTCGCTCTGTTCATCCACTTAATCTCGTTTAAATTAATTGGCCTGTTGCAGAGGTCCTAGAACCAGGTCTGTGTTAAGATCTGTTCCTCCCAGAAAATCTAAAGTGACACCTCGGCTGCCAGGCTCACGCAGGAGACCTGTCTGTGGGCACTTCACCCACTCAGGCAGGATTGGTGACGAGCTTACAAATTAGTACTACTGGGGGCAAGCATGCCCGTTCATATCCAGGCCTGACACCGCAAGTTCTCCTCTTCTTTCATCAACCTTTTTTCCTTCCTAACTGAAGTTGATGTTGGCTGTGTTGGTCTGGAAATAAAGCATTGGAAAAACCTTTAGTGACTGTCTGGTGCTTCGCTCACTACTTTGTTCCTGCATCACACCCCTAGACAACGCTAGGGTAACTTAATGTGCCGATCCCAACAATCAATCAGCGGCTCCTTCGGGGGTAGCGCTACATATATTTATACACTGTATAGTTTAGTTAGATTCGTTTTTCAATCAACTGTCAAGTTACTTACCTTGTCCCTGGATCCTGCGATGCCGCCCCACTGTGTGATCGAGCGGTGTCCTCTTCGCTTGAATCACAGTGCCGAGTGCCGCCGTGCTTCGTTCCCTGCAAAATTACGATGCACGGGGGCGGAGATCGGCGCCAAATTTTAAAAAGTAAATAAACACGATACATACATTATACTGTAATCTTATAGATTACAGTACTGTATGTAAAAAATACACCCCCCCCCCCTTTGTCCTTAATGGTCTGCCCAGTGTCCTACATGCACTTTTATATAATAAAAACTATTCTTTCTGCCTGGAAACTGGAGATTGTCCATAGCAACCAAAAAGTGTCCCTTTATGTCAAAAGTGGTTTTAGACCAGCTAAAAAAACAGAGATAATAAATTAGAATCACTTGCAGAATTCAGCGATAGCGATTTGTGGGGAAATTCGTCAGCAGACAGTAAATGACAGCGACGATTCTGCAACTGAGCAAACTGATTCTGAGCAAATTTTTGATTTGATTACTTTGTTGAATAATTTTTATTATAATTACATTATTATTTGTTATAATTACTGTATTTGCTGGCGTATAAGACTACCTTTTACACTTAAAAAAACTGTCCAAAAAGCAGGGGTCGTCTTATACCTCGGGTCAGCTGCTCAGATGCCTGCTGGATGTGCAGTAATGTAGCTTCGGCTACATACAGTATATACCGTTTAACCAATCCCGGTGAGCGATGTATTCAAATTTATACAGAGCCTGCTCAGATTGGGGTAACAACCTCTGCCAAGCCGAGTGCCTACATACAGTAACCTGCTCGGATTGGCTTTGATGCCGCATACACACGATCATTTTTTGTGATGAAAAAAAACGACGTTTTCTGTGAAGTAAAAAACAACATTTTTGAAACGTCACTTTTGAAAGACGATGTTGCATACACACCATCGTTTTTTTCACAAAAAGCGAGGTTACGTTCACCACTCTTTTCCATTGAAGCTCGCTTCATAACTAGCTTCTGGGCATGCGCGGGTTGAAAAACGTCATTTTAAACAACGTTTTTGCTACACACGGTGACTTTTTGTGAAACAAAAAACGACGTTTTGAAAAACGACACAAAAAATTCAAGCATGTTGGAATTTTTTTTGGGTCGTTTTTTTTAAGACAAAAAACGACGTTTTGCCCACACACGATCAATTTAAATAACGTTTTAAAAAACAACGTTTTTTTTCATCGCAAAAAACGACCGTGTGTACGCGGCATGAGAGTCAGAGAGGCGTGGGCTAATGATGCTACAGCCTCTGCCAATCCAAGCAGGCTTTGAATTCATTAATAGAATACATTGCTTGTCGTGATTGGCTCCAGCTCCAGCAAGAATATAGAAAAATATGGCTCCAGAAGAAAGAAATATGAAGCATCGGAAGGGGGGGGATCGTCTTATACAGTGAGTACAGGCAGAAAATCTTAAAAAAAATGTAAAATTAGGGGGTCGTCTTATACGCCCGGTCACATTATATGCCGGCAAATCCGTTATTTATAGTCATTTTTTTAATTATAATTTATGATTTTGTGTTTCAAACTTTATCATACCTGAGATGTCTACTAGACTCCTGTTTGGTCATATTCAAGTGAGTTATTCCTAAGAATTACAGGCTTACAGTATAAAATGCCAAATTTGCATGCTAGCTGCAGTGTTCTCACGTGTTGCATTGCCTGTGTGCTCAGTGCACCTAAACCAACTGGCTGTATACTGCAAGTTTGCTCATTACTTTTCAACTAAACCCACTTGGTGCATAGTGCAAGTTTGCTACTAACTTTGCACCCAAACACACTTTGGGCCACTCCTGATACACCGCCGTAAATTCAAATGTGCGCCGTTGCATCTTTACGCTGATTCAGAAAGCTAGATAGGCCGAAAAACATGGCTTCAGTCGCTGGACGCATTTGGCGTTCCCATTAAAAATATGCAAATGAGCTAGATACACCGATTCACGAACGTAGTTGCGCCCGGCGTAATGATATACGTTGTTTGCGTAAGGCGTTCGACCGGTGTAAAGTTACCCCTGCTATATGAGGCACAACTCATGTTAAGTATGGACATCGGAACAGCGTCGTATTGTACGTCGTTTAAGTAAGTCGTTCGGGAATGGGGCTGGGCGTAAGTTACGTTCTCGTTGATATCAATGAGTATTTGCGACGTGATTTTGGAGCATGCGCACTGGGATACGTCCACGGCCGGCGCATGCGCCGTTCGTTCGGCGCGTCATTTACGTGGGGTCACGATTCATTAACATACAACACGCCCACTAACAGCCTACTTTGAATTGTGCGCGGTTACGCCGGCCCATTTACACTATGCCGTCGTAACTTAGAGCGCAAGTTCTTTCTGAATACGGGACCTGCCGCTATAAGTTACGGCTACGCCGCCGGAAAGATACGAAAATGTATCTGAATCTGGCCCTTTGTGTATAGTGCAAGTGTGCTCATTACTTTACAAGTAAACCCACTTGGTGCATAGTGCAAGTGTGCTCATTACTTTGCAACTAAATCCACTTGGTGCATAGTGCAAGTGTGCTCACTACTTTACAACTAAACCCACTTGGTGCATAGTGAAAGTGTGCTCACTACTTTGCAACTAAACCCACTTGGTGCATAGTGCAAGTGTGCTCATTACTTTGCAACTAAACCCACTTGGTGCATAGTGCAAGTGTGCTCATTACTGTGCAACTAAACCCACTTGGTGCATAGTGCAAGTGTGCTCATTACTTTGCACCTAAACCCACTTGGTGCATAGTGCAAGTGTGCTCATAACTGTGCAACTAAACCCACTTGGTGCATAGTGCAAGTGTGTTCATTACTTTGCAACTAAACCCACTTGGTGCATAGTGCAAGTGTGCTCATTACTTTCCAACTAAACCAACTTGGTGCATAGTACAAGTGTGCTCATTACTTTCCAACTAAACCCACTTGGTGCATAGTGCAAGTGTGCTCATTACTTTACAACTAAACCCACTTGGTGCATAGTGCAAGTGTGCTCATTACTTTGCATTTAAACCCACGTGGTACATAGTGCAAGTGTGCTCATTACTGTGCAACTAAACCCACTTGGTGCATAGTGAAAGTGTGCTCATTACTGTGCAACTAAACCCACTTGGTGCATAGTGCAAGTGTGCTCATTACTTTGCACATAAAGCTACTTGTTGTGTACTGCATATGTCCTTCTGCAGTTTGCACCAAAAGCTATGAGGTGTGTGTACTGCCTTTGTCCTCTGCAGGCCATTATAATGTCTCGAAGGGCAACAAGGAGAGGCAGAGAGTCACGAGGGCAAGCAGGCTCTGCGTCAACAGGCAACAGTGCTGGTCGTGGACATGGTCATCCTCATCAGTAAGTGGCCGTGTAACACGCTCATCCTTGTTTTCGGCAGCTGGCCGTGTTGAGCCGCAACATGCCGAAGACTTGGTAGAGTGGATGACCAAGCCATCCTCATCCTCTCTCACCCAGGCTCAGGGTACTTTGTCTGGCAAAGTAGCTGCCAAGGCATCCTCTTCCCTCTGCTCAATGGCATCACTTACTCCTTCCCTAGTCCCACCATGTCCTCCTGAGGAGTCCCACGAACTGTTTGAACACAGTGTTGGGTATATGCTGCATAAAGATGCGCATCGTTTTGAAGGCTCCGATGATGGAACACAGATAGAGGAAGGCAGTAATATGAGCCCAGAGAGAGGGGGTGCCCAAGAAGGACAGCAATCTGGCAGTCATCTTCCCTCAGTTGCAGCATACTGCCAGGTTTTTGACAGTGATGAGAAGGGAGGGGATGATGAGGTCACTGACTCTACATGGGTCTGATAGGAGAGAGGAGGAGGAGGAGGAGGCACAGGCAAAGAGGCAAGATGCCCTCCAGGGGACAGCTTAAGGGCAGCACACCAACTGCATTACATTGCAGAGCTACGCCTGTGCAGGGCACTGGTGTGTCTCAGCATTACTGCAAAAGTTCTTTGGTGTGGGCCTTTTTTGAGACATGTGCATCAGATCGCACCGTTGCTATTTGCAACATATGTCTCAAGCGTATCTCGCAAAAACATCTACCGCTTGGGCACCACATGCTTGACCAGACATATGTCGACCTGCCATGCAGTTCGTTGGCAAGCATACCTGAAAGACCCACACCAAAGAACAAAGCGGACCTCCCCTTGCCCCTCATCAGCTGGGATCCCCAACCCCACTAAACCTTCAGTCCTCTCTGAAGCATGCACTGATAGAATTAGGTGTGTCACAACCTAGTAGTACATGCGGGAAATCTACTATCGGTACACCGATGGCAGATTGTACCAGACAAATTTCCCTGCTCCAGCTGCTGCAGCGCCAAAAGAAGTACTCTCCCAGCCATCCACATGCCCAGCAGTTGAATGCTAGCTTAGCGAAATTGCTAGCACTTTAACTGCTGCCTTTTCAGTTGGTAGATTCTGTCCCCTTCCGTGAGTTTGTGTAATGTGCGGTACCTCAGTGGCAAGTTCCCAAACGCCACTTTTTCTCACGGAAGGCGATTCCGGCTCTCTACCGCCATGTGGAAGGCAATGTCCATGCCTCACTGGACAGGGCGGTCAGTGGTAAGGTGCATATTACCGCTGACTCATGGTCCAGCAGGCATGGACAGGGACGTTACCTCTCTTTCACTGCGCATTGGGTGACTCTGCTGGCAACTGGGAAGGACAGGTTGTTCCGTCACCACGCCTCCAAAACACTACTACTGGTTGTGACACACCTCTCTCCTCCACCCCCTCCTCTACTTTTTCCTCTGTGGCCTCTTCCTGTGCTGATGTGTCCTCGGAACCAGCCGTGCTCCGTAGGCGTACAAGGTGCTACGCAGGAATGCAGGCAAAGAGATGCCATGCAGTGCTAGAGCTGGTGTGCTTGGGAGACAGGAGCCACACTGGGGCAGAGGTTCTGTCAGCTCTGCAGGGGCAGGCTCAGAGGTGGTTGATGCCACGCCAGCTTAAGCCAGGAAAGGTGGTTAGCGACAATGGCACCAACCTCCTCACTGCCCTACGACAGGGACAACTCACCCATGTGCCCTGTTTTGCTCATGTTCTGAATTTGGTGGTGCAGCGGTTCTTGGGCAGGTACCCGGGCTTACAGGATGTCCTGAAGCAGGCCAGGAAAGTCTGTGTGCATTTCAGAAGGTCATATAATGCCACTGCTCGGCTGACAGACCTCCAAAGGGAATACAACCTGCCCAAGAACCGCCTAATCTGTGACATGCCCAGCAGATGGAACTCTACATTGGCCATGCTGCAGCAGCTGCACACGCAGCAGAGGGCCATCAATGAGTACCTATGCCAATATGGCAGCAGAACTGGGTCAAGGGAGCTTGTTTTTTTCCCCACGCCAGTGGGCTTTGATCAGGGATGCATGCACTGTCCTTTCACCATTTGAGGAGGCCACGAGGATGGTGAGCAGTGACAGTGCATGCATCAGTGAGACTGTCCCTCTTATTCACATGTTGGAGCACACGCTATGTGGAATAATGGACATGGTCCTTGAGGCAAAACAGAGGGAGGACTTCCTTATCTCTCAAGGCCCCCTTTATCCAGACAGTGGTCCTGCTTGCCTGCCTAGCACACAGGAAGAGGAGGAGGAGAAGGAGGAGGAGGAGGATTGTATCAGCAGCATGGAGATGGAGCTTTTGACTCAGCATCAGCAGCAGTCTTCAAGGGATCAATTACAGTCCCAAGGAACCCATGGACTTTTACGTGGCTGGGATGAGGTGGCTGCGGATCCTGTCGTCCTCAGTGACCCAGAGGACTTTGCCCTGAATGCCTCAGCAAACCCACGCCGCATGGCCTCCCTGATCCTGCAAAACCTGCGTAAGGATCCTTGTATTCGTTTTATCAAGAGGGGATCATTACTGGCTGGCAACTCTCCTTGATCCACGTTACAAGGGTAAGGTTGCGGACCTTATCTTGCCATCGCAGAGGGAGCAGAAGATTAAACATCTTCGGGAGGCCTTGCAGAAAGGTCTGTGCAACGCGTTCCCAGAGACTGGGGGGTTACCAAATCCTGGTCCCAGACAACGTGTTGCTGAGGCTTCAGTGAGTCACAGAAGGAGCAGTGGAGAAGGTGGCCGTCTGACTGATGCGTTCAGACAATTTTTTAGTCCACAGCACCAAGGTATGACCGGTTCCAGCAACCATCGCCAGCGTCTGTTTTACATGGTGCTAGAATACCTAGGGGCAAGAGCAGACTTGGACACCTTTCCCACCGAAAATCCTCTAGCTTACTGGGTCTTGAGGATGGATCACTGGCCAGAGCTTGCACAGTACGCAATTGAGCTACTGGCTTGTCCTGCATCCAGCGTTCTTTCAGAACGCACATTCAGTGCTGCTGGAGGCTCGACTGACCTTCATAAAAATGAATCAGGCTTCGATCACCACCAGCTACCAAGCACCTGATGCTGATGTAACTAAATCATTTTTTTGAAATGTCAGATCCCTTGGAGACTGCCTATGCTAAAGCTGAGTGACTATCCTGTTATGCTGACTAAATATCCTTCTCCTTCTCAATGATCCTGATGATAGCTTGTAAGAACATTGTTGGTTCTGGGCACCGCCACCAGTGGCTAAGGCCCAATTTTTCTGCCCCTGTTTAACAGGGGCGTGTAATTTACAATTTTTGTTGCAATAGTTTGCAGCAGGCTCTTTGCTGCGCTACAACTAGAGTATCTGTGAGGGGGTTGCAGTGTTGTGGCACCATCACCAGTGGCTAAGGCCCAATTTTTCTGCCCCTGTTTAACAGGGGCGTGTCATTTACAATTTTTGATGCAGTAGTTTGCAGCAGGCTCTTTGCTGCGCTCCAACTAGTGTATCTGTGAGGGGGTTGCAGTGTTGTGGCACCAGCACCAGTGCCTAAGGCCCAATTTTTCTTCCCCTGTTCAACAGGGGCGTTTAATTACAATTCTTGATCTAATATTTCACAGCAGGGCATTCCAAGACTAAGGCCTCGTACACACGATCGGACATATCCGATGAAAACGGTCCGCGGACCATTTCCATCGGATATGTCCGATCGGGAGTTTGATCCGATGGAGTGTACACACCATCGGATCAAATTCCCCGCCGCCGGACGGCGCGGTGACGCGGCGGTGACGTTGACGCCGCCACGTCACCGCACCAGGAAGTTAAACACTTCCACGCATGCGCCGAATCCATTCGGCGGCGGCGCGGCGGCGGTGGGGGACGACATGTCTGCTGGTAAGTGTACTAACCAGCAGACATGTCGGGCGGACAGATTCCACCGGATGGATTTCAAAGCATGCTTTGAAATCTGTCGGGTGGAGAAATCTGTCCGCTAGCCCATACACACGAGCGGAGATGTCTGCTGAAACGGTCCATCGGACCGTTTTCAGCGGACATATCCCCTCGTGTGTACGAGGCCTAACTGTGAGGGGTTGAAATGTTGTGGCAACACCAACACCTAGGGCCCAAATTTTTGCAGCGTATATACGGCAGGCCCCTACTTTAAAACCTCCAACTTACAAATGACTCCTACTTGCAAACGGAAGGAGACAACAGGAAGTGAGAGGAAATCTACCCCTAGGAAGGGAAATTCTCTCCCGTAAAAGGTGTCTCCTGTCCACTGATGCTTTATCACAATCCCTTTTTCACAAAAAATCATTTGTCTTTGAGACAGAAAGTGAGGTGCAATCTTCTGAACAGATGCACACAGACAGCAAAACAAATGTTACAGGGGTGATAACCCTTCTCTATGTTTTCAGAAAAGCTTAAAAAAGATTCTATGGCTGAAGCTACACTTTAAATAAGTACCAGTTGAAAATTCCACTTAACAACAAGCCTACAGTCTCTGTCTTGTTTGCACCACCTGTATACTGCTGTTCAAAGTATATAGGGCTTGTAATGACCTGGGGGGAGCGTGGTGGGGAAACCCATGCTATTTTTCTCAGTGATTTTCATCCATATTGCAGGGACCAGACATTACATTAAAGCCGCAAGCAGTTTTAAATGACCTTTTTCTTATAGTAATCTCATTTTAGGCAGGGACAGTTCTAAACACGTGCCACTACTATAGACACCCAGCAGGTACGATATTTAAAGGAATTTTTGATTTTTTTTTTTTCACTTTAAGCATCATTAAAATCGCTGCTCCAGAAAAATAAACCGTTTTTAAAACTTTTTTTTCCATTGTTCCCTGGGGCAAGACCCGGGTTCTCAAAGGCATTTTCTGACAATAACGTGCATATGGGGCATTAAAATTAGCACTTTTGAATTTAAACGCTCGAGTCCCATTGACGTCAATGGGGTTCTAAATGTTTGCGCGAACGGTCGGTCCGTTCGAAGGTTCTGGTGTGAATTGAACGGGGGGGTTCGGCTCATCCCTATACACCAGTTATGGCCTACAGTCAGGTATAGGCTTGGCTAGACTAGAATGCAGTGGATATATATGTAGGAGACTGTATATATATTTTATGCACTACAGCTCACTGAGTCACCGGCCTGCCTGAAAGTGTCTTTTAACACATACGCTGGGAATGGCCTACAGTCAGATATAGGCTTGGCTAGACTAGAATGCAGTGGATAGATATGTAGGAGACTGTATATATATTGTATACACGGCAGCTCACTGAGTTGCTTGCCTGAAAGTGTATTTGAACACGTACACCAGGAATGGTCTAAGTCAGATATAGGCTTGGCTGGCCTAGACTAGAATGCAGTGGAGATTATATATAAATATATATACACACACATATACACAGGCTTGTATATATATATATTATATATATTAAATGCACTGCAGCTAGTTGAATCACCTGCCTGCCTGAAGTATATTAGAAACAGTACACCAAGAACGGTCTGCAGTGAGATCTAGCTAAACTGGATTCAGTGTGTGTATATCTATATATATATATATATATATATATATATATATATATACACAAAGCCAGCATGTATATATACAGGGCTTTTTTTCAGGGTGAAAGTGGGGGGAACATAGTTCAGGCAGCTCCAGCACTGAATGTATGTAATGGCAAGGGGTGCTAGAGGGTCTTTGATGCTGACTGCTAGGGATCTATTGTAACTGGTAGGGATCTATGTTTGCATGGGGGCCTATTGTTGCTAGAGGGTGTCTTATGTTGCTGAGGGCTCAATTGTTGCTGGGAGGCATCTACTTTTGAGGGAGAGGTCTATTGTTGCTGGCTGCTGGAAGATCTGTTGTTGCTGCTGGGAGTAAATTGTTGCCCGGGGTGGATCTATTATTGTTGGGGGGGTATAATGTTGTGTGAGGAATCTATTGTTGCTGGGGGGGTTATATTATTGCTGGGGTGGAGTCTTTTGTTGCTAGAGGGATCTATTTTGTACTGGGGTCAGGTCTATTGTCGCTGAGGGGAGATCTTTTGTTGCTGGGTGGATCGGTTTTCGCTGGGGGGATCTAGTGTGCCTAGAATGGGGTTCTATTGTTGCTGGGCGGAGCTATTATTGCTGGGGTGGGGTCTATTGCTGCTGGCTTTAGGGGATCTATTTTACTGCTTTTTTTGTTATCATTAACAAATTGCATACAAATTACTTAGCACCACAAAATAATTCTTGGTTCTGAATTCCCTAAAAGGGTGGTACTGGGTAGCTAGGTGGGGGGTGGAACCAAGGGAAGGTACTTGGAGGTGGGTAGGGGTAAAGACAAGGGTGGTTTAAAAAGGGTGGAGTTCCTGCACCTATTCTCTGAAAAAAAATCCCTGTATGTATGTATGTATGTATATATATATATATATATATATATATATATATATATATATATATATATATATATATACACATACATATACACACATATACACACACAAAATGCACTGCAGCTAGCTGAATCACCTGCCTGCCTAAAGTATATTAGAAACAGTACACCAGGAACAGTCTGCAGTGAGATCTGGCTAAACTGGATACAGTGTGTGTGTGTATGTATGTATGCATGTATGTATGTATATATATATATATATATATATATATATATATATATATATATAAAAAAAGCCTGGATATATATATATATATATATATATATACACTAAATACACTGCAGCTAACTGAATCGCCTGCCTGATCAAACTAAATGAAATGACACTCTCTCTCTCAACGCCAGCAACACACCAAGGGCGGATCCAGAGTCTAGTCTCGGGGGGGGCACTGCCAGAAAATAAGGTGTTGCTTACAGAACTCAATTAGGTGTCCGATGTGTCCGCTGCAATGTTGCAGTACTGCTAAAAAATCAATGATCCCCGCCATTACTAGTAAGACATATTTAAATATGAATGCCATAAATCTATCCCATGGTTTGTAGACGATTGTCAGGGACTGCAGACGTGGTACAAGAGATGGTCAGAGACTGCAGACATGGTACAAGAGGTGGTCAGAGAATGCAGATATGGTACAAGAGATGGTCAGAGACTGCAGACGTGGTACAGGAGATGGTCAGACTACAGACGTGGTACAAGGAGATGGTCAGAGACTGCAGACTTGGTACAAGGAGATGGTCAGAGACTGCAGACGTGGTACAAGAGATGGTCAGGAAAATCGCAGACGTGGTACAAGAGATGGTCAGAAAACTGCAGACGTGGTACAAGGGATGGTCAGAGACTGCAGACGTGGTACAGGAGATGATGGTGAGAGACTGCAGGCATGGTACAAGAGATGGTCAGAGACTGCAGACGTGGTACAAGGAGATGGTCAGAGACTGCAGACGTGGTACAAGAGATGGTCAGAGACTGCAGACGTGGTACAGGAGATGGTCAGAGACTGCAGACGTGGTACAAGGGATGGTCAGAGACTGCAGACGTGGTACAAGGGATGGTCAGAGACTGCAGACGTGGTACAAGAGATGGTCAGAGACTGCAGTCGTGGTACAAGGGATGGTCAGAGACTGCAGACGTGGTACAGGAGATGGTGAGAGACTGCAGGCATGGTACAAGAGATGGTCAGAGACTGCAGACGTGGTACAAGGAGATGGTCAGAGACTGCAGACGTGGTACAAGAGATGGTCAGAGACTGCAGACGTGGTACAAGAGATGGTCAGAGACTGCAGACGTGGTACAAGGGATGGTCAGAGACTGCAGACGTGGTACAAGGGATGGTCAGAGACTGCAGACGTGGTACAAGAGATGGTCAGAGACTGCAGACGTGGTACAAGGGATGGTCAGAGACTGCAGACGTGGTACAAGAGATGGCCAGAGACTGCAGACGTGGTACAAGGGATGGTCAGAGACTGAAGACATGGTACAAGAGATCATTGCAGCCTCACTGTGCATATGAACGCAGCCCCACCTTTGTATATCAATGCAGTCCCACTTTTGTATATCAATGCAACCCCACTTTTGCATATCAATGCATCCCCACTTTTGCATATCAATGCAATCCCACTTTTGTCTATCAATGCACCCCCGCTTTTGTCTATGAATGCAGCCACACTGTGCACGGCACTCACCATGGCATTGCCTCGATCACACACAGCAGGCATCTCCTCTCCCGACGTGTGTCATGGAACAAACAGGAGCTGAAGGTCTGTGTTCGGTAGGCCAGTGTGCTCTAGCAAGGTCCCCCCCTAGACAGGCTTGTGTGATAGACAAAACACTGATTGTCAGGAAAGGTCCCCCCGCTGGTGATTTTGCCTGTTATTTGGGCTGCAGTACTGGCCTCCACCAGCGGGGAGTTATTGGCAGTATGGAGCACACAGCCCTTCCTGCGTTCAGGTGTGACCTAAATGCAATCAGCACGCCTCTATAATACCCGGCGTGTGTAATCACTCCTCGCCCTGGTATCGGTCTACTAACCTGATCCTGAGCCTGATATCTGACCCTGAGCTTGCTGTCCCCTTTCTTGACTTCTGATCTGATCCGACCTGACCTGATCCCTCTCCTGGACATTCCCTTCCTGCCCATTCCCTGTCTGCAGCTTCTTCTGTGATCTCCTGGTATATGACCTCGGCTTGGCTTTTGGTTTATGATTACGGCATTTCCCCTTCACTTATATATGCTTTGTTGTTATTTGTGCACTGTTTGTCTTCACCTGTTTTGTTCACCTTGTAAATAAACACCTTTTATTTCACTGCATACAGTGTTGGTCTCCTCTGTGTAGGCACACAGTACTGGTCTATTTAGAATCCCTGACACTGATTCAATCAGTGTTCCATCTCCATCTACTATCACACGAGCAGGTCTAGCACAGGCAGCACAGCCGAACACAGATCCAGCTCACACACACAGCCAGAGATGCCCGATGTCAGCAGGAGAGAGGGGAGTGCTGCAGTCAGCAACAGCTCAAAGCAGCCTCAGGACAGGCAGCCTACCAGCCCTGGTGATGAGAGAGAGAGAGAGTGACAGACTCGGCAGCAGCAGCTGCAGGCACCGCAAAGCAGTTTAAAAAAATGATAAAAAAAAGTTATAAAACATAAATAAAACAATATATAAAAAAATATAAAAAAAAACATTTATTAAAAAAAGGGGGTTTGACACATGGGGCCCTGGGGACCTCTGAGCCCTTTAATAAAAATATATCTATATATAAAAAAAGAGAAAAAAATAAATAAAATATAAAAAATTTATAAAAAAAAGGAGGGTTGTCCTCCGGGGGCCCTGGGGACCTCTTTGCCCTTTAATAATAATACTAACAATAATAATAATAATAATAATTTATATATATATATATATATATATATATATATATATATATATATACACATTTAATAAAAAAAGGGGGGTGGTCATCTGGGGCCCTGGGGATCTCTGGGCCCCTGGGGACCTCCAGACCCCTAAAAAAAAGGGGGGGTTGCCATACGGGGCCCTGGCGGCCTCTGGGACCATGGGGACCTCCGGACTTCTAATAAAAAAATATGTTAAAAAAATATTTTTTTTTATAAAAAAATAAATGAAAAAAGAGGGGTTTGCCATCTGGGGCCCTGGTGGCCTCCGGGCCCCTGGGGACCTCCGGACCCCTTTTTTTTTTTAAAGCCAATGTGACATGATTGCCTCGGGGGGGGCAATTGCCCCGTTGCCCCCCCCCCCTGGATCCGCCGTTGCAACACACTACACACAGCTGATGTGCTGGCAGCCTTAAATAGTGTGGGGGGTGGACTTAACCCACTGAGCCATAATTGGGCAAAGGCACCCTGCCTTTGGCTAATTATGGCTCTCTTTGCTGACGGCGCTGTGATTGGCCAAAGCATGCTGGTCATAGTGCATGCTTGGCCAATAATCAGACAGCAATTCACTGTGATGTTGCAGTGCATTATTGGGACACAGACAGGCTGAACAAGCACAAAATGAGAAGGGGCAGAGAGTTGAACTCTAGCTTACTGCCCCAGATGTCCCCACACTTTGGAAAAGTGGGGCTATCCTTTCACACCAACGAGGAGTTATCTGTAGCTTTAGGAGCAGTGTTTGCTTTTGAACTTGTCTCCTGGTTTGGATCTTGCCTTGGAGGTTGATGACTGGGTGTACATGTGACACTGTAGCTGAGGCAACGATGCAGCATGTAGCATAATGTAGACTAACAAGAAAAAAAAGGAAATACAGGTGAAACTCGAAAAATTTGAATATCGTGCAAAAGTTCATTTATTTCACTAATGAAACTTAAAAGGTGAAACTAATATATGAGATAGACTCAAGCCGTGATTTGTCATAATTGTGATGATTATGGCTTACAGCTCATGAAAACCTCAAATCCACAATCTCAGAAAATTAGAATATTACATGCAATCAATAAAACAAGGATTGCACATAGAACAATATCGGTAATAAGTATACGCATGCATATGTACTCAGTACTTGGTTTGGGCCCCTTTTGCAGCAATTACTGCCTCAATGCGGTGTGGCATGGAAGTTATCAGCCTGTAGCACTGCTTAGGTGTTATGGAAGACCAGGATGCTTCAATAGCAGCCTTCAGCTCTTCTGCATTGTTCGGTCTCTTGGCAATGCCCCATAGATCTTCTATGGGGTTCAGGTCAGGTGAGTTTGCTGGCCAATCAAGCACAGTAATCCCAGGTCATTAAACCAGGTTTTGGTGCTTTTGGCAGTGTGGGCAGGTGCCAAGTCCTGCTGGAAAAAGAAGTCAGCATCCCCATAGAGCTTGCCTGCAGAAGAAAGCATGAAGTGCTCCAAAATCTCCTGGTAGATGGCTGCATTGACCCTGGACTTAATAAAGCACAGTGGACCAACACCAGCAGATGACATGGCTTCCCAGATCAACACAGACTGTGGAAACTTCACAATGGACTTCAAGCATCTTGCAGTGTGTGCCTCTTCATTCTTCCTCCATACTCCGGGTCCTTGGTTTCTAAATGAGATGCAAAATTTGCTCTCATCAGAAAAGAGGACTTTGGACGACTAGCAACAGACCAGGCCAGTTTTTCTTTAGCCCAGGTAAGACGCTTCTGGAGTTGTTTGTTGTTCAGGAGTGGCTTGACAAGAGGAATATGACATTCAAAGCCCATGTCCAGGATCCGTCTGTGTGTGGTGGCTCTTGATGCACTGAATCCAGCCTCAGTCCAATCCTTGTGAAAGTCCCCAACACTTTTGAATGGCCTTTTCCTGACAATCCTCTCCAGACTGTGGCCATCCCTGCTGCTTGGGCACCTTTTTCTTCCACTTTTCCCTTCCACATAACTTTCTATTTTTGTGCTTTGATAAAGCACTTTGGGAACAATCAACTTCATTTGTGATTAACTTTTAAGGCTTTCCCTCCTTATGGAGGGTGTCAACGATAATTTTCTGCACAACTGTGAGGTCAGCAGTCTTTCCTATAATTGTGATTCCTACTGAACGAGACTAAGAGACCATTTAAAGGCTTAGGAACCCTTTGCAGGTGTTATGGCTTAATTAGCTGATTAGAGTGGGACACTGAGCCTAGAATATTGCACCTTTTCACAATATTCAAATTTTCTGAGATTGTGGATTTGGGGTTTTCATGAGCTGTAAGCCGAAATCATCACAATTATGACAAATCATGGCTTGAACTATCTTGCTTTGCGTGAGTCTATCTCATATATTAGTTTCACCTTTTAAGTTGCATTAGTGAAATAAATAAACTTTTGCATGATATTCAAATTTTTCGAGTTTCACATGTAATAGCGCTCAATGGTTTCAATAAATATAATAGCTTCCTTTGCTCAGCGCACAAAGCCTACCCATAAATAAATCTCAGAGACTGGGTTACACCAAAGACTGTGCTAAGGTTCTGCACCTGAAAAGCATTCTGAAGGTAAGTAACACACTACACATAGTTCTGGAAAGCACTACAAGCACAGCCCAGCATCTGGAGGTCTCATTCTAGGAAAGTCCTACATTTAGTAGTCTAGGTATATCCCCCAAATCTAATGCCGGGGATACACCAAGTTGATAAGCTTCAGAAAGTGCCCAGTTCAGCAGCAGGTAGATGAATATTTGAATATAGATTACTTTTGTACTTCAAAGAGAAAAGGGTCTGAAAAATAGTTAAGCTTTTCTCAGTAGACAAAAATGCCTGTCCTCCTAGGACACAAGCCAAAAAAAGCAAAACATGCAGGCAGTGTCCAATTTTACCTATAGGCAGCAATTTTCTTTGAATAAGTAAATCCTGTGTTCCTTAATGGCTAATTAGCCCCTATTTAGGGTGTAACATGTTACTAGGCAGCACCCTTATTTTTATTATTCTTCCATGCGATTGGGTATTCTTTGCAAAGTGAAGCTTCATCTCATTTAACCACTTGGTTCCCTGCCTATCATCAAATGACGGCGGCAAGGTGAATCTGAATATCCAAGCCGCCATAAATTGACGGCATGGTGTTCTCCGGCCACTGGGTGGCGCGCGCACACCCGGCACGTCCCCGAGATGCCGATGCGCGTGCCTGGCGGTTTTAGAGCAGGGACGTGGAGCTCTGTGTGTAAACACAGAGCTCCACGTCCTGTCAGGGAGAGGTGACAGATGCTGTGTCCCTTGTACATAGGGAGACAGCATCGGTCACCTCCCCCAGTCACCCCCCTCCCCCCACACAGTTAGAACACACCCAGGACTCACATTTAACCCCTTCTTCACCTCCTAGTGTTAACCCCTTCACTGCCAGTCACATTTATACAGTAATTAGTGCGTTTTTATAGCACTGATCGCTGTATTAATGTGAATGGTCCCAAAAATGTGTCAAAAGTGTCCGATGTGTCCGTCGCAATATCGCAGTCCTGCCAAAATTCGCAAATTGCCGTATTACTAGTAAAAAAAAAAAAAAAATGTCAGAATTCTATCCCCTATTTTGTAGCCACTATAACATTTGCGCAAACCAATTACTTTACGCTTATTGCGATTTTTTTTTTTTTACCAAAAATATGTAGAATACATAGCCTAAACTGAGAAAATTTTTATTTTTTTCCAAAAAATTGATATTTATTATAGCAAAAAGTAAAAAATAATGGCCCAGATTCAGAGAGAATTGGATTCTCGTAGCGTATCAGAAATACACTACGCCGCCGTTTTTTACCTGGCTCTACGTGGAATCCAGGTAGATTTTGTCCAGTAAACGACGGCGGCGTAGTGTATTTCTCCCGTCGCAATCCATCTAGACGAGTAGGGGGCGTGAAGGATTTAAAATAGGCGCATTCCCGCGGCGAGCGAACTGCGCATGCTCCGTTCGCAAATTTCCCGCCGTGCATTGCGCGAAATCACGTCGTTACGTCATTCGTTGTTTGAGTAGCGTCGTTTACGGACATTTCTATTCCCGAACGAGTTACGCAAAAAAAATTTAAATAAATTAAATTCGACGCGGGAACGATGGCCATACTTAACATGGGCTACGCACCGTTAGACCAGCAAAAAGCTGGTCTAACAGTACGTAAAAAAAAACCCAGACGTAAGCGATTGCGAAGACCGCTCGTATCTTCGTGGATCGCCGTAAAAACACATTTGCATATCCCGACGCATGAAAACGACGCAAACTCCTCCCAGCGGCCGCAAAAATATCGCAGCATAGATCCGAAGGTTTACGAAGACGTAAGCCTCTCGGATCGAAGCCCGAAGCCGCCGTATCATGGTTTGGCATGCGAAATTTGAAATTACTCCTGTCTAACACCAGTTAGACAGGCGTAATTGCTTTATGAATCTGGGCCATTGTGTTTTTTTTCTAAATGTTTGCACTTTTTTGTTTATAGCGCAAAAAATAAAAACCGCAGAGATGATCAAATACCACCAAAAGAAATCTCTATTTGTGGGAAAAAAAGGACGCCAATTTTGTTTGGGAGCCACGTCGCACGACCGCACAATTTTTATTTAAAGCGACGCAGTGCTGAAAGCTGAAATTTCGCCTGGGCAGGAAGGGGGTATATGTGCCCAGTAAGCAAGTGGTTAATAAGCTCTGGATCAACTGCACTTGCAATGGGCACAGTATGTTTACCTTTAGTAAATCCCCCCTTGTGCTCTATGGCTACATTCACACAGGAGTTTGTGTGTGGAATTTGCCATGTTCAGAGGCGTCTAAACGCTATGTATGCTATTGCCACATAAACCTGGCTGATTATCTGCAGGAGCAAATGCAATCTCACCTTTAAAAACATTATTAATTATTGGAAAAATCTCAACACAAACATCAAAAACCATCTGAAGAGACATTTGAATGGGTCATGGGCGACAGGCTGACCTATGGAGCGACGGCATACTAGCTATGACTAAGCACTGAAGCTACAGTGCGAAACATTGGCTTTTTGTTCCAGTTTTGCTGTGGCATATCTATTTTTGTGATTCATTTTAATTAAAGGAACGTTTTTTTGGAGTGTGGCTGTCAAAGTTCCTTTTGTATTTTTGCATGGAGCGACGGCATAGTGGCGATCAACTCCACAGTTGAACTGCAAGTGGCCAAGACTGAGCAGGCCAGGTGACATTTCCAATTTTCAGCTATATGCAAATCTTCATCTGATGAGAGTCAGCTGCTGACCCATTGGATGCAGTGACATGGGGAGGTCGTGAGCATACTCTACGAGATTGTCATTCCAATGTTGCTGTTATAGCGTATTTACCTTTTATGACTGCCTGCATGTCTTACGTTGGTAGACTCTGACTGCAGTGACTTAGAAGCATCTTCGTCTGAACAAGTTGTACTCTATGCCATGCTTTGCAAGATTTGATATGCTTTTGGCTGTCATAAGACTATTAAATCATTTGTTCGTGCTGCTATAATTTGCACTTTTGTCTGCTGCCACTACCCTGCTTGCCTGCCTCTCTCCCTTGCTTGACCATCAAATCCTTTAACCCTGCAAACCAGAACTCCTAACTCAAACTTAATGGACCAAGGCTTATGCCCTGTCCAATGGAAAAGGTCTGACTGACTTTTTTTCATCGTAAATTCCGACCGTGTGTATGCCCCATCGGGTTATTTCCATCGTAAATTCCAATGAAGATGAGATTTACTCCGTGATTTTGGTTAGACAGGTCCGATTGTGTGTACGGGGCTTTAGTTTACTGTTGTCATATATATCCAAGAATGCTTGGGACTTCCTAACATGCTTGCAATATACAGTGCTGCACATAAATGAGTAGACCCCAACAGATGTGTCAGAATTTATTTTTATTTTCTATTAAGATCTACATTTTCTATGGGACACTATATTAAAAAATACTCCCACAAATGTGGGCCATTGGATTGCAACCAAGATTTGTTAAATTTCACACACAAAAAGGTATTTATTCTAACAAAATTATTCAAGACCATGTTGCAAAAATGAATACACCCCAATGAAAGTCTTAGGACCAAAGCTAAATTTTAGACAGCCAAAATCCTAATTAACAAGAATTCAACTCCAGGTTAGTCTAATTATTCATTAAACAGGTGTCCAGCAGACAGTTGATTATAAAAGGGCAATACTTAAAAAAAAAACACTTTCCCATTTCATGCTATCAGCAATGGCACCACATAGAAGAGAAATGTCACAAGACCTGAGGTGAAAGCTACAAGATCAGCACAGCTTTACTTATCAGTCGGAATAATGTAACAAAAGTGCTACAAAAATTTAACAATGGTGGAACAGAGATGTCCAGGCCGTCCACAGAGGTTAACACCTCGACAGGAGCGTCTTCTGATGAGAAGGGTTGAAGAAAATCACCATGCAAGTTCAGTGCAGTTAGCTAAAGAAGTAGAAAGCCAAACTGGCGTGATCGTTTCCTGTGACACAATACAGCATACACTGCAGAGGAATGGAATGCATGGGTGTCGTCCACGAAGGAAGCCTCTCCTAAAGCCCATGCACAAAAAAGCCCACCTAGAATTTGCCAGGGCCCATGCTGAAAAAGAAGACTGTACTGTACTCTGGGGTGATGAGACCAAGATAAATGTTTTTGGAACCGATGGTTTCAAAAATGTATGGCGTCGCAAAGGTGAGGATTACAAAGAAAAATGAATGGTCCCTACAGTAAAACATGGTGGTGGCAGTGTCCTTCTGTGGGGCTACATGAGTGCTGCTGGTGTCGGGCAGCTGCATTTCATTGATGGTATCATGAATTCACAGATGTACTAATTTATACTGAGAGAAGATGTTACCATCACTCTGTGCTCTTGGTGTTTGTGCACTTTTCCAACATGACAATGATCTAAAACACACATTTAAAGAACTGGATGAAAGTGATTCAGTGGCCAGGTTTATCTCCTGAGATGAACCTAATCAAACACCTATGGGGAATTCTGAAGAGACGAGTTGAGCATCACTCTTCATTTAGCATCCAGGCTCTAGTTGTTCTCGAAGAATGGAAAAAGATAGATGTTGCAATTTGTCACCAACTTGTTCATTCCATGCCTAGAAGACTTGGTGCTGTCCTTACAAATCTTGGAGGTCATACAAAATACGAGATGTAGTAGTTTTTGTTGTGGGATGTATTCAAACAATTAGAGTAAAACTGAAGATTTTCTAATCAAAGTTATATTATTAATCTTACTTTCATGTAATGAGCTAAATAAATGTTTAAGACCCAAGTTTTGTCAACATTTTGAAAATTGTTCTTTGAGATATAGATTAAAATCTTACTTTTCAAAAGGGGTGTACTCATATATACTGAGCACTGTAACTCTGAATGGACAGTGGGATAATTACTGTATATATTAAAATATAGAAGTTCCATTTATGAAATAATCAGTCAGTCTATCAGTGGTTTTTCATTGGGTTAAATTATTGAGCCTAGATGTTAGCTAGGCGAACCACACCCTGTGTGGTTATTTTACAGAAGTTTCCTATGTCTCAATAGGACCCTTGAGTAAATTGCATTATACTCAGTATATATCAGCTGGTCAAATGTGTGAGCGATATCATGAATGTGACTCCGGGTCTATTTTACATGTGACAACGTCATTTTTTATAATGTATTGTGTAAGCCACCATCAGTTTTTGATGTTTAAATTGATATTTATATTTTTTATATATAATATTTATATTATGTTTATATTGTATTGAAAGCAAGACTGCAACTGCAGTTTGCCCCATATTAGAAATATGTCATTGGATGTCTTCCCACTCTTTAGCTTACCAATTTATTTTTGTACTGTGGGCACCACCGGTTATTTTTAATTGATGAGTCAGTACCCTTCTCCTAATTGGGTCTTTATTTACTTGATCAATTTGGATCCCCCAGTGTTTTAAATAATTTTTCTCCGATTCCCTGCAGCGAGTATGGAGACACCCAAAACTCTGAAGAAGCACTGACCTTGGATGCAGACTGGCTGCACCTAGGGTCAATATTTTTATGTAACCACTCACATGTGTGCAACAGTATTTAAAACCTCTGGCAAGAATCTACAAAATTTTGCTAGTGACCACATATGAACTCGTGTGTGAATGTTGCTTAAATGTTTATAAATGAAGGGTTAAATGTCAATGCAGTGCATTGTGCAGAGTATTTCCAGAAATGTTCTGAGGTTTGTTAAGAAGTCAATCTGTGCTCTGCTAGAAATGTTCCCCTAAAAATCACAGCAGAGAGTTTCCCTGAGGTCTTATCGAGTACAGGATACAAACTGAAAACTATCAAACACTGACTTCCAGCTCTTAAGTAAACATGACAGTATTAATCACTTGCTACTCTTCCACAGTAGTTTTACTGTAGATTGACAGCACAGTGACGTACTGGTATGTCATCCGGCACATGCACAGTAACACACCCATGACTGATGCATGTGGTGGACACAGCGAATCACAGTGCTCGGGAACCCAGGCGCTATGAGTGGCTGGGGTATCATGCGATTGTAAACATATAATCGTTACGACCAATGATAGCAATGTAAAACATTTATTAACAACTTTAGTGTTGTAGAGCTGTAATTGGCCCATGGCTATCACATGGTACCTGACACTCTGTGCCATGTAATTAGCCAATCACAGCATGTCAACAGAAAACAAGCTGTCATGAATGAAAAGCCATTAATGACAGTTAACTATTTGTTAAACAGGACACAATAAGCGATCGTGTGAAAAAATAAATACACTTTCTTGATCAACCCCCCTGGGATTTTTTTTTTTTTTTTTACCATTCACCAGTCAGTATCCCTGATCACTGCCACTACAGTCATGTGACAAAGCTGTAATGCACCGATGACAGTATGTAAAAACACATTTTATTTACTTTTTTAATTTTCCAAAAAATTGAGAAAAAAAAACTTCAAAAAATAGCCATGCCTCTTACTAAATACCTTGGACTGTCTACTTCTTAAAAAGGGGTAATTTGGGGGATATTTGTACTGTCCTGGCATTTTAAGGGCCTCAAGAATTGAGATAGGCCATCAGTATATAAGGACTGATCAATTTTCAAATATATAGCAAACAAAAGAAAAACCCAGTGGTGATTAACTACCACCAAAAGAAAGCTCCATTTGTGTGACAAAAATAAACAAATTCAATTTGTGTACAGTGCTGCATGACTGCATAATTGCCAGTTAAAGTAACAGCAAAAATGCCCTGGTCATGAATGGGTTAAAAACTCCCAGAGGCCAACTCAGGCCCTTAAGTTGTTTACATTCCTCTTAACTGTATGATTCTGTATGGGTTACAGTTATGGCCATAGGAGACATCATGTGTTATTGAGATCAGGCAGTTTGGAAAGTGTGTGTGTGTGTGTGGGTCCTAAAATTGTCAATCAAGTTCAATCATGATTTTATAGAACTTTGTATTGCTTTTTTCTCTTTGGGCTTGTATAGACCCAGCCATACCTGTCAAGCAAACACATTTCTTTCCAGTATAGTTCCATAAGGCCTTATCCTAAACTTCAGAAATTAATGAAAAAAAAATCCATGAAACATCTGTCAGATTTGTATGTTATCTAAACCATTCTGCGATTTTATTGATTTTGTGGAGTTCACATATTTTATACAGCAAACACTGTAGGCCTCAAGAAGCTGCAGCTCTATTGTTTAAAATAGCAGCAAGGTATCTTTTAATATCAGAGATTCTGGACAATAAATAGTCTATCTCTTTGGATGTGAATGCTTAACATGACGACCCGCTGCAGCTTCATAATGTGACTGCTATTTTACAGAGCTTATACACAAAAATATATATATGCAATCTTTTTGTCTATATTTTATACAAATACAACAGTAGTTTGTGAATACATTGTAAGTACATTTACATGATAAGCAACACAACTTCCCATATCTCTTGATAACTTTTTTTTTTTTTTAAATGCAAGAAAGATACACAAAATTCAGTCTGGAATGCAATTTCTTCAACTTCTTTGACTTTTAAAACCTTTTATAAACTAAATAATTATTTTTAGCATTTGTAAGTCCAAACTTTTTTCCACTTAATAAAAATATAAATTTCAGCAATGAGTCAGAAGAGATTTAATCAGTTGCAAAAACTTTTCAAAGTAATACAGAAAGGCATAGGTTTTTTTTTTGTGTAATATACAGAGTGATCTTCACACCACGCTATATATTATGCCCATTTCACGTATTTTCAGCTTAAATGAAACAAAGAAAAAGTTGGGTGTGTTTGAGAAACAAATAGCATGTCCATGGATTTTCCTTTTTTTCTTGTTTTTTTTCCGCTTTGCAAGTGCATATTAATACGCTGTGGTGTTGTACAATGTTCAGTAAAAGGGTAAACTAAATCACAGTATAAAAATATATCATACAACTATCGCTATAATAAAATAGTCCTTTTTTTCTATGGTAAAAATACATCTGTAAGTGACAGGGAGGTTGTAGCACCATTAGAGAACGGTTTTCCCTAGTTACATTAGCAGCATGATGATCCAATAGTACAATATTGCAGGAGTGTTTTTAAGAAGAAAGACATTCATACTGGTTGGATTGTACCACTGAAGCTTAAACTGAAAAGTGCTTACACACATCAATGTAAGGATCACTTCTATGGCAAGATTTCTTGTCAAGAGACACTGCCCCCCAGGTAAGTACGTTCCTTCTAAAGTGAAATGAAGGTGTAAAATATTCTGAGGTTCTCTTCAGCCTCCCTTTCCTACCTTTGTCAGCTCATAGGCCACAAAAGAGCATAAAAAGACAAAAAGCAAGTAAAGCTTCATGAAAATGTTTTAATATGGTATTTTGGCTTATTGGCCATATTATAGTGCATAATGACTACAGTGTTTAGACACACAGTGAGTCCCCAATAGGAAGCTGCCAAGGCAACATGAAAGGTAGCTGGGAGCTACATGTGGCTCAAGGGCTCCTGTCTAGGGAATACTGCTACACTGGAATGATCATCATGAACTAAAACATTTGCGGTAACTGTAAATTTCATTAGGTTGAATATGAACAACCAGTGATATGTAATATTTGTAAAATAAAAATTGAAATATCTATCCATTAAAAGTGTGAGCATTTTCTTTTTAATTGTGGAAAGAGTAGGGAAATGTTAAAGCCACTGTCAACACTGGCCACTGTCAACATTTCAATGCGGTCTTTGGCCCACCTGGGAGATACTTTAATTGTACCAATGTCACTGGGATGAAAAGCAAGGGAAATCTAAAGCTGGCCATACATGGATTGAAATTCCACCAGTTAGGCAGGGACAGGCTCAATTTCAATCCATGTATGGGCACCGAGGTTGAACAGATGTTGATCTACCGATCAAATTCTGTTTAACCAGCCTGTTGAAAAATTAACTCTTGATCAGGGCTGATTAGTGTATTCTAATGGCTGGCAGTTTCCCTACTGTCAGAATAAAAAGATTTAACGGAAAAAAAAAAAATGATGACTTATCTTTGGCCAGCTTTAGTTCTAAAGTGTTAGTTTAGAACAGATAAAGATGGAATTCTCTGTATGGTGACAATTGTTCCATTGGCAGCTGTCTAAGAGGATTTCCCTTATTTTGCTGAGTTTTCAATGACTTCCTGTTGTGTCTTGTCTTGAAGGAGTAACTGTTGTAAAATGTCACTCGGTTGTAAGGGGATGACATGTCAAATGACTGATCTGACTAAGTTTAAATTTTTCATTCAAACAGTCCCTACAAGCAAAGGTGATATACTTGAACAAATAACACATAAAATTGACATGTGTTCATTGCCATAATCTAAAGGCCAATTGGTCAGACGGGAAGTGCAAATTCAGCCCTGTATTTACCACCACTTCAAATCCATGAATTTAGAATCAGGTGTTCCAGATAAAGTATAATTTATTGGAACTGCATCATTAATAGGCAACTGGTCTAATTTAAACCTCAGATATCCAAGGACTGGTGTTCTCTTTGCTACTGGAGTATGTGGTGTCATGCCATGATAACAAAAAATTATCTAGGGCCCTCAAAATGAAGACTGTGGATGTATTCGAGTCTAGCAGGGGATTTAAGCATAACCATTTTTTTAATGTACAAATGGGATACATTTTTTAAACAATGGCTAATTTATCCAGGAATGGCCAGCCCAAAAAAATCAGCCCAAGAGTGGACCATTTGATTTTAAAAGAAGTCTTCCATAACACCAATATTTCATTATGGGTGACTCCTGCAACCATTGGTGTTAAAACGCCATGCGCCTAAAATTAGACTGTTTACCCTGCATGAGAGGTATATCAAGAAAAGGTCTTTGCTGTTCAAAATAAATAAAGCAAGACTGCAGTTTAACATTAAACAAGTGGACAACGACCATGCCTTTTAGAACAATATGCCATGGACTGGTAAATCAACAAAAGAGTTTAGTCAAAATAATAAGACATGTTTGGTTCAAAAGATAGCATTTAAGAAGAACCTCCTGAGAACTCAATATAATGGTTTGGAGTTGCTTTACTGCTTTAAAGCCTAAGCAGCCTGTAGTCATCAGGTCAACTATGAATTCTGCATTATATCAAAGGGTGCTTGATAAAAATCTAAAAGCTGGAGCACCCTAGCAAATCCACCAAAGAATGGCTCCAAAAGATGAAGTAAAGGTTTTTTGGATCGGCCTACTCAACTCAATGATTTCAATCCTACTGAAATATTGTGAGGATTTTAAATGGGCAGTTTGTTCACAGAAACTCACAAACATCCTGCAACTGAAGGAATTTTGCATGGAGTAGCAGTCAAAATTCAATATCAGTGACTGGTGGTAAATGATGTAAAACTCTTACAAGAAGTGATTCTGCTGAAAGGGGCAATACCAGCTTCTGAGGTGTACTTTAGCCACAATACACCATTACATCTATTAATATTTCTTTGATTAAATTATTAAAAAGCGAAGTTTTCTTTGTGTTTATATCAGTTGTGTGGCTAGAAAAAAAAAAAAAAAAAAACCTGGTATCAGTCCTATTTTCCCTTGTGGATTTTATTCCTTGCGTTTTAATTCAATTATATTACCTTTATCTGTAGGCATGGCTTGAATGAATATCTTAGGTTTACCTGTTCAAATATGTCAACAATTTCTATGGGATGTACTTTTTTTTTACATGTCCTAACAAATTTATATCCGAGTAAAGCGAAAAGAGGTTTATAATTATGAGTAGTTATGTTCCTAAATAAATCTTGCATTGTATTAGTAATAGTGTGAAGTGAATATTACAGAATTTTAAAAGTGGGTAGGTTGGATGGGTAGCCACATTATCTGGCTCTGTCAGTAATGTAGTGCAATATGAAAATAGTAACCTGTAGCAGCCAAACATATTTTTAACTGTACAAACTACAGTATACAATTGATTGCTATGGATTGGCATTCTTTACACTGCCATATAGACTCAGCTTGTTTTATTTTTAGTTTTTTACATCTACCTTTTAATCAGCATCAAGTCAAGTTCATGAATCTTATCTAAATCATGTTGGCTTCACACAAAATGCTAAGATGGTACAGTAAAATTGCTAGAAAAAGGGTTTGCATGGCATTGGCAATCTCAATTTTGTTTATTCTTCCCTTCTACTTTTTTCTTGTTAGCTTTGTTATGGACAGCATGTGGTTCTCCATTTGTTGAGGATTTAAAAGTCCTTGGGTGCCCTTTAAATATGATTAGATCAGCTTTTTGAGGAATGTCATCTGTCACACTAAGTGTTAGACTGCATGCGTTTCACTCATTTCATCACTCTACTATATCAGTAGTGTTTCCCTTTCTCATATTTGTTAAAACTGGAGATACCAACTGTGCTGTGGGTTTTTTGTAATTTAAAAAACCCGGGGGTCAAATTTGCTTTTGTGACCCCAAAATAAGTGCATGAATTCAAGACTACCAGACAATGTTTTATTCCACATTAATCTTCCATATAGCACTGGTTAAGAATAAGAATATAAGTGCCAAAAGTTTAAAGGAACTAAAAAAGGGACATATCTGTGATTTTATATTAAAGGGGTGGTTCCCCTAAAAAGAAACTTTTAACATTGCCTGTCTCTTCTTAATAACATTTAGAATCGGCTGGTAGTTTAAAAAAAAAACACCCGTACATACCATTTTCGGCATGTAGTCTCACCGCCGCTTCCGGGTCTGGCAGCCGGGGACAGACATCCGATCGACGCATACAGCGCGTCACGAGATGCCGAAAGAAGCCGAACGTTGGTGCGGCTCTATACGGCGCATGCGCACCAACGTTCGGCTTCTTTCGGCATCTTGTGACGCGCTGTATGCGTCGATCGGATGCCTGTCAATGAAGTAGGCCCTCCCATCCCCGGCCACCAGACCCAGAAGCGGCGGTGAGACTACAAGCCGAAAATGGTATGTACGGGTGTTTTTTTTTTAAACTACCAGCCGATTCTAAATGTTATTAAGAAGAGACAGGCAATGTTAAAAGTTTCTTTTTAGGGGAACCTCCCCTTTAAGCTCTTCATTTAGGTGCTGACAATATTCTACATACTGTACATACCTAATTAGTATAATTTTTTTATATTTGAAATTGTTCTGCCCCACACACAGGATAGTACTTGACAACAGTGTGACTACTGCAACTTCAACCCTACTACAAAAAATGTATGCACAGTGTTAAAAAAAAAAAACAGACTTAAAACTGTGCATTCATAATAGAAATAGCTGCGTCAACTAAGCTGATTTGCACATCATGATAGACGATTCCATCTACCAGGAGTAATAATGGTGACATTTACCTACACCTGTTCTAAATAAGGTGGGCAAATAACCAGGCCTTATTAGAAGTGTAAGCCTGCTCGTCAAACATCCCACTGAAGAAGGCAGTGTGTCTTGAAGTGTGTAAACCTAATCAGTAGGTATTGAAAACAACACTAATACTTGTGTGAATGGAATCCATGGTGGAATTCTGCAAAACTCCACAAGTATCTCTGGCAGCAAGAGTTATTAAGAATACAAATAAAATAAAAAAAAGACACTGGTTTGTGCAACATAGCAATCGGATAAGCAACACTGTAAATAAAGTTGTACCTGTTCAAAACTAGGGTTTCCCACAAAGCATTATTACTATAAGTTCTACATCGTTTTAAACTAATGGAAATTGAACACATTATTAAAAAAAAAAAAAATCTATAATAAAAGCATTACCTTATTTCTCTCATAAAAGGTTCCACATTTTTTAGCTTTTTATTTTTTCCCCAAAAAAGTGCTATATTTCATAATATGTGTAACATAGATGTCAACCAAGCTTAATTTGACAAAATATTGGCCTATGACACACATCAAACAAACTAGGCAAATAATCCTGAAAGAAAATCTTAACATTCATAACCTCAAGGCAAACAGCTCTGGCTCATGTATCAGTCAGCATATGGTTTTTAAAAAAGAAGAAAAAAAATTACTGGCAAAATTTGTAAATTCACTGTAATCCACAAATTAGAGGTTGGACATACAATAAATGAAAAAAGTGTCATTAAAATAAAAATACCCATTTTGCCAGTGGACTTCTACCTTCCAAAATCTAGTAGTGTATGCCCACTATGAAAAATGGGTCAAATGTAATGGGATAGCAAATATGGATATGCTGCCAGTAGTGGGGCTAATTTAAGGCATTAAAAATAATCAGCAATTGCTTATATATTTTAGATCTAGGGTAAGACAATTGTAACATTATAGCCTGTCTGAAGCCATGATGACCAGTTAAGGTTCAACATATTGTCTTGATTATTATTTTTTTTTATAATTTTTTAATGGAATATAATTCTTTAAGAAAAAATCCTTCCAATAAAATGCAGAATTTGGCTAATTATTACTTTAAGGGTGTTGGCGCAAGTTATATATATTTTTATATAATATATATACACACACACACACACACACAAATACATAAACGTTTTACATCCAGATACTAACTGAAACATAGTATACTATAATAATATAAATATATGGCACTTTTATTTACCCAAAATATCCAATATAAGGCCATGATTTAGGAGATGTGGCAGGCTTTAGCCTATATACGGTGGGCCAGATTCACATACACTTAATATTGCGCCGTGTAATCAAAATACTCTACGCTGCCGTATTTTACCAGGCTCTACACCGAATTCTGGTCAATTTTTGCCCGTACGCTACGGCGGCGTAGTCTATTTCTCGCCGCGTAATCGAAATATGCGATTAGGGGGCGTGAAGCATTTAAATTAAGCGCGTCCCCGCGGCGATCGAACTGCGCACGCTCTATACAGAAATTTCCCGCCGTGCATTGCGCGAAATCACGTCGTTACGTCATTCATTGTTTGAGTAGCGTCGTTTACGAACATTCCTATTCCCGGACGACTTACGTTAAAAATAATAAAAGACGTCGGAAAACGTAGAAATTTGATGCGGGAACGACGGCCATACTTAACATGGGCTGTCTAATATTAGACCAGCAAAAAGCTGGTATAGTAAAACGCAAAAAAAAAGATGACTAAAGATGCCGTAAGAGATTGCGATTGAAGATCGTAATTTCTGGGATCGCCGGCAAAAGCTCATTAGCATACCCCGACGAGGAAAACGACGGGAAGTCCACCCAGTGGCCGCAATTTTATTGCAGCGTAGATCCGAAGGCGTACGAATGCGTAATCCAGTCGAATTGAAGCCCGCAGCCGTCTATTCATGGTTTGAGGTTTTCGACTAGCTAAAAAAACGCGCGTAATTTGAAATTACTCCAGTCTAACACCAGAGTAAGGGCTCTGTGAATCTGGCCCGGTGTTTTTCCCCCTATGTATTAAAAGGCAGGTTTAATGTGTCTTAGGTAGTCTGCCTGATTAATGGACAAAAATAAAGGAAATAAGAGGAGATGAAAATAAAAAAATAAGGGTTGTGAAAAAAAAACACAAAAAGAAGAAAAAAATTACAAGAAATAAAAAACGCAGCAGTTGTAAGTTGGAAACACTAAACTAAAAAACACAGAAATTAAACTTTCCAAACATTTCTAAACAAAATGGCAATCAATTCTTTAGGTGTGTTTCTTTTTGAGAAACCTACAACCCTTTTAACTACTCTTACTGAATGTGGATTAGGCTAGCTATTAACATTTTTACCTATTCCCTTCTGTATTTTATTGCTGCGCAGTATTTTTATTTATTTTTTTCTGTGAAGAAAAGGCAACCTTGAACACTAATTGTTCAATGAAAGCCATCAAATTGTTTCATAGAAACTATAGGATGAATATTAAAATATCAGAGCTGTCAGTGCACCTTATATGCACAGATTTGTTATTTTCACTCTGAAATGTTAAAAGCAGTTTGCATAAAAAAATACAATTCCTACCATATAATGCCTTTAGAAAAAAAATACTGTTAGACATACAATGAATATTTACAAGTTACTGGAAAAACAATAACTAAAATTGACTTACTAAGAAAATATAATGGAAACTTTATTTCCCATAATGTTTATATTTTTGCCCTGACATATTTTCTCAGGTACACTTTATTATAACTAATTTATTATATATATATATATATATATATTAACCATGTAATTCTTCGGTTATAGACTTTGCCTTCCCTCCTAATGCCTAAAATCAGATAGCAGAGCATGTTGTTGATTGGGGCTGGTTATAACAGTTTTTAAGCAAAGTGGTGTAAGCAATATGCTTTTACATAACTCCTTAGAGTCCTCTTTTGAAACCTTGGCAATAAAAATAGGTCCTAAACCAAGTAAAAATATCTGCAAGTGCTGGCGGCGTGTATCTGTTGAATGGCAGTACCATACCATATAAACAGATAATCACAAAAACTATATATATTTATATATTTTCTTTTTGACACTGGCTTATATGAAGGCACATATGTAGTAGTCAATACTACAGGCTGAGGCATTTTTTTTCATACAATCTTCTGACAATAAAGGTCTTTTTTTGCCCTGGCTGAAAAGAGCCATATGTAAAATTGATAAAATACAAAAGTGCAACCCATTGTGAATATTTAACATAACTGCGCTGCATAACAGTTTTAAGTTGAAGGTTTATCGATACGTTGCATTTTGCATTAAAATTGTAATTTTTTCAATTAAACTCACATCAATGTTCCAAAATCCTTCTTGTAAAAAAGTGTATTCTTAGAATTATGAATTCAGCATTTTAACATATGAGCATTTGTTTTTATATTGGTGATAACTTTTTCATTGATACTTGATCAATTTGAATAATTTAATAATAAATTGGGCATTAAGGCTATGAATATTTCCTAAAGGTAGAAAAAAAAATTAGCTGGCATTATAGCATACTGCCACAAAGAGCAAGGAGTCTAAAATGAGAGTAAACAATTAAGACATTTGTAAAAAGGTGAAAAGCTAACAATGTACTGGCTTATTAAGGTTGTTAAAGTATAGACTAGTAGAGGTGTTTCAAATGTCTTTTCATTGGCACTAAGATAAAAAAGCTATCTAATGCAATCCATAGTATAAACTCCTACTGGAAAGCTTGATGAAATCGTGGCAATGTTGTGGCTGAATTCAGATTACTTGTAAAAGCAGAAGACAATGAATGTAAAGAACCAAAACACATATTATTGCTAGGATCTTGAGGATCCTGTGGTTGTGGGGGGATCTGTGCCATCGATGAATTAGCTTCTTCTTGAGAGTAACCCATTCCTAAATTCCCAACAGACACTGGTGCATTGTAAGGGGGACCGTTGGAAGGTATGAAGTTGAACAACTGATTAAAGTCCAATGAAGATGGGTTAAGAGGTTCACTAATTGATACAGAACTTTTAGAGAGGGATACTCCATCAGGACCATCGTCTAATGGCCCAACTTGAGGATCCAAGCCTAGCTTTGACGAAGATAAAGGGGACTCTTGAGAGGAAGGCGTCATGCCACTTTGCAATTCCATAAGGTAACTCTCTATTTCCACTTTCAAAGGTTGTTCTTTCTCAGGCATGGAAATGGCATATGAGGTAGAATTAAGTGGGTATTTCAGCGAAAGCTGGTGAGAAGAATGGACAGGATCCATATCTATTGGACATGGCATACCCAAAGGCAATGTTGAAGCAACCATTTGGTGTGTAGTTGCAGAGCTCTGCATGGACTGAATGTGTGTGTTATAGAGGTTTAACTGCAAACTGTTTGTAAATGGCTTTGATATCAGCTCATTGGAAGCCAAGGACATCACGGGAAGCAGCTCATCTTTAATAGGAACACTGCAGGTGAAGTGATCCAACAGGTCCATAGGTTCCGTTTTCACTTTAAGCAGTTCTTGATTGTGGCTTTTCTTCATATGACGGGTTAGATGATCCTTACGTCCAAACCTTTGTGCACAATATTGACAAAGGAAGTCTTTTCTCCCAGTGTGCACTACCATGTGTCTGCGGACGTCTTTGCGAGTGTAAAAGCGCCGGTCGCAATGCTCACACTGGTGCTTTTTCTCCTTAACACCACTGGAAGATTTGCCTGCATGTGTCTTTAGGTGCTCCAACAGCACCACCGTGCTTTCAAAAGTCTGCAAGCATACTTTACAGGTAAGGTCTCCACTTGTAGCAGCATGCAAAGCCAAGTGACGTTTAAACCCAAGCTTGGTATTGTAGTTTTTTCCACATTCTTCACACTTGAAGGCTTCTTTATTGGGATCATGGGTATGGAGGTGATTCTTTAGGTGGTCTTTCCGGTGAAACATTTTCTCACAATAATTACACTTGTGGGTTTTCTCTGGAGAATGTGTAGCCATATGCCTTTAAACACAGATATAGTCAAGTAAAATAACTGTTAGAATGACAAAGCAGAATTTTTTTTTTTTTCAAACTTAATAATATAGCTCAAGAAAATCAAACCTTTACCATAAAAAAATGCTTTGCATCATGTATCCTATTAAAACAGACTAAACATTTTTTGTTAATAAAAAGGGAGTTGTCCTCCAAATTCCATTGCACAACAGTTTTCAATGCCTTCTTTAAGCAAAATGTTACAGAGGAAGCTTGTTAAATTACAGTCAAATAAAAAGACATGCAATAAATGAGCAAAAAGTTAGCTGGCAACCCCATTCAGAGCCAATCAATGAAGTAGCATGGTTGGGGCATTGGCAGTTTAATGTTTAAATCTTACTAGTCAGTGCTCTAATTTTACAATCAGAAATTCCAATTGTTTTGCTAGTTCCCTGGCTGTCACACTGTTTCTCTTAGACAGATAAGGACTTCTATATTTTCTCAGATTTTTTTTATATGCATACTTTTTATGGGTTAGTAACTCAGAAATTACTTAAACAAATGGGTCAATATAATAGCCATCCAACTACCATTTACAAAAGGATGTCACTGTCAGCAATAATGGTGCCCATATTCTTCTCATAACAGGTTTACTTTAGGTTTTCAAGAACAGTGCCTTTGCATTCTCCAGGAAACTCCCCAAACCTGAGGTGTGCACCTAATCAGGGGTTTTAATAATTAAAATTAGAGTGTTCATTTAAGAACAGATCTTCCTGGCATTTCCCTGAAAGTGCAAAAACTTTCACAACCCTCCCACAAATTTGACAGGGAGGCAGTCCATAAAAGGGACAAGCCAAACAGAAATGTATGGGGGTGCGAGAGAGCTTTTACAGTACAAAGAAATGCCAAGGCTTTGCCAGATAACACTGGTCCAGCTTTGGGTGAAGCAGGCACTTCTAAGTTCCTTTCCTTTATACCCATCAGCAGCATAAAATGCCTTTCATGTTGAAGTGACTGAGCCACTTAAAAAACTAGTCAGCTTGCAGAATAAGACAATGGAGCAATTTAATTTTGCAGCCCCCTACCTAAACTTCTCTAATTGGCGCTGAACAGAGTTGCCCTTTAACAAAAGCTGAAAGATAAATAAGAGTTTATACCTTAATAATTTGTATTTAGAAACAAAGGCCTTGGTGCAGTCTTGTTGTGTGCACTTGTAGGGCCTCTCTCCTGTATGAGTGTATGAATGGACTTTTAATTTTTCAACACTGTTAAATGCTTTGTCACACAGTTGGCAAGGGAAGTTTTTTCTTGGTTTTGTTTCACCACGTTTACGCTTCCCTGAAGGGACTTTCTGGGTATCTCTTACTTCTGACAAATCACCAGGAATGACAGTGGCCATCGCAGCCTATACCAGGCCTTCTTGTTGGACAACTGGCAACTGCCCAACTCCACTAAGTGACAGCGTTTTTGGTGGCTTCAGAAGTTCCATGTGGTCGGAAAAAAAACAATAGGGGACTGAAAAAAGAAAATAATATAAAATAACTATGTAGCAATGGAGCTTTATTCTAAATGCTGTTGCCTTAAAGAGCAGAAACATAAGAAGAGAAACAAATGTATTATTGTTATTGCATTGAAAGTTGGGTTACAGGTACTGGTATCCTGTAATATTGCTAAAAGGTACCTAAAATTACCCAGCAGACACAGCTGAATAGTTGTAATTTCATATTCTTGTGTTCATCATTTGTACATTTTCTTTCTGATATTCTTATTTCTTGAATGACCCTAAATCTAAATTGAAAAATACAGACCCATGTGTTTCCTGGTTCCAGCACTGTTCTCTCTGTCAGCACACACAGCAGAGGAGGATAAAGACTGCTCAGAAACATGTGAAAAAAACACCCACAGTCCTGCCCACATTCTGTGAAAAATAAATGTTTGTACTCATAAAATCTCTTCCATTACACAGATTGGTGATAATAAAGAAACCTAGAGAAACCTAATGCTGCCTATAGGAGAAATTGACACTATGCACAGAGTAAACTGAAGGCCAGCGCTCTTGAAGGTATAGTGCCTCCTCCCCACATCTGTCAGTTGTCCAAAGGAAATATTAATATATAAGGGGATTGAGCTGTGTTTCTCAGGGTTTGGACTCTAAGAAAAAGATTTTACAGGGAATACAGAAATACTCTTTATGGTCCATTGAGGGGCACAGCAATGGACCCTAAAAAATTAAGCAACCTAGAGACGTCCAGAAGAAGTGCCAACTGAACAGTGAGAACATTTAAATATAGGTGAATCAGCCTAACAAGAAAAACCAAACAAGGGGAAACCAAGGTCTGGAACAGTTGCTTGCAGAACCTTTTAAATGAAACTAGCATCTGCCAAAGCAGACACATTAACCTTGTAAATATTGTAGAAAGTATGAACAGAAACCCAGGTTGCAGCCTTAGAATCTGTGCAATTGAGTAATTCCAAGAATGTGATCATATGCAGATGCTCTGTGTGGCCGATGGTGGATCTGTAAAAACATATGCTACAACAGCAGCTTTGCTCTAGCAAGTTCCCCACTGTGCGCTAATTAATAATTAAAAAAAAAGAGTCACTTGCTCTGGCACTGCTGGCAAGTGACTTTTCAACTTCTGATTGTCTGACGTATAAAGATGAAACCTTGTTTTCAATGAAAAAAAACAAGGCTTCTCCAAAGTGGTGAAGATTCCAGAGCAAGCAATTCTCTTCCACAAAGGGGAAATTGCTGGAACATCTGCCAGAAGAGAATGCAGTTTACAATAAATTGCAGGTAAACCTTTGGCCACACAGAGGTACCTTTGCATAATTTGTTTAAGCCAAGCTTAAACAAGTGTATAAGTGTATAAAGAAATTCCATTCCTGGGGTTCATCTTTAATGAGAAAAGGTCACAGTTATCTTACAACTCATAGGCTCGCATAGTAAACGGATTAAGTTACTTAAGATGGTGGATGTGGAAGCTGGAAAAAAACCTTGAAGGCCCTCATCCACATCTACAGAATCACCTTAACCCCCCTGGCGGTATTCCCGAGTCTGGCTTGGGGTGAAGTTTTAGAACCAAAAGCGGTAACCCCGAGCCAGACTCGGGACCGCCTCGCAGAGTCCACAGGCACAAGTAACTTACCTTGTCCCTGGATCCTGCGATGCCGCCCCACTGTGTGATCGAGCGATGTCCTCCTCGCTTGAATCACAGTGCCAAGTGCCGCCGTGCTTCGTTCCCTGCGACGTTACGATGCACGGGGACGGAGATCGGAGCCAAATTTTAAAAAGTAAACACAATACATACAGTATACTGTAATCTTATAAATTACAGTACTGTATGTAAAAAATACACACCCCCTTTGTCTCTAGTGGTCTGCCCAGTGTCCTACATGATAGCAAGAGGATGTGGGCAAAGAACAGACATTACAGACACTCAACATGAAGATTCTGCAAGTTAACACACCCTAGAGGTACATGAATCCAAAGGGCCGAACATTGTTCTACTACAAAACAGCATCAAAAAAAGGGCATGGAGAGATCTCTAGAGGCTTACACCAGTAAACATAGGTCTTCCACATTCACATAAAAACCTTGCAGAAAAAAGATTAATGTACGTTAAACATGGCTGGAATTTCAGAATCCCAAATACTCCACACTCTCAGAACTTGAGTTTTAAAAAAAACAGATTGTCAAAGCCAGAGAAGTAGGGGGGGGGTATAAGATCACAGATCTGGCTGATCAGGTAGAGGCTATGACGTTTTGGCTAATGGACGAATGAGGTTAGCGTACCACACTCACCGAGACCAAATTGGGAATATAAAAATGACTGGAAGGCTCTCAGCCTTGATTCTTCAAAGTAGATGGGCAAATGTTTTTTATGGAAGAAAGTCATAAAAGCAGGGCATTCTGATCCCATGCTACCAGGGAATCTGCCGTCAGGTATTGCATCTTGGAGAAAAATCTTTCCAGCTTCTTGTACACCCTAAATGCCAATAAGTCCACATCTGACATTCTCCAACACAGACATAGGTCCTGGGACACCTTAGATTAGGGAGACCATTCCTTTGGGTCCAGACATCATCCTTCCAATGCGCTGCATCGGATGGACCCAGCCGGTACAAGGCAGGGGCTGGAGGGGCGAGTGACCCTGGCGCTACCTAGTGGAACAGGAGGGGGGCGCAACCAACCAGTTGGATTGTCTGTCAGACTGTCACTCACTTTCACTGAGTGATAGACAGCGGAGGCAGCGGCTGTGGCACACTGGCACTTGACTTTACTGTGTGCCTCCCTTTCCTCCTGTGCCTTTCCTCTCGCTCCCCTCATGGAGGATTTAGTTGGATTATTCCCAGCGTGCGCCGCGTGACGTCACGCCGGGGGTGAGAGGTGACTGAGACAGAGAGGGAGGAGGATTCGCGCGGAGCTGTGTGTCTGCAAGAAAAAAAAAGGCACGAGGAGCCTGCCTCAGCCTGCGCCTGCCTACAGTGCTATAGTCTGGAGTGTGTGGAGTCCAACAGAAGAACTATACTCTGTAAAAAGTAAGAAACAACTTAAATGACTCTGTATTGGGGAGGGAAGGGGGGGTTGGACTGAGGTGACCATCATTTTTTTAATTAAAAAACTGTCAGAAAAATGGTTTTTGTATTATTGTGAGCTTGCCTTCCTTGTCTGCATAAAAAAAAAAAACATTAATTGCCGCCTCACTGTGCCGTCACCTGCAGCCACTGTGCCCATCAAACTCAGCAACTGTGCCATCAAACGCAGCCACTGTGCCCATCAAACGCAGCCACTGTGCCCATCAAACGCAGCCACTGTGCCCATCAAACGCAGCCACTGTGCCCATCAAACGCAGCCACTGTGCCCATCAAACGCAGCCACTGTGCCCATCACACGCAGCCACTGTGCCATCACATGCAGCCACTGTGCCACCAAACGCAGCCACTGTGCCATCACATGCAGCCACTGGGCCCATCAAACGCAGCCACTGTGCCATCAATTGTCGCCACTGTGCCCATCACACGCAGCCACTGTGCCACCAAACGTAGCCACTGTGCCCATCACATGCAGCCACTGTGCCCATCAAATGCAGCCACTGTGCCATCACATGCAGCCACTGTGCCACCAAACGCAGCCACTGTGCCACCAAACGCAGCCACTGTGCCCATCACATGCAGCCACTGTGCCCATCAAACGCAGCCACTGTGCCCATCACATGCAGCCACTGTGCCCATCACATGCAGCCACTGTCCCATCACATGCAGCCACTGTCCCATCACATGCAGCCACTGTCCCATCACATGCAGCCACTGTCCCATCACATGCAGCCACTGTCCCATCACATGCAGCCACTGTGCCCATTAAACGCAGCCACTGTGCCATCACATGCAGCCACTGGGCCCATCAAACGCAGCCACTGGGCCATCAATTGTCGCCACTGTGCCATGCAGCCACTGTGCCATCACATGCAGCCAATGTGCCAACACACGCAGCCACTGTGCCATCAATTGTCGCAACAAAATTGATTACCTCTTAAACGGGGGGGGCGCAGTTTGCCATCTTCGCCCTGGGCACCAAATGGTCTTGTCCCAGCACTGACCCAGCCCAAGAAGAAGGTGCAGCAGGAGATTCAAGCAGCTGCCAGAAAAAAATGTTTACCAACAATATAGCAGAATAGTAAATGGCAGCGTGGGTTTAAATAGTTTCCTACATCAAAAAACACCACGCACTGCCCCAGATAAATTAAAGATACCGGTTTTCACAGGAGCTGTCCCCCTCTAGACAGTGAGCTATAGATGCTTGTGTGGCAAATACTACATATAGTACTGTAGGTATACTTAAAAAATTCAAGTATACTAAAAAGGATAAAAAAAATCATATAAAAAAGACCTGCTTTAGCCCCTCAGTACCAGTGAATCTTCAAAGATAGGGACAGAAAGCTCTGCAACAGTTCTAGTCTCAACACTCTACAAGGAATCCCCAGATGTACTGGCTTGACCTGAATAGCATCCTGTAAAAACTGGAACACCAGTAAAGTATAAAGAACTGGGAAAACCTGTGATCATTGGCTAACTAGAGAGATGTCCAGGATTTTCTAATTCAAGCCAAAAAAAAAGCAGAAAAGAAAAGACATCTATTTGCCTAAGGACACTAAGCAGGTGTGAGATGGTAGGTGGTATAGCCCTCAAGGGGGTTTGGCCTTCGATATTCTACAAGTCTAGCATCTTTTTCTACTGTATAACCCTAGGTTGTTTAATTATGATCAAGCTGTAAACCTCAACAGACCACAGAGAAAAAGTCTGCTCAACTTGGCTAATACTGATGAAATAAAATATAGACTTATGGTGGAGTTCCAGGCTTTTTTCTATTTATTTTAATAAACAGACACTTGCCTGTCCCACAGTCCAGCAATGCAGGTGCCCGAAGCGCCGCTCCTCTCCCCCCTCTTCTCCATGGCACCGTCATTGGAACTGTGGGCACCCGGCTGTGACAGCTTGTGGTTTCACGGGCGGGTGTGCACTGCACATGCGCCCGTCACGCCCCACTTTCCGAGTGGACAGGCAATCTTCTTGGACCTGTGACATGTCCCAATAGATTTCCTAGAGGGAGGGGCCCCCTAAGGGGGAGAGAAGGAGTCACCTAGGTGGCCGAGAAGTGGAAGGAGGAAGTGGGACAGGAAGGAGGAAGTAAGCACCACCCCCCCTCAAAAAAAATGACATGCCAAATGTGGCATGTAAGGGGGGCGAGGAGTGCTTAAAGAGAAGCTGAAGTCTCCCCCAGAAAAAATGCAAAAGTCAGCAAAAAGCTGAGCTGCAGCTCCCTGTGTCCATTCAGACATGGAACTGTGGTTTGGCCCCGCCCCTCTCTCTTCTGATTGGCTAACTAACTTTGATTGACAGCAGCTGGAGCCAATGACGCCGCTGCTGTGTCTCAGCCAATAAGGAGGGAGAGTCCCGGATGGCTGAGACACTCAAGGACATCCCTGGACAGAGATGGGGCTCAGGTAAGTATTAGGGGGCTGCTGCACACAGAAGGCTTTTTATCTTAATGCATAGAATGCATCAAGATAAAAATCCTTCTGACTTTACAACCCCTTTAAGTAAGAGAAACCTTGCGGCTTTACAACCAGTTCTCACTGTACATGCGCAAGCCACTCTGCACTTTGTGAATGGTCCTGCAGTCTTCTGGGACCTGCCATGTGAAGGAAAGGGGGATCAAAACCAGGTACCCACTCCCCAAAAAACTTCCAATAATAAAAGGGGGTGCAAAAAAAAAAAATCCCCTTTTAGGTGATGTTTCCCTTTAAGATAAACTGAGTGTTCAATGCCTCAGTGTATCTCAGCTTGATACAGCCATTAACATTAATTTTACTTAAAAGGATAAGTTTGCCTTTCTTTGGTGAGATGTTACACCAATATTTAGGGTGGAACACGTAAAATGTTACCAAAGAGCACCTCCCCGCAATGCCCCTCATTCTCTTACTGCAGCAGCGGGTGGGGGATCCTCTTCCTGTAACAATTCAAAAACAGTGAGTCTGTGCAGTGCCTTGCCCACATGGATGAGTCATTCATTTACAGCTTCCATTGACAGAGTCTGCAGCACCCTGGCATTGCACCAGTGATCTTCTGATCGTGGGTGCAATGCTTTACAGGTTGCAGGGTAAAATATAATAAATGCACACTTTTTACCTGCAATAAGATGTGCATTTATTATGTGCTTGGCTGAGGAGCCAATGGGGCGAAGCTACCATCTGTGGGATTATGACTGAACGCCTCTAAGTCAGAATCCCCCCTAAAGGTGACGATACCGCAGTGCCGCGGAGCCCAGGTTGGCCTGGGATAGCCGGCCCCCACCACCCCTTCGCCGGGGCGGGGGCCGGCGCGTAGCGCCGCTCGCCTCGGGACCGGAGCGCGGACGGAAGCGGGCCGCCTCTCTCCCGGAGCGCATCGCATGTTCGTTGGGAACCCGGTGCTAAATCATTCGTAGACGACCTGATTCTGGGTCAGGGTTTCGTGCGTAGCCTCCTGGGCAGCACACCATCAGATCTCTATGGCTCAGATATGCAAGGCGGCGACGTGGTCATCAGTCCACACGTTTACAAGGTTTTATCAGCTAAACGTGAGAAGGAATGCGGATTCAGCCTTTGGGCAGGCAGTACTACAGGCTGCGGTTTAAGATCCTCGGGATCGGGGGCACCCTTGGTTGTAAAAGGAAAAAAAAAAATTTTCTTGACTAAGTTGGATTTATTATTATTATTTGAGTATACCTCTAAATTAAATCTCTTTTGAGAAGATGTCTCCCTCCCCTCATTAAAGCATTGCTTTCGGACATCCCATATAGTAATGAAGCTTGGCTCAAGGGATGACTTTCAATAGATCGCAGCGAGGTAGCTGCTCTGCTACGCATGAAACCCTGACCCAGAATCACATGAGGGTCGCCTTGGATGAGCCATTGGGGGGGTCTGGTGCTGAGGCTGGCCCAGCCCTAGAAGAAAGATTAGCAGCGATGATCGCTAGATCTATTCCTGGCAAGAAACGGGCTAGATCCCCATCGCCAAAAGGTATATCCTCAGATGCTGAAATTCTCTCTCAGGAGGAATTGGAATCGCAGGAGGATCAACTAGACCAGAACCAAGAGGGTTCAGGGATTGAGGGATCTACCTCTGAGGAACCATTTTCAGACTCCCAGACAGAGAGACTGTGGGTGCAGTCTTTGACGGACATGGTCCGCTCTGCATTTAATTTACCATTGCCAGAGCCTCAGGTTCCTGCGGTATCCTCTCTGGGCTCTTTGAAAGCTCCTTTGAGCAATGCGGTTTTTCCGGTCCATCCTCTCTTGGAGGAATTGATCTTTCAGGATTGGGTACGATCGGACAGGATTTTTCTGCCGCCGAAGAGATTTTCGGTCATTTACCCTATGGAGGAAAAATTCTCGAAGAGGTGGAAGCTCCCAGTGGTGGATGCAGCCATCTCATGTGTGAATAAATCACTAACTTGCTCGGTGAAAAACATATAAATGTTTAAAGATCCGGTTGATAAACGGTTAGAGACACTTTTAAAGGCATCCTTTGCTATGGCAGGAGCAGTGGTACAGCCGGCTGTGGCTGCAATTGGAGTTTGTCAGGCGTTAAAGGACCAGACAAAACAAATGCTAAAGGACATGCCTACCCAACAGGCAGAAGAGTTTTCTTACATTCCCAGAGCTCTGTGTTTTGCGGTAGATGCTATAAAGGATTCCATCCAGCAGGCCTCTCCTTTATCACTATTCTTGGTACACATGAGAAGGCTCTTATGGTTGAAGAACTGGGCGGCGGAGCCCCCATGCAAAAAGCTTCTGGCAGGGTTTCCCTTCCATGGAGGACGACTCTTCGGAGAGGATCTGGATAAATACATTCAGACTATTTTAAGTGGCAAAAGTACCCTTTTACCAGTCAAAAAGACATTCAGGGGTCCTACATTTAAAAGGCAGCTCTCTCCTGTCTCAGGGCCCTCAAATTCCAGGCAGTATCGACGGCCGCCTGCGTGATCAAACTTTAAAAATAGATCGCAGGGACAGGCCCCTGGGGGTAAGAGACCATGGTATCGCAAGCCGACAAAGCCAGCCCCTAAGTCTGCCTTATGAAGGGGCGCCCCCACTCTCGCGGGTGGGGGGAAGGCTTCGTTTCTTCTCAGAAGTTTGGGAAGCCAAGATCCCCAACAAATGGGTCCGGGCGTCTGTAACCACAGGCTACAGACTGGAGTTTCTAAAGTTTCCTCCGCCTCATTTTCAAGAGTCAAGGCTACCAAAGGATCCAGCAAAGAAGGCCTCGATGCTGGCAGCTTTGGATCACCTGCTTTGCCAGGGTGTGATAATAGAGGTACCAGCCCAAGAGCAGGGGCTAGGTTTCTATTCCAATCTCTTTGTCATACCAAAGCCTAACGGCGATGTCAGGCCAATCTTGGACCTAAAGAGTTTAAACGTTTACCTAAGGGTTCGTTCCTTCCGGATGGAATCCGTCCGGTCAGCAGTCGCCACGCTCCAGAGGGACGACTTTCTGGCTTCCATAGACATAAAGGATGCTTACCTTCATGTACCAATCTTTCAGCCGCATCAAAGATTTTTACGCTTCGCAGTGGGGCAGCGACACTTCCAATTCAGGGCGCTCCCCTTCGGGCTGGCCACGGCCCCCCGGGTATTCACGAAGATCCTAGCCCCAGTTCTGGCCAATCTAAGGATCCAAGGGGTCACAGTCCTAGCATACTTGGACGACCTTTTAATCATAGATCACTCACGGCCGTGTCTGCAACAGGCAGTAAACCTCACGGTTCAGTACCTCGAGAGGTTCGGCTGGGTCCTAAACCGGGAAAAATCAGCGTTCCATCCTACAAAGCAGTTGGAATACCTCGGCATGAGGTTAGACACAGAACAGCAAAGGGTGTTCCTGCCCCTTGTAAAGGTCGAAGCTATCAAGGGGTTGGTTCAGTTGGTTCTAAGCAAGAAAAAACCAACTATTCGCCTGTGTATGCGATTACTAGGCAAGCTAGTGGCCACGTTCGAGGCAGTACCATATGCTCAGATCCACACTCGCGTCCTACAGGCAGCCATTCTAGCAGCCTGGGGCAAGAGCACATGCCTTGGAGTCCCCTTTGACACTATCATCAAAGGTCCGACAAAGCCTGGCCTGGTGGTTAAACCCTCAGAATCTTCTAAAGGGAAGGTCCTTCAGCCCCGTTGTCTGGAAGGTAGTTACCACAGACGCCAGCCTGGCAGGCTGGGGGGCGGTCTTGGAGGGGTTCTCTCGCAGGGGTCCCCGTGAGAATCCAGTCAGACAATGCCACAGCGGTGGCATACATAAACCACCAAGGGGGAACCAGGAGTCAGGCCGCTCAGAGGGAGGTGAGCTTGATTTTTCAGTGGGCAGAGGTTTATGTACCCTGCATTTCGGCGATATTCATTCCCGGAGTGGACAACCTGCAGGCAGACTTCTTAAGTCGCCAGATTCTGTCGCCGGGGGAGTGGTCTCTGCATCCCCAGGTCTTTCAGACAATCTGCCAGAAGTGGGGAATGCCAGACATAGATATAATGGCATCCAGGTTCAACAAGAAACTAGACAGGTTCGTGTCTTGAGCGAGGGACCCTATGGCCTGCGGAACCGACGCGTTGGTTTGCCCTTGGCATCAATTCAAATTTCTATATGCATTCCCTCCGCTACAGTTACTTCCTCGCCTGTTGCGCAGGATCAGAGTGGAGCACAAGCCAGTCATTCTAGTAGCTCCAGCTTGGCCCCGGAGGACATGGTACTCACTTGTCCTGAAGATGGCAGTGGGAGACCCTTGGACTCTTCCTCTACGACCAGACCTACTCTCACAAGGCCCGATCCTCCACCCTACATTACAGCGTCTAAATTTGACGGCCTGGAGGCTGAATCCCTGATTCTCAGGGGTAGAGGTCTGTCTAGGCAGGTAATTCCTACCCTGATTAGGGCTAGAAAGCCGGCCTCCAGGGTGATTTATTACAGGGTGTGGAGGACCTACGTAGGCTGGTGTGAATCCAAAAGATGGAATTCCCGCAAATATACCATTGATAGGGTGTTAAGTTTTCTCCAGCTAGGAGTGGATAAAGGCCTGGCATTAAGCACAATCAAGGGACAGATTTCAGCTCTGTCAGTGTGGTTTCAGAGGCCGCTGGCCACCCACTCGCTGGTAAAGACCTTCATACAGGGGGTCTTACGTATTAATCCTCCTGTCAAGTCACCAATTTGTCCATGGGACTTAAATCTTGTCCTGTCCACTCTACAGAAACAACCCTTTGAGCCGTTGGCTGAGATTCCTTTAGTTTTACTGACAAGAAAGTTGGTATTCTTGGTCGCCATAGTTTCGGCCAGGAGAGTGTCAGAGTTGGCAGCCTTATCGTGTAAGGAACCATATCTCATTCTACATAAGGACAGGGCAGTTCTCCGGCCCCATCCTTCCTTTCTACCAAAGGTTATATCCAATTTTCACTTGAACCAGGATTTGGTACTTCCATCCTTCTTTCCGAAACCCACATCTAGAAAGGAGGGGTTGCTGCATACCTTGGATATTGTCCGGGCCATGAAGGCCTATCTTAAAGCTACAGAAAAGATCCGGAAAACAGATGTGTTGTTCGTTTTACCAGATGGCCCCAAGAAGGGGCAAGCAGCTGCAAAATCCACCATCTCGAGATGGATTAGACAATTAATCATTCAGGCCTACGGTTTGAAGAGGTTGCCTCCTCCTTTGTCGGTAAAAGCCCATTCTACCAGGGCCATGGGCGCCTCCTGGGCAGCACACCATCAGATCTCTATGGCTCAGATATGCAAGGCGGTGACGTGGTCATCAGTCCACACGTTTACAAGGTTTTATCAACTAGACGTGAGAAGGAATGCGGATTCAGCCTTTGGGCAGGCAGTACTACAGGCTGCGGTTTAAGATCCTCGGGATCGGGGGCACCCTTGGTTGTAAAAGGAAAAAAAAAAAAAAAAAAAAATTTCTTGACTAAGTTGGATTTATTATTATTATTTGAGTATACCTCTAAATTAAATCTCTTTTGAGAAGATGTCTCCCTCCCCTCATTAAAGGATTGCTTTCGGACATCCCATATAGTAATGAATATGCCGCTCTGTGTCCCGTGATGTACGAGAAAGAAAAAGGGATTTTTAAATACAGCTTACCTGTAAAATCCTTTTCTTGGAGTACATCACGGGACACAGAGCTCCCACCCCTCTTTTGGGGAACATTTTTGGGAGGCATACTGCTTGCTACAAAACTGAGGGACTCCCTCTAGGGGAGGGGGTTATATAGGGAGGGGACTTCCTGTTTGAGATTGCCAGTGTCCACACCTGAAGGTACTCCATATAACCCATATAGTAATGAATATGCCGCTCTGTGTCCCGTGATGTACTCCAAGAAAAGGATTTTACAGGTAAGCTGTATTTAAAAATCCCTTTATTATTATTATTATTATTATTTTTTTTACAAAAGATGAACTTTAAAGCTAAACTCCAGGCAGCCACTCTTGTGATCAAGTGACCCCTGACAGACAACAGCAGTGTCTTCTACCTTCATTTCAGCAACACATCTTGAGCAAGAACACACAATGGCCCAGATTCACAGAGAGTTGGGTGCAAATTACGCCGCCGTAGCGCAAACATCGTACACTGCGCCACAGCGCGGAGAGGCAAGCACTGCATTCAGCAAGCTATTGCTCCCACTGTTGCGTCGGCGCGGCGTAAGTTTCGAAGGCGCAGGCTGGCGTAGGTGGAAGTGGGAGTGACCCCATGCAAATGATGGTCCGAGCATGGTGCAGTGTTTTACGCCTGGCGTATCACTAACTGCGCATGCGCCGTGATGTAGCTGTGACGTGGTCGCATGAAACAGCACCCTTATGCGCATGCTCACAACCACGCCAGCACAAATGCCTAAGCTATGCCGGGTCACCACGTACGCCGTGAACGTAACGCACGCCCGATATGCCGGCCTGTGTTCTCTGATGCAAACCTTTGCATGTCTGTTGCTGGGTTGCGTACAATTTACGTTTGTGAATCGCCGTATTTCCCTCAATTGCATGTTTGAATGCCTAATAAATGGGAGCAGCAACATGCGTCCAGACGAAAAGTGCGCCCACGCTACGCCGGCGTATGCAAGCTACGTCGGCGTAGGCTGGCCAGTTTTTAGGCGCATGTTGGTTTGTGGGTCCAGCACACAGATACGCGGGCGCACATTTGCACTTACCGGCGCAAATTTCCACTTACATCGGCATAAGTGCTTTGTGAATCTGGGCCAATGAGTTTGCTGATTGCACAGTGAAGGTGTAGTTCAATAAGGTTTTATCAAATCTTTCCACCTGTGTCAGCATTAACTCACATATGCACAGCAGCAAAAACTGATGGTGATATCTGGAAAACACTCAGGAATTTAAAGAAATATCAAATTATTTTAATGAATACATAACTTGTCCGACGGACCATTTAGAGCGGACATGTCTCATCAGATTTTGGTCCGATGGCGTGTACACTAAACTAGGCGCGATCCCGTGGCGAACCTACTGTGCATGCGTCGACTGTCAGTGCGCATGCTCCAAATTCTGTCAGTGAACGTCAATGACGTCAATCCCCATTCACGGACTTTCTACGCAAACGACGTTAAACTTTTTCAATTTGACGCGATCACGACGGCCATACTTAACATAGGATACTCCACCTAGGGGGCATGTTTTTCTTTACGCCGCGTATCGCTTACGGAAACGTCGGAAAGTCACCCGCATACAATCGTAAATTGCCGTATCTCGCTGATTTACATATTCTCGGCGTAAATCAGCGGGAACGCCCCTAACGCCCATTTTAAAATTGCAGTTCCGATACGACGGCAAAATACAATTACGCCGCTCGTATATTAACTCAATCCCGGCGTATCTTGATTTCTGCATACAGAAAACAGATAAGCCGGCTCAAAGTGTGAGTTATGCTGGCGAATCACTGATACTCCAGCGTAACTCTACCTGAATCTGGCCCATTGCCTTTTCTTTTTTTTTCCTTTCTTTCTTTTTTTTGTACAGAATAGCCAATACAGTTGCTTTATAACTGAGTCCTTTCTTTCTTCATTGTGGATTATGTTTGTGTCTACCACGCTCTTGGTTGCCATATTGTAAAGTGAATGTTCAGACAGAAACCCAATGCTAAACGTGCTCTCTGAAACATTCGAAATCTAATCTATCTAACCCTGTAAAGCAAACATTGCTTACCTATTCTGCAGCCAATCCGGTCCGGTCCCAGCATCAGCTGTCAGCAGCGGCTTCAGCATGGACGGTGGTGCAGGAGAGGCGGCCAACAATGGAAGCCACATAGTAAATCTATGGGTAACATCACTTCCCATGTATTTCACAACCGTTGTCGGTCCTCTCCTGCAGATAGCTTCTGCTGCTGGAAATCGGATCGGATCCGCTGTAGAATAGGCAAGTACAACGATTTTAGCTTTACAGGGTTAGATAGATTAGGTTTAGAATGTGGCAGAGAGCAGATTTAGAGTTAGTTCGTTTTTGCTTGTACTTAAACTTTAAGGCTGAGTTAACCACTTACGTGAATTGAATGCGGTTTTCTCCGCATTCAATTTGCTTTACAGGAGAGCGTGCCCTTTTTACAATGGACCCGGTTAACACACCTCTGAGGCAGCCATAGCCCGCGTTTGGAAAGGGTCCTGCGAGTCTTTGGTGCTAATTCAGGCAAAAATTTGGATCTGATTCACACCTGAATGGGTGAACAGGGATGCACCAGCATCCTGCAGTGAGCCGCGGCCACAGCATTAGTGAACGCGGCCTAAAGCCTCGTACACATGATCGGATTATCCAACGGAAATTGTGTGACGACAGGCTGTTGTCGGAAAATCTGACCTTTTGTATGCTCCATAGGACAATTGTTGTCAGATTTTCTGTGGACGAATGTGGGGATTTTCTGCCAACAAATGTGTGTTGCCGGATTATGCGATCATGTGTACACAAGTTCGTCGGACAAAACTCTGAAGTACAAACACGCATGCTCAGAAGCAATGCTCACCATAGAAGAACATTAGCAGAAGCGCTAAAGAGATGAAAAACCACATAGTTTTGTGTTTATTGGCCGACAATTCTTTGCCGTTTGTATGCAATACAAGTTCCTGGCCAACGCCTTCGGACAAAAGTCCTACACTTTGTCCGATGAAAATTTGATCGTGTGTATGAGGCTTAAGGTATTGTTTCCCCATGAAACTAACCAAGGATAGAAAAACGGAAGCTGCCATTTCTAAAAATCGTTTTACAGTGCTTGATTCTGGATTCACTATGTAGAGAGTCAAAGACCTGGAAAGAGTCACATTGGAAACTCAGATTTTGCAGACTTTACTGATTGTATGATTGTTCTAGGTGAGTGACTCACTAAGTATTGAGGATCAGGATATTAGTCTGCAATATATTTTTTATAGAGCTGTTACTGATCAAAATTTTTGTGTTCGATTAATTGTTTTTTTTTATCGATTAATCGACTATTTTCGATTAATTATAACGCACATACAGATCCAACTACTTTTAGCTGATCTCTTTGCAGGCCGATTCCCAGTGCAGCTACCAACCACTGGAAAACTGGATAGCAGGATACAAAAAACACACAAAGGCAGTGCACGATGGGAATAGCATTAAAACTTTTATAGTCTTCAAGTAGGTAACTGTGACAGAAAGTCAGGTAAATCTGTGGGTGTTGTCACAGACGGGAGATACATTTCTGCCCTGTTTAGACAATTCACCAATTACTATCAGGTTTAAGGACCTTGGATAGCTTCAGCTGTTGAGAATGAGGCAATTAAGGCCTCTACAAGTTATCCAGAGGATCACTACTGATTGCTGCATCCTGAGGCCCTTGAGTTAAGGAGAGCAGTGGGCTGAGAAAGACTTCTGAAGGTGAGGTTGTATCAGTATTGCTGTGTGATAAATATCAAAGAGACTTTTTGTTTTCTGCTGTATGACCAGCAGTGTCTGCCCAGCAGTAGGCTGTGCCAGACTCCATAGGTAGGTGCCTGTGTTGTGAAGATAGTAGCCCCAAGTGGCAAGGGTTTATTTTATGTTTTGTTTTGTTTATGCTGTTTTGATGCTTGCACTTGTATCCAGCAATATGGAAGAATAAACCATATTCTTTGTTTTCAACCATCCTCAACTGCCTTTCTGTATAGTTCAACATGTAGTGAACCCATCCAGGGGGTCACACACACACCCGCTACCGAGCCAATACCTCACAGTAACCAAATAAATATTGCACTGGAGATAAAATAGATGTAGCTACATAAACTGTAAAAATAGTGCGAGTAATACCAAAAGCAGTCAAAAAAACATGTAGCCAAGTATGATACTGGTATAAAAATGTGTACAACGATACCACTGCTGAATCCAGATGAGGAGAGGTTAACATCAGTCCGTCGGCATGTAGATGTCCCGTGAAGGGAACTATCACAACTCCCAGTGGATGGTTGTAGAATCTCAGGTTGATAGAGGGAAGTGATAGAGGGAAGTAATAGAGGGAAGTGCAACAGCCCTTACGTGTGGCAGATAGTAAGGTCCCACTGGCATGCAGATTTGAAGGCACAGCAAAGGAGCCCTTCAGATGGACACGGCAAGCCCCACCGCTGTCCGTGACATCACCGGATCTCCGACGGAACTCCCTGAAGGCCCAGAAGCCAGCGGAGAGGTGAGTATCAATCAAAAGAATTGTAATCGATCAAAAAGATTTTGATCGATCAAATTTTTTTAAGATTAATCGATTAATTAAAAGTTAATTTGCACAGCCCTAATTTTTTATCCTCCTAGGTTCCTTTTAATCTAGATTTTAGTATTACATTGTATGACCTATTACTCTGTGTTTTACAAGCTTTAATAAAGACCATGTTACCTAAAATTCCTGGAAGTCTCTACCCATGTAGATATTATGTACACAGTACACTTTCGATATTAGACTGTATATCTTAGGTAGGTTTTTAAGGGCAGGATCAAAGGAAGTCCCTACTAAAGCTCCAAAAGAGATAAAGGCATGGGTAATGGCACTGGATGATGTTACCCCAAAACATATTTAACAAAATGGAATGGATTTGACATTTGAAAGGGGCAACATACAAAAAGTACAAGTTGTTTTACATAGAAGAAAACATGGGGTTGTGTGTAAAAGTTTCATGTCTGTACAGAACATGAACATTCAGATCGTGTATCCATTTATTGGTATTCTGTTTATACTCTAAGGCCGCGTTCACACGATCGGTCCAGCCCAATGAGAATGGTCCGACGGACCGTTTTCATCGGTTCACCGCTGAAGTAGCCTGATGGTCTGATGTGCGTACACACCATCAGTCCAAAATCCGATCGGGTCAGAACGCGGTGACGTAGAACACAACGACGCGCTGAAAGTTCAAGTTCAATGCTTCAAAGCATGCGTCGACTCGATTCTGAGCATGCGCGGGTTTTTGGTCCGATGCTTTTGCGTACTAACCATCGATTTGGTCCGATGGGCAGGTGTCCAGCAGTCCGATTTTAAAGAAGGCCAGTTTCATCGGACAAAACCAATCGTGTGTACGCGGCCTAATGGGCTGTTTTAGGCAAGGAAAATACTGCCCGACTTGTCCAGAAAAAACCCTACAACGTGACTCTCCCAAACAACATTGGTTATTTTTAATCCTCATGCTGCTAGCATTAGTACATAGGAATAGGAAAGTATATAATTTTTTTCTTACATTTCTTCCTGGTTTGTTGCCTAGGCAAATGATGGCATACATCCCAGGAATCTTCAAAAGGGCAGAAGAGTTCCCAGTGGGGGAGTTCCGGGAGGTAGGTCATATTAACCTTACTCACCAACCTGTATTAACTGTAAACGAGGCCACGTACACACGATCAGTCAAAACCAATGAAAACAGACTGAAGGTCTGTTACATCGGTCCAAACCGATCGTGTGTGGGCCCCATCGGTCAGTTATCCTTCGGTCAAAAAAAAAGAACTTGCTTTAAAATTTAACCGATGGACGCCTAACCGATAGGTCAAAATCGATCGTTAGTATGCAAAAGCATCAGTTAAAAAGCCACGCATGCTCAGAATCAAGTCGACGCATGCTTGGAAGCATTGAACTTCGTTTTTTTCAGCATGTCGTTGTGTTTTACCTCACCGCGTTCTGACACAATTGTTTTTTTAACTGATGGTTTAACTGACCATCAGTCAGCTTCACTGACTGACCGATGAAAATGGTCCTTCGGACCGTTCTCATCGGATGGACTGATCCGTGTGTACGCGGCCTAAGAACTTCCTGCTAGTAATGTATGAACCTGTATGTATATACACATAACCTTGAGACGTATGTCGACGTGTTTCAATGTTCATTAACGCTACACGTTGTAGTATGTACCGTATTTATGGCATATAATGCGCACTTTTCTCCCCTTAAAATCAGGGGGAAATTGTGGGTGCGCGTTATACACCGAATCCCCGCTTGCCGCGCTGTGTTTGAACGCCGGCGCTGACATATACCGAGCGCAGTACACTCGGGTACACTCGGCCAGGCTCGGCTCCGCTCGCGGTTACACCCTGTGCCGCCTCCTAGCCTTTATGCGAGAGGAGCCGAGAGTGCCCAGGTGTACTGCGCTCGTTATATGTCGGCGGCGGCGTTCAAACACAGCGCGGGAAGCGGGGATCGGCTCAAAAACAGCGTGGGAGAAGCTGGGAGGACACCACCAGGGCCGCAGACGGACGCCGGACCGGACAAGGCCGCTGATGGACACTGGGCAAGACAACGACGAGGGGCATTCAAACTGTAAGTATTTTCTTTTTTTTCCCGAAATTTCCCTTCTAGGTTGGGGGTGCGCCCTATACGCCGGTGCACGCTATAGGAAGATAAATACGGTATATATATTTTTTGTTTCTGGTAAACTTCAATAAAAGTCTATTGATGAAAAAAAGAAGGGCAGAAGAGGAGGAGGTGTTTTCCCAGATAAGCTCGCTCTCCTGCATGCATGCTTGAGCTAAGGGCAGATGCATTCCAGGAAGTAAATGCTGCATTTATCATTTGCCCTTACTCAAGATGACCCAAGCCAGAAAAGTGATTTCTTAACAGAATAAATCATAGAGACTTGGATGGATGGGGGACTTTGCTTTGAATATTAAAAAATAATTTGTATTTATTTTTTAGTTTGTGGTGCTCAGATGCAGTAAAGACCCGATTTAACCGCAGAAGGATTTACCCACTTCCTGACAAGACTATTTTGTACAATATGGCTTTCTTTTGGTGGTATAAACAAAAAAACAATATTTTTAACTTTTTTCTATAATAAATACCCCCCCCCAAAAAATAATAATAAATGTTCTTCCTCAGTTTAGGCCAATACGTTTTCTGCTACAACTTTTTAGTTAAAAAAAAAACAATTAATGTGTATTGATTGGTTTACGCAAAAGTTATCGTCTACAAAATAGCGTCTCACAAACATGTCATACTTACCTCCACTGTGCAGCTTGTTTTGCACAGAGTGGCCCCGATCCTCGTCTTCTGGGGTCCCTCTGCGACTGTCTCGGCTACCCGTCTCGGGTCTCTGTCTCGCCTCCCCGCAAGAGCTAACCCCCTCTGGGCAGCGCTCTCCTAAGGGGGTTAGCTTGCGGTCGTGCTCCTGTGATACAGTCGGCAGACATAAACAGGGGGCTGGGGGGCTGTAAGTATTGGGTGTTTTTATTGGGTGTTTTTTCAACTTAATGCATAGGATGCATTAAGGTGAAAAAACGCAAAGCTTTACAACCCCTTTAAAGTGATTGTAAGGCTTCTTTTTTAAAACAAACATGTCATACTTACCTCCACTGTGCAGTTTGTTTTTCACAGAGTGGCTCCGATCCTTGACTTCTGGGGTCCCACGGTGGTGCTGGTAGCTCCACCCTGCATCGTATAACACCCTAGGAGAAGTGCTCTCCTGGGGGGTAACCTTTGCGCCATTAGATTTGATTGACAGCAGCAGGAGCCAATGGCTGCACTGCTATCAATATATACAATCAAGAGCCGAGACAACGGGCAGTGACAGAAGTTTTTTCAGCTTAATGCATAGGATGCATTAAGGTGAAAAAAACATGAGGGTTCACAACCCCTTTAACTGAACAAGCTAATGTTAAAAAATGATTGACCACCATGCACAGCTGCACCACATTTTGCTCTCTCCAGTTTTATTAAATCAACCCCAACGAATAAAAGATCCTCTGCTGAAGGACAAACAGATCTTTGCCAAGCCTGCTCATGGTGTCTCCCAAAACAGGGCTGTTTATATTTACTGTACTTTACACCAGCATATGTGCCAGTGAATAGTTTAAAGACTTTACAGTCAGCTTAGCTCTACTCCAGAGCAAATCAATTTGAATACTAGTCAGATACGCCGTGAATGTACATGTGTATGAACTCTTAGTACATATCTAATGTCCCAAAGGTGAACTGATGTTAAACAGACTTTATGAAACCTAAAGGGAGGCATTTAATTATCTTTTTAAAACACAAATTACATAGTCTTATGTAATGAAAAATTAACTCATGTATTTAATAAAATAATAAAAAATGTCATACTTAAAAATGTAAATTGACAGATTCCGTTGGTTTCACACCTGATGGTTGTCCAGTAGATTCCTCAGTTCAGTTCTGGTCTTTAACCTGTCCCGCTAACACGTCTTTGAAGAGACCAGACTTTAGTAGTTCCCATTTTCTTAGATCTGTAAAGAGTAACACAAGATATAGTAAAGTAATAGTGCAATATTTTATGACATGGTAGAATGCAGAGCATTGTCCACTATTTAAGGGAAAAAGTACAGTAGCATTCTATTCTTTGAATACATCACGGGACACAGAGTTAGGCCAATATTCGTTACCTATTGGGTTTTTACGCCATCTCTTGGTAAATGGACACTAGTAGACAAAGTCTTAGACAGGAAGTCCACCCCTATATTACCCCTCCCATACAGGAAGTACTTCAGTTTTGTAGCAAGCACTGAATCCTCAAAAGAGGGAAGGGACCTCTGTGTCCCATTATGTATTCAAGGAAAAGGATTTTACAGGTAAGTTCGACCAACAAATTCTAGTTTCTTTATCATACATCAAGGGACACAGAGTAAGGCTAATATTCATTACCTACTGGGACATCCCAGGGCAATAGTTTTGAGGGGAGGGAGTCACCCTGCCAAACAAAAATAGCCATCAGACTTTAAATAGCAGCCTGTAGTATACTATGGCCAAAAGCCGAATCTTCGGCTGCTCTTACATCTACCTGATAATCCAAAAAAAAAAAAAAGAATTTACCAAAAAACTGGTGGAAAAAAAAGACATGTGATCAAGAAAAAAAAATGTATCGGCTCAAGATCCAGCAAAAACTATAAATCCTTATGAGAAAGTAGGAGGGACAATTATGTCCAAATGGAGATCAGCCCCCAAAAGGCTCAAGCTTAGCATTCCTAACACTTGATTTCTTGGAAAGAAAGGACCACGATAACCAAAGAAACTGTGTCACCAAAAAAACTATTTTGTAATGAGACAGCCATGGGTGTCACATTGCACACTGCATAACATACCAAATGTAAAAAAATAATGACCCACAAGGCTGGTAAAAATCAAAAAAATACCAAATCTAAAAATTCTCCAATTAAGGCTGATCACGATCTAACCAGGAAGAGCCGTTGATCGGCTTTTCCTCACTCGCGTCTAACAGTTGGGAGTAGAGACTAGCCGATTGGCTGCTCTCCTGACACGGGGGGGTCTGTGCTTTTATAGCTTATTAGTGCAGTTCCCCCTCGGGTCCTGCCCAGGACCACCAGGAAAGCCGCCCAGGACCACCAGGATGACCACCCCACTGGACCACCTGGTATGCCAATCTGTTTCCAGGCAGCTGCCAATCAGTGCCCACCCACAATGCCTACCACTGCCAGTCCCACCAGCAACTTACTGGTTGGATCACCAGATGAAAGTACAATAAAAAAAAGTAAAAAACAAAACAAAAAAACAATGCAGCCACCACATCTAAGAATTGGTAAGTTATATAATAAATATTTTCTTTTGGGTTTAATACCACTTTGAATTGCTTCATAGAAGGAGACTATACTGTCATCTGTTATGCTTGGATACATATAATTTGAAGAAAAGTGTGTATTGTGTATTGTATAGCAGGTGTAGATGTGTATTGAGGGGGGCTTGTTAGGAACTATTGTATGATGCTGTGGGTGGAGTTGAGTTATTGTTCATATTTGGTTGCTGACTGTATATAAGAGCCTGAGTTTACCATTAAAATGTCTATTCCTGTTGAACCAGAGAACAGAGCTGTGTCTCGTTTCTGGGGAATCTGTAATGGGCCATGTTCGTCTGCTGGATTGTGGAGTGTCGATAAGCTGTTGTGGGTTGGTGGAATGGAATATCGTAAATGGCATTAACCCCTGACCGTTACATTTTTTATATTTTTTACTAGAACACTGATTGTTTTTTTTCCTTTCGTTTCTTCAGGGTTTTTTTTATACAGATTCACTTTTTTTTTGCTTGAGTTTAAACTTATATTGTGCACATGTCAACATCACAGTAGGATCGCTGGACATTATTTTTAAAATTATTATAACTTAATTATTAGAGAGCATTGGGTATTAAAGTGTTACTAAACCCAGAACAGTAAAACCTGTCTGTATATGCAGAATAGCAGGCTTGTTACACTCACTGTGGAACTTAAGGGGTTAATCCTCTGTATTGTGTAAAAAGGCTCTTTGATACTATATGGACAGATCCTCCTCCTCCCGCACTGTCCATCTTGACAAGGCCATATAATACAGTGAGGGTAACTGTCCTGCACATGCTCAGTTTAGTCTCTATTACTGGAGAGAACATTTCTTGTTTCAATTGAACTGTTTAGGTCACATATTGACATCACACATGTGGGAGTGTATACAGGGTGTAGTAGAAATCTCCTCCTACCTTAAAACTTAGCACTGGACAATATAATGCATTGTATAGGCCAGTGGTCCTCAACCTTTATAATGCCATGACCCCTTGCTAAAATTTTCCAAGTTGTAGTGAAAAGTGGATTTGCCTTTCGTAAATTACCCCCCTATGTAGGGTTGTACAGATACCGATACTAGTATCGGTATCGGGACCGATACCGAGTATTTGCGGGAGTACTTGCTCCCGATACCTAAATAGAATACTTTTTTTGTATTTATCAACATGTTCTGTGAAAATTCTTTGAGTTTTTTACTACTGCGTGACAAGAAAATGAAACATTTTAATTAAATTTTTACTCATTTTTATTCTTTTATAATGTCTTGAGTTAGAGTTCTTCATAATTCTAAAGAAAATATCCTTAGTCTGTATTGTGGTTTGAAAACTGTCACATGACATTTAAAAAAAGTATCGGTATTCGGTATCGGCAAGTACTTGAAAAAAAGTATCGGTACTTGTACTCGGTCCTAAAAAAGTAGTATCGGGACAACCCTACCCCTATGTGTGTGTTTTTTCATTTAGGGTTTAGTATCACCTTAAACCATTTTTTTATAGACCTGCCTTTGTGGGGTATAGTCCCACTGGAACAGAAAAGGGCATTCCTTAAATTGTTTTAACACTAAAATGCATTTGTATGCTTTAGCATTAACACCTGGATAATTTGGAGGGTTGTCCACATACTTTTAGAGTACATTTTCAAAACTACTATATAAAGATCATTTTTTTTTAGAATTTTTTTACATTTTCAATCCTCTTTGAAATAACTTAATTTTCTTTAGCATTTACATGCCACTATCAAAAGTGTGTGTAAAGGTATTCTTTTTTGTTTTCATCTATGGCCAGTATTGCTGCTCATTGAGTCTTAACGAAGTAAATTTGAACCTAAATTCCCCTGATGTAATGTAGTCTTTTAGTTCTTTTCTAGGTGCCAGCTATGTTGTCAAACTACATGATGTAGTGAAGGTGGTGATCAAATACATATTTTTCAGACCTGTCAGCTGCAGGGTTTTTTGGATTTATTATGTCAGTCCATTTAAAGTTATTCTACTGTCTCCATCCTTTCAGGGTAATGTAGAGCCCAGTGCCCCTCTGACCCCCAGCATCAATGGTATGGTTGGCTTAAGAAAGAAACATAAACCAGGCGTTATCGCTTGATGCTTACAATGTTTATACAAATACAACTGCAAGTATACTAGGTTGTATTTGGTGAATTTATTTTTAACAACTTCTGGTTTGAAAGTAGAATGCTACTTTACAATAAGAATAGACAAAGTATTGCTGACAGGAGAATTGGATAACTGTGCTGTTTGGGATGCCCATGTATTTGGGTGTTCCCATCGGTCCTATATCTTATCCTGAACATAAAAATGTATTAGACATACAAACCTCTTGTTCAAATGTGATCCTCATTTCACTTCCCAGTTTTCACTGTACCAGGCAGATTTTTGATTTGGGAGTCAGGTGCCCATGCTGTAGTTCCCAACCTACTGAAATGAATTGTAGGACAGTCTAATAGAATGCCCCTGTGGAATGTAATATGTCTATATAGGTTCTGTATGTCAACTACCTTTTAGCCATTTAAATCTTGTAAATATTTAGTAATATAAAAAAAAAAAAAAAAACTCATGTCAATAAAATATGAGTTAATACAGTTGTGTTCAGAAAAAAAAATATCAAAGCTGCCATTGCGAACCTCTCCTTAGGATAATACTTTCCTGGCAATCACTTCAGCTTTCCTACATCAAGGAAACCTAGAGGCTAAGTTCACCTTTAGAAACATGCTACCCCATTTTTAGAGTGTAACATATAACATTTTACTATGCACCAGTTCCCCCCACCTTCTGACAATATTGACCAACATCCATTATAGTTGCCCTTTTGCCAATTGTGACAAAAATATCTCTCCTACACCCAGCGTTCTCGTAGTTCATGGACACTTCTTACAGCTTTCAAAACAGAAAGGAAATAGGAATGGTTAGATTGCCTATATAGGGATCATAAATATCAGGATGCTTAAATAGTTTGTTACTTAATCTGACGATAATCAGAGTGTGCATTGGCCACAAAATTTGCAAGAATAACATATCTTTTGGGGGTTTTAAAGGTTCTTGGATTGCGCATTCTCATACTCCTCCCCACTGAAAAGTCTTTTGGATGGGCAGTATAATATACAGCCTTCCCAAAGGATGAGCCTGGCACCCCACCTGGGTGCCTCCACCAAGATACAGCTTCTTCCATTCTGGAACCAGAAAGCAGGTATCATAGCTGAGAATTGCACCCAAGAACTATACGACACTAGTTCACACATAATTTATACAACACAAAATCAGAGCTTGATCACATTATCCTAAACAATGCAAACTTTAAACAGTAATATCACCAGTACATCTAATGAACAGCTAACACAAACATCTCACAATAGTTGGATGACGAGGTAAAGTGGACACAATACTAATCACATCTCCAAGAGGATTAGCAAACAAACAATGGGTGACTCAACTAACAATGAGAATTCAGGCCTAGGAGGCACACAAATATACATTGAGAAAAGGCACCTTAATAAAACAGATTTTCACAAAGCAGGAAACACCAGCATCATGTTGTTGGAACTGATTATAATCTTCTGCCGGGTCTCATGCCGCGTACACACGATCATTTTTTGTGATGAAAAAAAACGACGTTTTCTGTGAAGTAAAAAACGATGTTTTTGAAACGTCACTTTCAAAGACAATGTTGCATACACACCATCGTTTTTTTCACAAAAAGCGAGGTTACGTTCACCACTCTTTTCCATTGAAGCTCGCTTCATAACTAGCTTCTGGGCATGCGCGGGTTGAAAAACGTCGTTTTAAACGACGTTTTTGCTACACACGGTGACTTTTGTGAAACAAAAAATTCAAGCATGTTGGAATTGTTTTTTGGTCGTTTTTTTGAAGACAAAAAACGACGTTTTGCCCACACACGATCAATTTAAATGACGTTTTAAAAAACGTCGTTTTTTTTCATCGCAAAAAACGACCGTGTGTACGCGGCATCAGAGTCTAGGAGGGGTTTGAAGCAGTCATTGCTGGTTTAGACATAGCAACCCCAAATCTGTATCTAGGTCCTAGGTTCCCAGAGTCTGTGTGTTTCAGAGAGACATGGACCCAAATCACAAGCAAAAGCACTCCAAAAGGTCGCCCAGGCACACAATTCCCAAAAAATAAAGCCTCCTCAAATGCCAGGGCCTATAGTCATTATGCAAAAGGCTACTATGCAGTCTCCTCAAAAAAAACCTGACCTGGTTGGGTCTGTCACAAAATCCCAAAGAAAAATTTAATGCAGTTTATAAATCCTGAAATATAGGAGCTACCATTCCCGACTCCTAGAATTTCCACTTTTCCAGGAGCCAAGCTAATACTGTAACCTGAATACGATCCAAGTCACTAACCTGGAACACACACAAATCATAATTCCTGATCTGTACAAATATTCTGCCTCAGTAACTTGCAGTATGGCAGCCACTGAATCAATCTGATGGCCAGACAACAGTATTTCCAGAAGGGTAGGTTAGCAATGGTAGCGTCTTTCTCCCAGAAATTGTTTTGAATGAAGGGCAATTCCCAAAGCAGTATAATATATACATACACACACCCATTTATCATAAATCCACACACCCACATACTGCCAACCTCCTACCCAATTATGGCTTGGGTGTACTACTATCGGGTGGGGGTTGAAGAAGGGATCTAAAGTCATGTGTAAACTCCAACTAGGCGTGGGTCTCAACCTACTAAGCAACTTGGCAGGGAGCTCAAGCTAGTAAAGGAGGTAGTGGGCGAGTGTTGGGTGATTAGTATGATATTTTGCCTACCTGCTTTAATGATTGCTGAGAAAGGTTGAATTGGCTTTGTAGAGTGTCTATTCTATTTAACCAAATCAGCCCTGTTCTATAAAATTGCACTGAAAAGCCCAGTCACTGCTGCATTACTATTAAGCAGAAAGTAATGCATGCAAATGCAATTGGAAAATGTGTACATGGGAATATTAATGTAATTATACAAAATACATTAAAACAAGTTTTTTTAGTTTTTTTCGAAACATTAGGATGATGACAGTAATTATGCTGAGCTGAACACGCATACCTATCTAAAATAACTGCAAAAAGATTGTTGATTCTCTTTATAGTAAAGATTCAGTTTCAGTTTTATGCAAGTCACGAGTCCCTAAAACTGTCCAAAACAATTTAAAAAAATTCCTTCCTTGTAACTATGGTAACATCACAGTTTGTAGACTGGGCTTCCCAGAACTGTCATCTAATCTTCTTGAATTAGCTCACTACCTTCTGCACAGAGCCTGAGGTCACATTACAGTCCTCGTGGAAGAGCCTGGGGACGCATTACAGTCATTCTGGCAATGTCCTTCACTGAACTTAGGACCCATTTACACCACTGCGTTGTGATAATGCGCAAGTTACATCCACTAGTGCACTGCCATTCATTGTGCACGGCACCCCAGCGCACCTTGAAGATGCACGTGTGCTGCACGCACGGTAGTGTAACCGACACAATGTGCTTGCATTGTGCTGTGATAAAATGCAGCCTGTCCTATTTTTTGCAGGTGCTGTTGTGTTTCAGGCCACTCATTTTAAATAGGTTGTTTAGTTCAGTGTTGTTCAACTCCAGTCCTCAAGGCACACCAACAGGTCAAGTTTTCAGGATTTCCCTCAGATGGAATGGCTGTGGTGATTACTAAGGCAGTGAAACTGATCAAATCACCTGTGGAAAATAATGGAAAGCTTGAAAACATGACCTGTTAGTGTGCCTTGAGGACTGGAGTTGAAAAACACTGGTTTAGTTCACAGCAAGTAGAGCGTGTTGTACATCATTTTGGTGTGAATAGGCCATAACAGTTTAGTCCTACGTGTAAGACCACCAGGGAAGTATTCTTCATATAACACTAGTTAACACGCTTATCAGTATAATAGTTTGTTTCAATAAATATAACTGTTACTTTTACTGGAAAGCTTGACCTGCATGTAAAAGTGGGAGAAAAATATAAAGGCATGCAAAATAAAAAATGCACATACTAAATGCTTAACAAATGCTAATCTCCCTACAATTACCAAAATACAAGATCTTTTCCTATAGCAGGCTTTTATATTACTTGGTTATGTGCAAATTGCAGGTTCACTTTAAAGCAGATTTCCACCCTAAAAACAAACTTTTTATGAACAGCTTAGCTTGCCTTTAATGCAAAAAAAATTAAAAAATATCAAAACATTTTTTTTTTACTTACTTCTATATGGCGGTTACTAGGCAAATTTCGTAATCTGCCTAGTTCCTAGTCCGCGGTGGTAGAACTTTCTGTCCTAAGACCCCATTGCCTCCTGGGAAATGACGACACTCATTTCCCAGGAGTCTCTGGGCATTACTGGGCCTAAAAATCCCAGCATGCACCTCTCTCAGAAAATCCAGGAAGAAACATAAACTGGGCTTCATAATGCCCACAGCTATGATAGAAACGGCCACAAGATCCCTGAGCTGATATCAGGTAAGTTTTTGCAACTGTTTATGCACCGATCATGCTTTATTAATATGTTTTAATGAATATTCATAATAATGTAATTGAGATTGCAAAAAAATAAAAAAACATTTATGCCCGGAACCCCGCTTTAAAATCTGAAGCGTCAGTGAAGTGTACGTCAAAGTGAAATATTTAGCTTTATTTCTCCATTAGCATCATATTATTCATTTGCTTTATGTGCAAGGGTGCAAATACTGGGAAGGAGGATGAAGAAGTGGTAATTTTGATGGTAAATTTTTATTTAGTTTTAGTCATAGGGGTTGATTTACTAAAACTGGAGAGTGCAAAATCTAGTGCAGCTCTGCATAGAAACCAATCAGTTTCCAGGTTCTATTGTCAAAGCTTAATTGAACAAGCTGACGTTAGAAACTGATTGGCTATCATGCAGAGCTGCACCAGATTTTGCACTCCAGTTTTAGTAAATCAATCCCACAGTCTAAACTAAAATGCTATTTTAGTTTTAGTCGTATCTTAGTCAGTACATTTTAGTCGACTAAAACCGAATGGGTTTAGCTAAATTGTAATGTATTATTTAAGAATTTTCAAACTCATACTCCTCCTGGAGTAAAAATCTAGTATATTATTAATTATGGTATTAAGGTTTGAGCATGCACTACAGGCACAGATTTAGCCGTTATAATATTATAACCAGTGTTCATTTTGAGGTCAAATTTTGATTTGGTTTTAGTCAGTCTTTTAATTGTATTTTAGTCATCTGAATGGTTTTGTTTTAGTTATATTTTTAGTTGACTTTAACCGTGTTACTTTTCGTAGACGAAATTAACACTGGGTTGAAGGATGAGAACACTTCTGCACCATCTAGGAGGGCTGAAAATGTCAGAGAGGTCTGAGATACAGCTATGACAGGAAAGTTTTGGGGGGCTGCTGTGAGAATGTGTAGGAATTTCTGGGTGCTTAGACTTTATATCCATAGCAGTTTGCCCCCTTTCCTATGTGATAGTGTCTCTTTACAAATATAAAAATCATTTACAGGCTTCCAATGAGTGCATTGATGTGTAGATTCTTTTTTGATAGAGTTATGCCGCGTACACACCATCACTTTATGTGATGGAAAAAAACGACGTTTTTAAAAACGTCAATTTAAATGACCGTGTGTGGGGGAAAACGTCGTTTTATGTCTTGTGAAAAACGACCAAAAAAAATTGAAGCATGCTTCAATTTTTTGTGTCGTTTTTCAAAACGTCGTTTTTTGTTTCACAAAAAATCACCGTGTGTAGCAAAAAACGTTGTTTAAAGTGATGTTTTTCAACCCGCGCATGCCCAGAAGCTAGTTATGAAGCGAGCTTCAATGGAAAAGAGTGGTGAACGTAACCTCGATGGTGTGTAGGCAACATAGTCTTTGAAAATTGAAGTTTCAAAAATTTTGTTTTTTACTTCCCAGAAAACATCTTTTTTTTTACATCGCATAAAGTGATGGTGTGTACGGGGCATTAGTGTAAGGGAAGGCTAGAATGCGCTAGCTTTTTATTGGTGTATGTGTCCCTGTTGCTGATATTCTCTCACTTCCTTAGACCCGTTATCAGCGGGACAAAGTGAGTGCAAATCTCCAAAGTAGTCCCACATAACAATCGTAACCCAACAGATGTTCTAACCCATCCCTAATCGATCTAGAACTAAATTAAAAAGTTTTGGTTGGAGGCCGATTTTAAATACCTAAAGCAGGTATAGAACTTTGAGTTTTTTTAATTTAAATTAATAAGAGGAAGGCTTAAATGTCAGCAAATAAAAGATAAAAGAACATATTTAACAAAAATGTTAAAAATAAAATAAAAAAGCCCACTATCTGTTTCTTGTCTGGTAATCAGAATCGCAGTATATATAAAATACAATGCAAAGTGGTTGGAGGGAAGCTTCAGAATGGCAAAGATTTTTATTTTATTTTTTACAAAATTATGTGAGCAGACTGCAGTTTCTAAGCAATGCAATACAAGAAGCCAACATGATCAGACCATGCAATTTTCCCAAGGCGTCTTCCAGGACAGCCCTTGAGAGATGGAGCTCCTCCCAGGACAGGAAACACATCACCTCCAGCTCTTTAAAAAGGCGGTCCCTCAGGCATCTGGTCAGTTTTTATGTGTTTCCTCAGTCGGAGGAGACATGTTGCCTAGTGAGGAACCGTCTTTCCAGAGGGATGGATTTGGGAGAGTGTCCATCTCCAAAGGGCTGAGGGAAGACAGCTGGGCTGGGCCTTCTCTCACCTATCGAATCTCTCCGTTTTTCTGGCCGCGGGTTCCCTCCGACTGGGTCTGGAGTTCCCCGTTTCCTTCTTCCCTCCGGTGCCCGGCGAGGGAGTAGGCAGTGATGGCATGCATAGGCAGCGGTGTCAGCGGCAAAGGAACGCTCTCCTCGTGGAGGATGCCGTGACCCGGAAGTCGCTGGGCGTAGCTTCCGGGTTGGGATGCGCGTCATCACTGTGCGCCGGAAGCTATGGTTCCGGTTTCTGGCGCGGGAAGTTTGGAAGGCCGAGCCGGCGCGTATAAGGGCAGCTAGCGTGGGCTGAACGCTGCCCGCATACCAGATCAGGATGGACGCGGTACACGTGCCAGGGGAGTCCAGCGCCGGCTCTTCACAGGTAGGCTGGCTGTGCCAGAGCCTTTTTTCCTGTGTATTTCACCTATGTAAAAGGGGAGCTAATAGGATGTGTACCTATGTTTAGCTCAGTGGGCACCTTGAGATGGCTTGTTTTCTAAAAAGAGATCCCTCTCTCTCTCTTTTCTTTTGTTTCCTATCAGAAAGAGCCAAAGGATCACAGTGTTAAAGTTCCTTCTAGCAAGAAGAAGTGTGCCACATGTAACGCTAGACTTGCTTCAGGTTATACCAAAAGCTTGTGTGGACCCTGTATTACAACTGTGATAAGCAGTGAGGAGGATTCCCCGCTTAACAAATTTTTAGGCTCTTTCAAAGAGGAAATGAAAGCAACTTTTCAATCCTTTAGGAAACTTATTGCTGACTCACAAATTTCAACTCCGGCCATCACACAAGAGGTGCCCACCTCTCCCATTCCGGTAGCGTCAGGAACAGGTGATCCTGTGGATAATGAGGAGACTTCCCTTAGAATTCCTGATTCAGATTCCTCCCACTCAGATTCTGGGCAGGAAGATGATCAGCGTGACTCCCGCACACCCACTAGATTCAAGCTCTCTCAGGAGGAGGTAGATGAATTAATTGGGGCCATTCATGAAACGTTGGAGATGAAGGAAGAAAAGACTTCTCTCTCACGGCATGATAAAATGTATCAGGGGTTAAGCAAGAAAAAACAAAAAGTTTTTCCAGTGCACAAGCTGGTTTCAGACTTGGTGCTTAAAGAATGGGAGGAGCCAGACAAAAGGCCTTTCTTTTCTAGCGGTTTGAAAAGAAGGTTTCCTTTTGATGAAGACCCTAAGGAGGTCTGGAATCAGTCCCCTAAACTGGATGCCCCCCTATCAAAAGTATCAAAGCACTCAGACCTGGTGTTTGAGGACATGGGACATTTAGCAGATCCCATGGACAAGAGGGGAGATGTTATCCTCAAAAGATCCTGGGACGCAGCCATGGCTAATCTTAAGCCAGCCCTGGCAACTACATGTGTAGCACGTAATTTAGAGTTTTGGCTAAAACAGCTACAGGAACACCTGACAGCGGGTACTCCTAGAGAGGATTTATTGAAATCTCTTCCAATGCTGTTTAAGGCAGTCGGTTTTATCGCAGATGCTTCGGCAGAATCGGTAAAGCTGTCAGCCAGGTCAGCTTCACTATCAGTCGCAGCGAGGAGAACTCTTTGGCTCAAAACTTGGCCAGGAGACACCACATCTAAATTACGTCTTTGTAGCGTTCCTTTCTCAGGTAACCTTTTATTTGGCATTCCGCTTGATGAAGCATTAGAACGCACGGCGGATAAAAAGAGGACTTTTCCTGAAAAGAAAAAGCCTTTTAATAGGAAGTTTTTTCGTTCCTTCAAGGGGCAAAAGAAGACTCAAGAGAAAGGCAAGCCAAATAGACCCTGGGGGGCGCAAGGAGGAAAGCAAAAAGCAAAAGTGCTCTTTAACCCTCCTGATAAAAACCCCAAATCTCAATGAGGCCAGGATCCAGGTGGGAGGAAGACTGGGGGATTTCCTTCCACAATGGATAAAGTTGACCTCCAACAACTTTGTCAGGGGAGTCATAGGAAAGGGTTATGCCCTGGAGTTCAGTCAGTTGCCACCAACAAGATTCTTGGTTACACAGCTGGCAAAGGACCCGGTAAAGGCACAGGCACTACAACTTCTCATAGGAGAATTGGTAGATCAAAAAGTCCTAATACCAGTCCCCAAACAAGAAGAAGGCCAGGGTTTTTACTCGCACGTCTTTCTGGTACGAAAACCATCAGGGAAGTATCGCCTGATTTTCAACCTAAAACCACTGAATACAGTCATTCGATACAAAAAATTCCGGATGGAATCCATTTATTCTGTCAAGAATTTACTTCAGAAAAACTGCTTCATGGCAAAGATAGATCTGAAGGATGCCTACCTCCACATTCCTATCAGACTAAGCTCCCAAAGGTTCCTTCGCATAGCTGTCCGGATAGGGGAAAAGATTTTCCACTATCAGAGCCAAGCCCTCCCCTTTGGTCTCTCCTCGTCTCCGAGGATCTTTACCAAAATCCTGGCGGAAACGTTGGCCCCTCTAAGACTCCAAGGAATAACAGTTGTCCCCTACTTGGACGACCTGTTGTTCCTGGCATCCACAAAACAAAAGCTACTCAAGGACCTAGTGGTCGTCCAGCAGTGGTTGACTCAGTTAGGCTGGATAGTCAACAGGGAAAAGTCAATCCTCATTCCCACACAGGAAATCCTGTTCCTGGGCTACATAGTAGATTCTACAGAGCAAAGGACCTTTCTCCCACAAGAAAAAATCGATCACATAAATCAACGAGTAGCTCGGTTGCAGACAAATCTCCCGGTCACAGTAAGGGAGATAATGTCGGTCTTAGGCCTCATGACAGCCTCCATCCCAGCAGTCAGATGGGCCAGGTTCCACCAAAGGCCACTCCAGTCTTTTCTTCTTCAAAATCTAACAGGAAAAGACTTAGAGGAGAAGACATACCTGCCAGAAAAAACAAAGCAGGCTCTCTGGTGGTGGAGAGACCAAAACCACCTGAACAAAGGTCTACTGTGGAACCCACCTGTGACACGCATCTTGACCACGGACGCCAGCAATCAAGGTTGGGGAGCCCACCTAGAAGGTCAGTTGGCACAAGGCACCTGGAATTATCTAGAAAAGAAACGCTCCTCAAATTATCGGGAGTTAAAAGCCGTAGCCAAAGGGATCGCAGCATTCCAGGGGCGGCTCAAGCATCAACATCTACAGATCAGGTCGGACAATACAACTACTGTAGCGTATTTGAACAAACAAGGAGGGACCAGGAATCCCGCCCTGATGGGCATAACAAAAGAAATCTTTGTTTGGGCAGAAGAGAATCTCGAGTCACTTTCAGCTGTCCATCTCAAGGGTACGCAAAACAGTCTAGCCGATTTTTTGAGCAGACAATCAGTCTCTCAAGAAGAATGGTCTCTGGATCCGACAGTCTTTGCCAAGATAGTGTCCAAATGGGGTCTTCCGGAGGTTGACTTGTTCGCCAACAGGAGGAATACCAAGCTTCCAGAGTTTTTCTCACTGAACCCCAGGGATCGGCCGGTGGCAGTCGATGCCCTTCAAAGCGCATGGTCATTCTCCCTGACATATGCTTTCCCACCTCTGCACCTCTTACCGAAGGTCCTGGCCAAGTACAGGGTGGAGAAGACTTCCCTTATCCTGATAGCCCCTTTTTGGCCAAAAAGGGCGTGGTTTTCGCTTCTACTAGAGTTAGCGGATCGTCCACCATGGATGTTGCCGTGCAGTCAAGATCTGTTGACTCAAGGTCCGGTTCGGCACCCCAATCCGGCTTTTCTGAATCTAGCGGCCTGGTTTCTGAGATAGACATCCTGAAGTCTAAGGGTCTATCCGATAGAGTGATCAGAACTCTATTACAGAGTCGCAAACCAGTTACCAGAGCGATTTATCTGAAACACTGGAAAAAATTCAATCTCTGGCTAAAAGAGAATGGAAAGAGGGAACATGATGCCCCAACGATTTTGGAGTTCTTACAAGAAGGCATCGACAAGAAACTGGCCTTAAGCACGATTAAGGTTCAAATTGCTGCCCTTTCAGTTTATGTTCAGCGCCCCCTACAAGAAGACCCGCTTATTAGTCGATTTTGCAAAGCAATTGCCAAACAACGCCCGGCCCCATGCCGTAAGATACCGACGTGGGACCTATCTCTGGTGTTGAAAGCAATCATTAAAAAGCCTTTTGAGCCGATATCAGAGGCATCCTTAAAGCTGGTTACTTTAAAGACAATTTTTTTGATCGCTATGACTTCTGCCCGCAGAATCAGCGAACTTCAGGCTCTCTCAATTAGGGATCCGTACATGCAAATTTTGGAGGATAAGGTTATTCTAAAAACAGATCAGTCCTTTGTGCCAAAAGTAGCCTCTGCTTTCCACAAGAGTCAGGACATTATACTTCCTTCTTTTTGCAATAAGCCAAGAAATAGCAAAGAAGAACAGCTACACTGGCTGGACGTTAGAAGATGTCTTTTAGTCTATTTGGAAGCAACTAAAGGCTTTAGAAAATCAGATGCATTGTTTGTTCTTTTTTCTGGTAATCGAAAAGGAAAACAAGCCTCAAAAGGGACTCTAGCCAGGTGGATTAAATTGGCCATCCTAGAAGGGTATAAAGCTCTACACTTGGATCCTCCGCAAGGTTTGAAAGCTCACTCTACAAGGGCGTTAGCCACATCCTGGGCAGAGAGAGCCGGCGCTACCCCGGAACAAATATGTAAGGCCGCTACGTGGTCAAGCATGTCCACATTCATTAGACATTACCGACTGGACGTCCTAAGTAGCCAAGATCAGGCCTTTGGGAGAAAAGTTCTGCAGGCGGTAGTCCCACCCTAATTTGGTGAGTGCTTGCTCATCCTCTCAAGGGCTGTCCTGGAAGACGCCTTGGGAAAATCAGAGTTAGTCTTACCGGAAACTCTGTTTCCAGGAGTCTTCCAGGACAGCACGTTCCCACCCTATGCTTTAAGGTAGGTATTTATGTGGGTATGTATATATGCATGGATAATATGTATGTATGTCATTAACTGTTTTTCAGCTCCGTCCTTCGGTTCTTGGATTAAAACTGACCAGATGCCTGAGGGACCGCCTTTTTAAAGAGCTGGAGGTGATGTGTTTCCTGTCCTGGGAGGAGCTCCATCTCTCAAGGGCTGTCCTGGAAGACTCCTGGAAACAGAGTTTCCGGTAAGACTAACTCTGATTTTCATCCAGGCAGTTTTTTTGTTCCTATTCTTGTAATCTAGGAAAACCTTTTGCTGTCTGGACTGTATGAGAGAGGTTCCAACTGAAACTCACGCGTCTTACAAAAAGGCATACAAAAGGGAAGCTTCACTGAACTTATTAGGATCCGTGATTTTTAGGTTACGTGGAATGCACAGATTTTAAGATTGGAACATGATTGGTTTCTAGAATTGCTCATACAATAGAACAAAATATATTCTCTCTCTCTCTCTATATATATACATATATATACATATATATATATATATATATATATATATATATATATATATATATATATATATATATACACACATACATACATACATACACACACACAGTGGCGTAACCAGAGTTATGGGTGCCCGGGGCAGGCAGAATTTTTTTTCGCCCCCCCCCCCTTATATAAACACCCCGGATACCTGTTACCTACTCTGCTCATATCCTGGGCTACCCGATAGCAGCTGATCTCACTTATTGTGGAATTGAAGAAAATAAAAGATCGTTGAAGGGAAAAAGATTATCGAAAGAAATACGAGATCGCTGAAGAAAAGAAGAGATCAGTAAAAGAAAAAAAGATCGTTGAAAGGGAGGAGAGAGCACTGAAAAAAAAAAAAAGAAAAGAAAAGATTACTAAAAGAAAAAAGAGACTATTGAAAGAGAGAAGAGATTACAAAAAGAAGGAATCAAGGGAAGAAAAAGGGATTATTTAAAGGAAGAAAAGATTAAGAGATCGATAAAAAGGAAGAAGAGACCACTGAAGAAAAAAAAAAAAAAAAGACAGATTGTTGGCTGAAATACCAGATCATTAAAAGGGAAGAAGTGATTACTGAAAGGAAGAGGAGATCACTGAAGAGAGGAAAAGATCCTTAAAGAAAAGAGATTATTGATCAGGGCCAACTCAACTCTGGGACATGGATCTCCTGGCTGAGCTGGGCAATAAGAGTGATGGTCTTGGCCAGGACACCAATATACTCTTGAACAGCCATCAGTCAAACCCCTCTGAGGCTGGGTTCACACTACGATTTTCCCGTCCGTCAGCCGCATACGATTTATATGAAAAAACGTATGCGGCTGAAACGGATTGAACTGTACGTAAACGTATGCGTTTATAAAACGTATACGGTTTCAAAAGTGCGTACGGTTCCATCCGGTTTTGATTAAAAAAACGCATACGTTTTTGGAATTAGTGTCATTTAAAAAAAAAAAAAGATTTTCTTGTTTTGAAAATGTGCATGCGCAGACGAAAAACGCATACGGTTTATACGTATGGAACCGCACATATGTGCGTTTTCCATTGACTTTAATGTTAAAAAAAACGTATGCGTTTGCCATACGGTTTCAAAAACGGACTCAAAACCGTGGTCGAACACGGTTTTGTGTACTGTTAAAAAAACGTTTTGCCAGCAAATCGTACGCACCCGGATGCATCTGAGTGCATATGATTTGCAATGCATTGTCTATGTATGCGTTTTCCCGTACGGGCCCGTACGTTTTCAAAACTGAAATCGTATGCGGCTGACGGACGGGAAAATCGTAGTGTGAACCCAGCTTTAGAAATAGGCATTGATAACATTATCACCCTGGTGGTGTTTTTGCATTATATTTACTCTAGGGGTGTTGGGCAACTCTTTGTCATTACTGTCCTGGCGAGAAACAAACCAGGGAAGCCCCGCAGCACCACCAACATCTTCATCCTCATTCCATTCCACACTCCACCTCCAGACCACATGCCTAGCCCCAGCCCTAGACTAGGCCGCTCTCTCCCCCCAGTCCCAGACACTTCCAATCCAGTGAATCCACACATGTCTAGTCGTCTCAGTGACAGTCTCACGGTCACAGTGGTCACCGGTCCTCACCTGTTCTGTCTTCCCTTGTTATGCGCCGCCGCTGCCTGCAGTGCCACGGTCGCCGGTGCTTTGATCCGGAACGGCGGAGCCTCCGCGGGGGAGAGGGCGGCGACTGAGCTCTCAGAGAGACTGACAGGTGGGCGGGAGACTCCAGGCGCGTGAATGCGCCACCCACGAATGACAGACAGGCCAGCTCAGACGGGCCTGTGGCCACATGACCCGCCGTGACCCAATCACAGGCCAGCTCAGGCCTGTGACCACATGACCCGCCATGACCCAATCACAGGCCAGCTCAGGCCTGTGGCCACATGACACAATGTGACCCAATCACAGCACGCCGGCTGGCCATGTCGAGACTGAACATGACGGCTGGTGTCACGGACGGTAAATACACATTATTAATAGAAGACAGAGAGTGACACACAGTCCACACTGGCGCGGCGCCCCCCTAAATAAATTCGCCCGGTGCAATGGCTCCCCTTGCCCCCCCCCCGTTACGCCAGTGCACACACACACATACCCCATTCAGATGCATTTATCAGATTGCTATGACAGGAAGTGATCTGTAAGCTGTGCTGTTCATAGGCCCCGCTTACACATATGAAATTTAACGTCCATTTTGCAATGCACTTCAGTGCTTGTGCACAGGTTTCCCATTGCTTTTTAATGCTGGCTGAAAAAGTCTGTTTTGAACGTAAGCCCTATTGATAGCAAAGGCAGCCTGTCCCATAGCAGCCTCAACAAGCAAGTGGAGAATGTATATAAACACGCATGAAATAATGCATCAATGTGCATAAAAAGACAACACCTCTCCTAGCACTGACACAAACCTCTTAACCTAGCCATAAATGAAACTCTTCTTGCTAAATTGACTGAAAAATCACTCTGAGTGGTCCTGTTGGCACCACCCAGCTTGACAAAAGTCACATTTTCAATCTTCATTCCTTTGTCTAAGGAGCCAGGGAGAATATTTTCTTTGGACAGCACCTGCCATCCAATCGCATTCAGTCCCTGCATTGTGCCAGCTCTAAGAATGCAAAATCCGGCACAGCAGATTGGTACATCCATGTTGTTTAACGCATAAATGGGGGAATTCCATGGTATTGATTTAAATTGATCTGCATGTGCCTATTTTCTTAAGGCATGAACCTATGCTGTATACTCTCTAGAAAATCTCCCACTCTATCCCCTGGGGAAAATTTGCATTGAAACAAGTTGGGTTTTTCCATATGGACGTATCCACTTCACGACAAGATCTGTTACAATTTTGGTGGATCACTGAGTTTTATAATGATATAACTGTATGAATGATGGGTTTAGGACTATAAATTAGGGATTTAGTACTATATGTCAGCCATGTTTTTTTTTTGTAAAACATTCACACTAATGCCCTGTACACACGATCGGAAATTCAGACAGCAAATGTCTGATGTGAGCTTTTGAACAGAAATGACGACCATGTGTATGCTCCATTGGACTTCTGCTGTCAGAATTTCCGCCAACAAAAGATTGAGACATGGTTCTCCAATTTTTAGACGGAAAATCTGATCGTCGAAAATCTGATCGTCTGTAGCAATTCCGACTTGTAAAATTCCGACGCATGCTCGGAAACAATTCAACGCATGTATGGAAGCATTGAACTTAATTTTCTTGGCTCGTTGTAGTGTTGTATGTCACCGCATTCTTGACAGATGAAAGTTTAGAGAACTTTTGTGTGACTGTGTATGCAAGCCAAGCTTGAGCGGAATTCCGTCGGGAAAACCATCCAAGGTTTTTCCGACAGAAAATCCGATAGTGTGTGGCATCACACAAAATGTTAATGATGTGGCAAAAAAAAAATTGCACTTTTTTAAGGAGTTATTCACTTCTCTGTGTGCCTTAAAAATCCCCACCAAAGCCAATTGTTTTTTCCTCTACAGTAACTAGGCAGACGCTTACGTTTTTCTTGGATATAAACATAGGCACATTTATCCAAAAAAAAAGGTTCTTAAAAATATTATCAGTGGTGACAGAATTAATATAAAATGTGCAAATTTATATAATATCAGAGGAACAGAACTAATAAAGGTCTAAGTCAAAGCACGGGTTTATAATACACACTGCTGCTCTGTCATGTATTTCCATGTTTACTACAGCACCTTCAACCCTATACTTAGCACAGTGTACACATTCTAAACTATGTACATATTTTACATGTCTGGAAATACTGGAACCTCCAAAGCCCACATTCTATTAGTATACTTACAATGCCCTCCCAGGGTAATTCTTCAGCAGCTCTCTGGTATGTATCACTTAGATCAAGCAACTCATCTCAAATTTCTCACTAGCAACTATTTTACAAAAAAGTGGTAAAAAAAAACTGTCCATAAAACAACAAAACACATAAAAGAAATCAAATATGTAAAAATGGAAGCTTTAAATCCTACAAATGTTTTTTTCCATGTATCAAAAGCCATCACAAAATGTTATTGGCCTTTGGGAAATTGCCCACAACAAATTATGATTACTCAAGCCTTCATCCCTTTATCTTAAATTGTAATTGTAATAAATAAAATGTGTGCGATGCCACAAAATACAAGACAAGTGTAGCAAGCCACAAATGTTGCCCACTGCAATGCAGGTGAACATGGAGTCGGTTTGTGGTTGCATGAAAATTTTAGTTGAATTTTTCACTTCATAAAGGCAAAGAATATTCTATAAAGTGCACTAACCTTTAGCTGCTGAATAAACATCTTTGTGGCTTATTAAATTAAGAGCTGAAAACGGATTGTTTACTAAAGCCAACTGTTAAATTGATCCTGTATTTTGACCACAGTAGACAAAACGGTTTGCTTTACAAAAGGAATCATATGAGATCATGCCTTTACCATGAACCCCACTTCCCCATCCTAATATACCACCAGAGACTCTCAAAAACACATGGTACTTCTAGTTATGCTAGAACGCATGACAATGGATAGGGGCATCGGGAACAATATTTACAGCCTGCTTATGGTCGCTCTTGTACTGACTATTTAATGTTGACTTTTACTTTGCCTGTACTACTAGGCAGGGAAAAATCTGACTTTGCAGGTAGGAAGGGGAAGATTCTCCTGCCTCTTAATTTTCTCCAGATACAGTGCCTTGCGAAAGTATTCGGCCCCCTTGAACTTTGCGACCTTTTGCCACATTTCAGGCTTCAAACAAAGATATAAAACTGTAATTTTTTTGTGAAGAACCAACAACAAGTGGGACACAATCATAAAGTGGAACGATGTAAATGAGAGCCTCTGGGGTAAGATATATTGGTATTAAGGTAAGCTGTACCATCATCCTTGTACTTGAGATATGGGGTACTTGGGTCTAAGGTCCCCCAGACCAAAGAGCCAAGAAAAGGGGGTTGTGGAACGAAATGTATTGGATATTTCAAACTTTTTTAACAAATAAAAAACTGAAAAATTGTACGTGCAAAATTATTCAGCCCCCCTTAAGTTAATACTTTGTAGCGCCACCTTTTGCTGCGATTACAGCTGTAAGTGGCTTGGGGTAAGTCTCTATCAGTTTTGCACATCAAGAGACTGAAATTTTTGCCCATTCCTCTTTGCAAAACAGCTGGAGCTCAGTGAGGTTGGATGGAGAGCGTTTGTGAACAGCAGTTTTCAGTTCTTTCCACAGGTTCTCGATTGGATTCAGGCCTGAACTTTGACTTGACCATTCTAACACGTGGATATGTTTATTTGTGAACCATTCTATTGATTTTGCTTAATGTTTTGGATCATTGAGAAAAAGAAAGAAATGGTCCTAATAGAAGCCCCAAGATGAGGTGCCTCTATGGGCCAAGAAGCTATAAAGGTAGTGACAGACAGTGATTGAATACAAAATAGAATTTTATTAAATATACAAGGTAATGATATAATTTAAACTATATACAGTCTCTTGTGTATAACAAGTTCCGAACTGGAACAATTGTTGCAAATAATTCAAATAATTCAACAGTAAGTGGCCGGCCAAAATTGCACCTGTGAAGATGGAAATTCACTAACTGGTGCTAACAAAAAGGACATGTAAGACAATGACAAGGACATACAGAGACAATATAAAAAAAATGTAGAGACGTCTGTCCGGACACGGATAAGACAAACCTGCTGTCGTTCCCGAGGATAATATTGCCAAATGGCAATAATGTGTATATCCTAGTGGGCAACAGCTGGAAGTCCCCGGGGGGAGATGGGGTGGATTGGGGCTGGTACACGTGAGGACCCTGGATTGCTGATCAGATATTTCTGATGCTAGTATGTATATTGGTGGGGGTATATAATATTACCCTAGTCATGCCAAGCTGCATGAATTGATTCCACTATAAAGGCTAAGCATAGTCCAGGATATGTAAGGAATGAGGAAACCATACAACAGTAGTCCTATGTATGGACCAGTACACAGCCTGGTATTCCTACTTGATAATTACTGAAAGAGTCCAATAAAGATGGAACAGCTGGAAACTCTAGGGAACTCCTATGATTCACTTCCTAGTGAATAGTTATGAGACGTGAAGTTCGGTCTCAAAAAACTATAGGTCGTGGAACACACAGACTATTGCTGAGACGGAAGAGGCATGAGCCCAATTGATGCATATATAAATGACTCGGGGATATGAAACGATCTTACCCGATTCCTGGTGTCATAAGTGCCATGGGTCTCATGCTAAAAGGATGGACTGCCGCATAGCAAGATGTATCTGCAGCTCCTGAGTGTCTTAGTCTCGTATAGACTGTCCGTCTGTGTGTTATTGATAGGATCCCTTAGTTCAGAAGGCTCCTCGTATTCGCCTTGTTGTAATGATGAAAAAAGTCCCTGCTGGCGATGATTGTATCCACCTTATGAAAGGTAAGTATAGGATAACGTCAGTAGGAAGGCAGGTCTCCTTAATTTTTGGATCATTGTCTTGTTGGAAGACAAATCTCTGTCCCAGTCTCAGGTCTTTTGCAGACTCCATCAGGTTTTCTTCCAGAATGGTCCTGTATTTGGCTCCATCCATCTTCCCATCATTTTAACCATCTTCCCTGTACCCGCTGAAGAAAAGCAGGCCCAAACCATGATGCTGCCACCACCATGTTTCACAGTGGGGATGGTTTGTTCAGGGTGATGAGCTGTGTTTCTTTTACGCCAAACATAACGTTTTGAATTGTTGCCAAAATGTTTGATTTTGGTTTGACCAGATCACCTTCTTCCACTTTGGTGTGTCTCCCAGGTGGCTTGTGGCAAACTTTAAAGGACACTTTTTATGGATATCTTTGTAAAGATGAGTTAGGCTTACCGGTAACTTTTCTGAGAGTCTTCCAGGACAGCCCATGAGACCTAGGGCTCCTCCCACCAGGACAGGAAACACGTTAACCCCCACCAGATAAAAGGGCGGTCCTCCAGGCCCCAAGCCAGTCTTCTCGAGAACCGTAGGACTTCCCTGAAAAACATATGCATAAATATACATAACTTCCATACAAAAACTGGGTGGGAATCCGGCTGTCCTGGAAGACTCTCAGAAAAGGAGTTACCGGTAAGCCTAACTCATCTTTTCTCCCAAGCGTCTTCCAGGACAGCCCATGAGACGATGAGCCAGAACTTACCAGTCTAGGGTGGGACAACTGCCTGAAGGACCTTTCGACCAAACGCCTGTTCTTGAGCAGATAGCAAATCCAGGCGATAATGTTTCATGAAGGTCGAATAACTGGACCATGTGGCAGCCTTGCAGGATTTGTTCCGGTGTAGCACCAGCCCTTTCAGCCCAAGACGCAGACAAAGCTCTCGTTGAGTGCGCAGTAACAAAAGGGGTAGAAACTTCTTTAATTTTATAGGCTTCTGAGATGGCCTGCTTAATCCATCTAGCCAATGTGGCTTTAGATGCACTCTTACCCTTGTGTGTGCCTGAAAAAAGGACAAATAAAGAGTCTGTCTTTCTGAAGGTCTTTGTGACCTTTAAATAGATGAGAAGGGATCTTCTTACGTCTAAAAAACTAAATTTCTTTTCCTGATCACCCTGTGGTGAACTACAGAAGGATGGCAGTACAATATCCTGTGATCTGTGGAATGCACTAGCCACTTTGGGTAAAAACCCTGGATCCGTTTTTAACACAACACGATCCTCAAAAATTGTGAGAAAAGGCTCCCTTACTGACAAAGCCTGTAACTCACTTACCCTACGAGCTGAGGTAATTGCTACTAAAAAAATAGTTTTTAGGGTAAGTAATTTAACAGAAATATCCTCTAAGGGCTCATAAAGGAGGTTCTACCAGAGTTTGAAGCACCAGGGACAGGTCCCAAGTTGGACAACTTCTTATCACTACTGGCCTGGCCCTGGAAATGGATTTAAAAAATCTCGCTACCGTAGGATTTTCCAGAAGAGAAACCTGGAGGAAAACACTAATAGCTGCCGCCTGTACTTTCAAGGTACTAACCGAAAGACCCTTGTCGACACCCTCTTGAAAAAATCCAAAACAGAAGGAACATCATGCGTTGATCTTTGGTTTTCAGACAACCATGAATTAAACTTTTTCCAAACCTTGGAATATATGGCTCTAGTGACTGGTTTTCTGCAACTCACCAAAGTTTTGATCACTTTGTCAGAAAACCCCTGAGCCTTCAGTATCTTCTCTTCAGATACCAAGCCATCAAGCTTAAGGAAACTACCTGTGGGTGTGACACTGGACCCTGTGACAACAGGTCCTCTCTCTCCTGAAGTCTCAGCGGAGGCTTCGAGACCAGAGACTGTAGCAGGGAAAACCATGACCTCTTGGGCCAGAAGGGGGCGATCAGAATAAGGTCCGTTTCTTCTAGGAGAAACTTCCGGAGTACTTCTGGAATAAGCCTGATCGGCGGGAAGGCGTAGCAGAGGTCGAATGGCCACGGATTCGCCAGCGCATCGATCCCCAGTGATCGATCTTCTGGGTTTAGAGAAAAGAACTCCTCCGTCTTGCGGTTGAGCTGATTTGCGAACAAATCTGCTTCGGGCCAACCCCATTTGTTGGTGATCTCTGCAAATACTTCTGGATGAAGCGACCAATTGTCTCGCTCCACCCTGTGGCGACTGAGGTAGTCTGCCAGGCAGTTTTTCGTCCCCTTCAGGTGCACGGCGGAAATTGAGGCTAGATTTACTTCTGCCCATGTAAAAATTCCCTGAGCAACCTCTTGAAGTATCCGACTCCTCGTGCCTCCCTGCTTGTTGAGGTACGCCACTGTTGCAATATTGTCGGATAGGATCTGGAGATTGTGACCCCTGATCTCCGACTGAAAGGCTTGCAGGGCTCTCTGAACCGCTAGTAGTTCCCTCTGGTTCGATGAAGCTTTTGCTTCTTTCCCAGACCATTTTCCCTGTGTGACCTGGTCGCTGAGGTGGGCTCCCCATCCCCAGGAACTTGCGTCCATTGTGATCCTTTTGGATACAGGAATGGACCATGGCAGGCCCCTTGTTAGGTGAAGATGTGTCCTCCACCACCATAGGCTTCTTTTCACCTTGGTAGGTAACAGAACTTTTGACTGCAGAGACCTTGCATCTCCATCCCAGTTTCTCAGGAGAAACATCTGCAACGGTCTTTGATGGAATCTTGCCCATGGCACTGCCAGAAAACATGAGGTCATCAGACCTACAGTACTTGAAATCTCCCTCAGCGTGACCAACTGACTGGTCTGTAGAGCCGAAACTGCTTGCACCATCTTGGAGACCTTTTCCTCCGGGAGAAAAACCTTCTGGTTTACTGAGCAGATGTCGTAGCCCAGATATCTCACCCTCTGAGCTGGATTTAGGGAAGACTTCTCCCTGTTTATGAGCCAGCCTAAGGACTGAAGGAAGTCCTGTACCGTCACCGTCTGGAGATCTCCTAGTAATTTCTGGTAAGAATCTGCCACTATTAACAGGTCGTCCAGGTAAGGGATGACAGTTATTGCTTTCAACCTTAGCGGAGCCAGCGCCTCCCCTAACACCTTTGTAAAGATGCGTGGGGCTGAAGATAGACCAAAGGAGAGGGCTTGAAATTGAAAGTGCCGGATTCCTGTTCCTAATTTGACCGCTATCTTCAGGAATCTCTGGAATGCTGGATGGATCGGGACATGTAGATAAGCATCCCTTAAGTCCAAAGTGGCCATGAAGCAGTTTGGGTAAAGCAGATTTCTGATTGAGAACACTGTCTCCATACGGAAATGCTTGTACCTGATCGATCGATTTAGAGACCGAAGATTCAGAATAAGCCGATACTTTCCTGACGGCTTTCTGATCACAAAAATATGGGAATAGAACCCCTTGCCTTGATCTGATTGGGGAACAGGAACCAGGACCTTCTGATCTAGCAAGTCTCCTATTTGGAGACCCAGAGCCCTCGCTTTCTCCCGATCTTTGGGAAGAGAGGTGATCAATAGTCGCTCTGGTGGTTGGCAGGAGAATTCCAGCCTGTATCCATTTGCCACTAGATCCAGGATGAAGGGACTTGAAGTGACTGCTGCCCACTGTGGGAGAAAGGCCCTCAATCTTCCTCCCACAGGGAGATGCTGGTCACTGTGGCTTGGCGGGCTGTTGAGGTGTGTGAAACAAAACACCCCCTCTACCTTTGCCCTTGTGCCCGGCCCAATGCTTCTTGGGCCTATTGTCCTTTTCTCTAGGACCCTGCTGCCTGTATTGGCCACAAATTTTTTTTCTGGCTGTCTGTTTCTTTTTGTTCTCTGGAAAGGCCTTTTTTCTATCGGCCGTATGTTCCAGTGCTTCCTGCAGCCCTGGGCCGAAAAGATGATCCCCCGTTAGGGGAAGCCCACATAGGCGTAATTTAGAGGCTGCATCGCCTGACCAGGTTTTAAGCCAAAGGCTTCTTCTGGCTGAATTCACTAAGGCCGAAGTCCTAGCCGTCATTCTTACCGACTCTGCGGAAGAATCTGCTAGAAAACCCACAGCATTAAAAAGAAGCTGAAAGGATTTTAGAATCTCTTCCCTAGAGGTACCTGCCGACAGATGGGTTTGTACCTGTGTAAGCCATTCTTCCAGGTTTCTGGCTACACAAGTGGAGGCCAGAGCCGGCTTGAGATTTCCAATAGCTGAATCCCAGGCTCTGTGAAGGAGAATATCTCCTCTTTTGTCCATCGGGTCCTTAAGCGTACCCATATCAAACGCTAAGTCCGAATTTTTAGAAACTTTTGAAAGAGGTGCGTCTAACTTTGGACTTTTATTCCACGGCTGCGCTGTATCCTCATCAAATGGAAACCTTCTTTTTAGGTTACCGGAAAAGAAAGGTTTTCTTTCTGGATTTTCCCACTCCAGCTTGATAGTATCAAGGAGGGAACTGTGCACAGGAAAAACTTTAGATTTCTTTTTGTGCAAACCTTTGTACATAAGGTCATGTTTAGACAAATGTACCTCCTCCTCTTCCATTTCCAGAGTTGCATAAATGGCCTTTAATAAGCTATCCACTTCTTCCAGAGACAACTTAAATCTTGAGCCCCTAGAGGATTCTCTATCCCTGGGCCCTGAATCTGACCCCGATTCCTCTGGAGAAGAACGGGTAGATCTAGCTTCAGTCTCAGAGTCTTCACTCTCCACATTTTGTTGTGTAATGTTACTAACTGTGGATTTTCTGCTTGAAGACGGACCCTCTGAGGGAGCCTGCAATTTATCAATTAGATTTCTAAAAGAGCTAAAGGTAGATTTAAGCTCATCACTAACTGAAGTCAGTATTTTCTGACATGAGGCTACCGGTTCATCTTTTGTTAGGCCTGAAATACAGGAGTGGCAAACTGGTTTACTCCATGAGGAGCTCAGTTTACTACCGCACACTGCACACTTCCTTTTTGGTGGCTGCGCTTGGGCTTTGTCCTGAATCTTGGCCTGCAAGAGAACAAATAACCCTATAAATACACTTGCCACATACCCTCCATCACACCCCGTGCAGGAGAAAAGAAAAATGTGCACCCTTCACCTAGTCCTTACTAGTTACAAGGGGAAGAAAGACACTCACAGGTTTGTGCAAGAAGAAAGCATTACTTCAGGCTTACCTGTGAGGAGCTGGCGTTTGGGCTTGATTCCACTGCCTGTGCAGGAATTTCAAAGGAGTCCATCCTGCCCCCGTCGTGGTCCGCAGCCTGTGCTGGGTTACCGCTTTTTAAAACGCCAGTCACCCAGCGTCCCTGTTCACGCCGTTTTTTGAGACAGGAACCAGCGTCTCCGGCACCCGCCAATGACGTCATACGCCCCTGGACTTCCTGAACCAGCGTGGAACACAAGTTCCGCCCCTTCCTGCCACGCGGCTTCCTCCTTCCCCTGCATGTTCTAGCCTGGCTGTACTGACAGGGGAAAAGCCGCTCTGCTGCTCCACCGCAGAGCTGTAAAAAGAACCAACGATTCTTTGCAGGGGGAGCACGGAAACCATGACGGTACAGACACTCCCCATGTACCGAGAACAGGGACAGCAGCCACAAACCAACTCCCCGATGGATGTGCCGCTCTGGGTAGGAAGAGGTAGGAAACAAACACTCACCCATCACTCCAGGAGCCCTGCTCTAGAGACCTAGGGGAACCAGTTCCAGGAAACATGTTATCCCCCGTCCGGAGGAAACACTAATACTGGCATGGGGCCTGGAGGACCGCCCTTTTATCTGGTGGGGGTTAACGTGTTTCCTGTCCTGGTGGGAGGAGCCCTAGGTCTCATGGGCTGTCCTGGAAGACGCTTGGGAGAAAAATGGCTTTCTTCTTGCCACACTTCCATAAAGGCCAGATTTGTGAAGTATAGGACTGATTGTTGTCCTATGGACAGAGTCTCCCACCTCAGCTGTAGATCTCTGCAGTTTATCCAGAGTGATCATTAGCCTCTTGGCTGCATCTCTGCTCAGTCTTCTCCTTGTATGAGCTGAAAGTTTAGAGGGATGGCCAGGTCTTTGTAGATTTGCAGTGGTCTGATACTCCTTCCATTTCAATATTATAGCTTGCACAGTGCTCCTTGGGATGTTTAAAGCTTGGGAAATATTTTTGCATCCAAATCCGGCTTTAAACTTCTCCACAACAGTATCTCGGACCTGCCTGGTGTGTTCCTTGTTCTTCATGATGCTCTCTGGGCTTTAAACGGACATCAGACTATCACAGTGCAGGTGCATTTATATGGAGACTTGATTACACACAGGTGGATTCTATTTATCATCATTAGTCATTTAGGTCAACATTGGATCATTCAGAGATCCTCACTGAACTTCTGGAGAGAGTTTGCTGCACTGAAAGTAAAGGGGTTGAATAATTTTGCACGCCCAATTTTTCAGTTTTTTATTTGTTAAAAAAGTTTGAAATATCCAATAAATTTCGTTCCACTTCATGATTGTGTCCCACTTGTTGTTGATTCTTCACAAAAAATTACGGTTTTATATCTTTATGTTTGAAGCCTGAAATGTGGCAAAAGGTCGCAAAGTTCAAGGGGGCCGAATACTTTCACAAGGCACTGTAGTCTACTGCTTGACAGAATCAGATCTAAAGATGCAAAGTCCATTCCTGGGAAAGGGCTGAGTGGACTGGGTACTCTTTTCTTCTTTAGTGACTGTCTGAGAAGCTGAGTCTATAAGTGCAGACCTGCTGTAGAAAATGATTAATACAGATGACTGAAAATTGGACCCGACAGTATAAGTGGAAAGGTTGCAGTCTTTAAAAGCATATATACTTAAAACAGTGTGTTTCTATGCACTGACACTTGTAGTATAACAACTCTGTATGTATGTTTCATAACTAGAGGTCACAGCATGACCAGGCTTCCTTGTACTGTACACATGGGGAATTAATGCAATACAGCACTCATGGGTCAAGTTAATCTGGTCCGTGGACAGTTCAATTCATTTGGCACTGATCACCAGTTTGTCCCTAGCCTATTAGCTCAGGAAGACAATTCTAGAATTGAGAAATTTCTTCACTTCCATATTCTGCAATGTCTTCGGGATGAACACAAACCCTGTTAGGCTGAGAAAATGTCCTGAGCCCCCGAGCGATACAGAGGATTCATCTCATTTCTCATCTCCCATTCAATACCATTGGACTTCAGCTGTTTTTGCTGTCTCTCGCTTTGGACCATCATCCTGCTGGAAAACCATTCACTCTGGATTTAGTTGGACATCAGGGTGGTGACATACTTCAACTATCATGGAGGAATCAGAAGAAAGCATACCTCTACTCTGGAAAGTAAGAATGCACCTACATGCTGAGGAATGCGTGTCTGAGGATTTGGTAGAGTCTGCAGGCAAGGCATTGCAAATGGACTAGGGACCTAGCTTGGAAAATTGCAATGAGGAAGTGAAAAAAACACAACTATTAAACTTTTCAAATATTAGTTTGCCCTAAAAGTTATCAACATCTAGCATATGTGATGTGCAGGTAAAAATCGAATGCAGCTTAAAAGGGTTGTAAAGGTAGAAGGCTTTTTTCTTAATGCATTCTATGCATTAAGATAAAAAGCCTTCTGTGTGCAGCTACCCCTCGCTCCTAGTAGGATACATACAGTATGTTCACTTCAAACTTAACTATTCTGTTGCAATACATAAATGTTGTACAATTGTTAAAATACTTTTGATCAGTAGACATTGTTTAAATTTTGCAGCAAATATATGGAAGTGTGCAAATTACACAAATGTTGCATTGGGGACATTTTCAATAAAAAACAAGGAAATAAAAATGTATGTATCTAAATGTTCTACCAGTTTAAAGCCCACTTTGTAATGAAAACAAAAAGATGTAGAGTAGACCAGAAATGCTTAAAGGTGTGAAACGCAGACATGATCGAAATTAAAAAATGCTCTGGGACTCAAGAGGATTTAGGGAGAAAATGGCCTCAGTACTCAACTGGTTAATAGGAAAACTTAACATAAATACATAAAATAGAAAAGTGTACAAGAAAGCTAAAAATATAGTGTAAAAGTTGATTTTATTTTTAAACCACATGAATATTGTTCTCTAACTTTTGACATTTAAAGAGGAAGTAAACTCTGCCCCTCGAGCACTCCTTAGCAATGCAGCCAGTATGTTCACGCTTTCTATTACATTCTGCCCAGCTAGTAACCCCTTGTAATGTATCTTACTTGTATTTAGAGCAGTTTGCAATTTGTTGCTCCTCATCCAAAGCCGGTGACATGTTGAGTACTGTCTTCCATGTTTGCAGCAATTTTGGGGTTCAACCCTTTTATTCTCCCTAGTGTAATCTCACGCATGCGCAGTGAGTTTGTAGCCAAGCCTCGTTTTCATTGTGGTTTCTTTGGAAACCCTGTCACCGGCATAGCGAATCTCCCAATTGAGCTTGTGCTCTTGTGGGATTGCAGAGCGATGCCATAGAGAGGCTGTGATATTAGCACGGCATGCAATTGCAAGGACTAACGGCACAAGAAGAGTGCCGTAAAAAAAGGGCGATTTTGCGCATTTGACATCAGAAAGGTAAACAACAAGAGAAGTATGATAGAAGAGATCCAAGATACAGAGATTTACACATTATGTGCTGATAACTTAACTGAGGAAAATGTTAATTTGAAAGTTTACAACCACTTGAATGAATAGGCATACTTTTGCTAGCAATGCACTAAAAAGGGTTGATGGAAAAGCAACGTCTCAACTTTCATAGTTCATCAACAGATGGCAATACTGATAAGTGAACAGTACCGACATATTCTGTAGGTTCTCCTCTACCACCTCAAACCATTTCAGTGATTGTTTTTTTCTTTTTTTTAGGACAGGATGTAAAAATATTTATTATTTTTTAAGAACATGGATTTAGTTATTCTGAGACAATTGGGTTATAATGTCTCCTACAGAAGGAATTGGAAATTAGCAAACAAAAAAGCCATTGTCCACACCTAACATGCTACTGAAAAAATGTTTATCTACAGTCTAGTCATTTTTCACTTTTGCAAGCCTATTTTTTTCTTCAATCAAAACGTTATTTACATGCTACTAAGTTGGATTCTTTATGCAGTTACCCAGATAGGTGTACCACAGCAATAGGATATACTGAGGGCATGCTGGACTGAAGAATGTGGCGCTTTCCTGACAGCTTATCCAACACACCGACAAACCAGCAGACATGATCCATATCAATTCCCCAGAAAATGAGACTCACAGCTCTATCCTCTGGTTTCAAAATGAATGAACGCTTTAATGGTACACTTCGCTTTCTTATATACAGTAACGCATGTTAAAGTTAACCACAGGAACAATGAACTCTCCACCCACACATCATGGGGGGGCTTCAATCACATTCTTTGAGAGAATTACTAATTGTAACAGAATGCATTATCCAGACAGCCTGGCTCTGCATGTAGCTTGACAAGTTATCCTAAACATAATAATCCTAAACATAATTGACTTAATCAGTTACAATAGATACAACACAGTATTGGCATCATACAATAGACAATGGAATGTCTTTCAGGAGCCAGCCTCACCCTGAAGAGAGACTTCTGACCTTTAGACTGCTAACTCACAACACATATCTATCATCAATGGGCTTTAAACAGTGTTATCACACAATGGAAAGGTCTTAGGAGCAGACCTGAATTAACACCTCTACAGCCTTACACAATGGACAATGGAATATCTTAGGAGTCTATTGACCTGGTTTGGGTCAACATTAACCAACACCTGTAATATCTCAAGACATCCTGCAATATGAAGTATCAGTAATGTCCCATCTCATGTAATTTATAATTAATATCTCCCAGTCACCCTATTAACCCTATTTGACATAAGGTGAACCTAGACATAAGAGTCATTGGTGACGCCGGCACAGGAGCACCCCGCATCCCTCAAAAGTCTGTGGGTGTCACGGGCCATTCTGTTACAGTGACCTTCAGGCACTGGGCTCTGTTTGTGGCATTTTTCACACCTCTGTGTGGTATATTATAGTGCAGGGCACTTTCCAGATCCAGAACCTTGGCACAGCCCCTGGTGTGACGCAGTTTTTGAAGACTCTTCAATAAGTAAGTCGTGTCGCCTGAGCATCAGGAGCTGCTATGTTTAATCATAACTATTCAGTACCATCAACATGGTACAGTTGGTACTCAAGTATGGTACTGTTGGAACTTTTCTGTTGGTTTACACAGAACACTGGGGAAATAAATATTTGCCTGCGGTGGGACCTTCAGGCACATGACTCTGCTTATACTGCTTTCCAGACCTCTGTGTTCTATGGTATTAAGGTGCAGGGCCCTTTTCAGATTGGTGACCTTGGCACAGCCTCTGAAGACTGCTTAATAAGCATGCCATATGAGCTACTATGTTTATTAGAACTAATGAGTACCATCAATATCTGCCCTTTTCATTTTTTTCAGAGAAAGCATTAACACACTGGGAAATTAAATGCTGCATCATTAGCTGGAGTCAAGTGCGCACTCTATGTTCTGTTCCTACCTTTTCAGCAAGAGGTCATTGCTCTTATTTGCAAGAGATTAACAGTTCCACTTTAGTTAGTCCTTGTCATCTGCAGTGACATAGGCACCTGCAGTCATTTAGGCCTCTCACACAAGGCGGACTCTGTCGCACTCCGTCGCTACGGAGTCTGCCTGCTCCCGCCAGCTCAGTGGGAGATCAGTCCGCAGATCTCCGCTGAGCCGACGGATTACAAGCTCCTCTCTGCTCACTGAGCGGGGAGGGGCTTGTCGGGCACCGCTGTCTCCTATGGAGCGACCTGATGAAAACGGACAGCATGTCCGTTTTCATCAGATCTTACCCGATCCGATATGGACAGATGGGGACGTATCCTCCATACGTCTGTTTTTAGCGGATCGAATGTCAGCGGACATATCTCCGCTGTCATCAGAGGCTCCATAGGGATGCATAGAGCGGCCGTTCATTTCCGCCGTCAAAACTGACAGGCGGACCTGAACGGTCCGTCCGTGTGAATGAGGCCTAAAACCTCTTCTGCTTGTAGTGGCTGGTTCTTACCTGGTGTTCTCAATTAGGTTGTCTCTTTTAGACAATGCAACATGTGAGATTCCAAACTGCATTGAGTCTTTCCAATTTGCAATCCACTAATATCGGGTATACTCCTTACCTGAAGGTACTTTGAAAACTCTTGTTAAATGGAAGCAGAGCATGATCCCCTCCCTCCCTTCCGAGACTGGACCGCAGGCCAGTATTCCAACCTGATAATGACCCCAAACACACCTCCAAGGCAACCACTGCCTTGCTAAAGAAGCCAAGGGTAAAGGTGATGGACTGGTCAAGCATGTCTCCAGACCTAAACCCTATTGAGCATCCTCAAACGGAGCGCAAGGTCTCCAACATCCACCAGCACTGTGATGTCATGGAGGAGTGGAAAAGACTCCATTGGCAACCTGTGAAGCTCTGGTGAACTCCATGCCCAAGAGCAGGAGTCTCCAAACTACGGCCCTCCAGGTGTTCAGGAACTACAATTCCCATCATGCCTAGTCATGTCTACGAATGTCAGAGTTTTACAATGCCTCATGGGAAGTGTAGTTCCACAGCAGCTGGAGGGCCGTAGTTTGGAGATCCCTGCCCAAGAGGGTTAAGTCAGTGTTTGAAAATAATGGTGGCCACACAAAATATTGACACTTGGGGCCCAATTTGGACATTTTCACTTAGGGGTGTACTCACTTTTGTTGCCAGCGGTTAAGACATTAATGGATTTGTGTTATTTATTTTGAAGGGACAGCAAATTTACACTGTCCCACAAGCTGTACACTAACTACTTTACATTGTAGCAAAGTGTAATTTCTTCAGTGTTGTCACATGAAAAGACCATGCTCTGTTCCAACAACCAGGTTGTACTACTGAACTGTACTGCATTGTGGAAATAAAAAAGGTCTAAACAGACCTCCAGCTCAATAACGTTGTTTGAGTTTGCATAAGTACAGAACAAAAACAAAAATTCTGTACTGTACAATACAATGATGTATAGTGCGTCATTCAGGTGGAGAGAGCTGGTCGTAAGTCTGAATGGGGGTTAAACAGGCAAGCCGTTAACCGAGGAGTATCTGTAAATAAAATATTTACAAAAATGTGAGTGTGTACTCAATTTTGTGAGATCCTGTATATCAGGTTTGGTTAATCTATGATCTAAATCCATTTACTATATTTTCTTAAACAAATAATTTTTTTGTTAATCCTGTAGACTTGACTACCAATAGTAAATTTTTGTTGCCAGCTGACAATGTAATTTGTACAATGTGTAGTCTTATAAGTAGCAGCAGTCTTTAAAGCCTGGTTCACACCTATGCATTTTTTAGTGCATTTTAGGTTTTGTAGAAACACACTACATCCATTTACCATGGTTTCCTATGGTTGTAGTTCACATCTATGCATTTTATGGAAAAGGCCATGGACTTTTTTCTGTTTTTTGGTTCCATAGACTTAAGCTGGATTCACACCTATGCATTTATAGTGCTTTTTGCATTTTGCAGATTTGCACTGCAGAACTTGGTCCATAGGGAAACCATGTTAACCCCCGGACCATATTGCTGGTCAAAGACCAGAGCACTTTTGCGATTCGGCACTGCGTCGCTTTAACTGACAATTGCACGGTCGTGCGACGTGGCTATAAACAAAAATAGAGCGACGATTTTGAAAACAAAAAATACGATTTTTTTACTTTTTGCTGTAATAAATATCCCCCAAAAATATATAAAAAAACGTTTTCCTCAGTTTAGGCCGATACGTATTCTACATATTTTCCGTAAAAAAAAAAAAAAAAAAAAAATCGCAATAAGCGTTTATTGATTGTTTTGCGCAAAAGTTATAGCGTTTACAAAATAGGGGGTAGTTTTATGGCATTTTTATTAATATTTTTTTTTTTTTTACTAGTAATGGCGGCGATCATCGATTTTTTTTCGGTACTGCGACATTATGGCAGACACTTCGGACACTTTTGACACATTTTTGGGACCATTGGCATTTTTATAGCGATCAGTGCTATAAAAATGCATTGATTACTATTAAAATGTCACTGGCAGTGAAGAGGATAACATTAGGGGCGGGGAAGGGGGTTACATGTGTAACCTGTGTGTGTTCTAACTGTATGGGGGGTGGACTGACTGAGGGAAATTGTATGAACAGAAGATCAGCATTTCTCTACCTGACAGGACCAGGAGCTGTGTGTTTACACACACAGCTCCCGGTCCTCACTCTGTAACGAGCGATCGTGTGTGCCCGGCGCGGGACTAGGGACTACTGGCTGCTGGGCGAGGTGACGTTATATTATGTGCTCTCGCCCAGCAGAGCCAACCTGCTGCCTTAAAACTGCGGCGGCTGGTGTGGAACCAGTTAAAGGGGTCGTAAGGTAAAAAAAAAAAAATCCCTAAATATCTTTCTTTACCTTCGTGCAGTCCTCCTTCACTTACCTCATCCTTCGATTTTGCTTTTAAATGTCCTTATTTCTTCTGAGAAATCCTCACTTCCTGTTCTTCTGTCTGTAACTCCACACAGTAATGTGACACTTTATCCCTGGTGTGGAGAAAGCCTCTTGAGGGGGGAGGCGGCGAGCAGGAGAGTCAGGACGCCCACTAACACACAGCTCCTTTATCTGAAAAGTAGGTTCCTGACCCTCCTGCTCGCCCCCTCAAGAGGCTTTCTCCACACCAGGGAGAAAGTGTCACATTACTGTGTGGAGTAACAGACAGGAGAACAGGAAGTGAGGATTTCTCAGAAGAAATAAGGACATTTAAAAGCAAAATTGAAGCATGAGGTAAGTGAAGGAGGACTGCACTAAGGTAAAAAGCTATTTAGGGATTTTTTATTTATTTTTTACCTTTACAACCCATTTAAATGGACTGCAGTGCAAATGTGCAAAATGCAAAAAGCACTAAAAATGCATAGGTGTGAATCCAGCCTAAAGGGGTTGTAAAGGTGAAAAAAAAAATCCCAAATAGCTTCCTTTACCTTAGTGCAGTCCTCCTTCACTTACCTACTTCACTTACCTCATCCTTCCATTTCGTCCTTCCATGGAGTGTCGTGCTCACAGGAGACAGGAGAGTCAGGACGCCCACTAACACACAGCTCGGCGGTCCGCGCCAGCCTATGCAAGGTCCGCGGCATCCACGGCTCAGGAAAGTCCGTGGCTTCAACCGCGGCCTACCGGCGCACGGCAACATCGCTCGGGATCACCCCCAGATTCACCCTGCATACCCCCCCTCACCCCTGGAAGACCCCAGCCATCCCCGATTCACCCAACCAGCCCTCTCTGGCTGTCTCCAGCCAGTGTTAGCTCCCCAGCCTGGGCCCTCTGTCGGCGGCCATCTTGGTACACCTCCCCTTCCCCAGCTTTAGGAATACCTTTCACCCCAGCCCCTCACAATCGTATCAGCATTTGATCCAGGGTTTGTACCGATCGCCTCTTAGGGATCAGGAAGGAATTTTTTCTCCCTGCCCAGCACATTGGCTTAGCTGGGCCAGGGTGTTTTTTGCCTTCCTCTGGACCAAATAAAAAATAGCTGGGAGAGAGGATTCAAGGATTCTTCTCCCCACCACCAGCTGATCATCGCCACCAAAAGGAACGACTTTTTCCCCGGTGAATGGCGACCATGGCTAATCTGCGGTACTCCGCAGAAACCATTTGGAATTTGAGGCGTTTCGCCGCAATACTGCCAGCCATCACCAAAAAGACCCTAAGAATTGAGCACCTTTTGAGGATCGATCGACGATCGACCGTCAAAAATTTTAGCCGTTTACCCCAACCTAAGCGCATTTCATGTGCTCTGATCAACACAAGATCGGCAGTAAAACACCGACTTGAAATCCATGATTTCATTCTACAACACGACCTAGACTGCCTCTTCATTACAGAGAGCTGGCTCACAGCCGACTGTAACACCATTCTAGGAGAATTGGTGCCAGAAAACTACCGTATTATAACGGAAAACAGAATAGGGCAAAGAGGAGGAGGACTGGCAGTGATCCATAAGACGCGTCTTGCGATCACAAAACCAAGCCTCCAAAACCCTCTTCCGTTCATGGAAACCCTTACTCTTCAACTGCAAGTGAACGGCCAGGAGACCGTCCGGATTCTACTCTGCTATAGGCCACCTGGCCCCAAGTCGCAGCTGCTCCCATCTTTGACGGACTTTGTCTCCACTTATACCCTGAATAGCAAACACCTTTTGCTGCTCGGGGACTTCAACCTTTGGGCCAACTCCCCGCAAGACCCCATTGCCGACGCCTGCATCGACCACCTGGAAGGATTAGGGCTTCAGCAACTAGTATGTGGGCCCACACATGCTTCAGGTCATACGCTCGATCTTATTTTCAGACAAGATCTGGAAATAAAAATCTTGGAAAATGAACCATTGCCATGGACAGATCACCATGCAATTAAATTCATTATTTCCGAATTCCCCCCCTTAACAAAAACATCAAATCCAGTGACAACACACTGGACCAGATGTCAGAAGAAGCTCCACTCGGAACTCTTCAAAGCCATGTTAGGGGAAAAAATAAACACAATTTAGCCGCACCAAACAGCGGAAGAAACACTGGAGGCCATAAACACAGCACTATTGCAGTCAGCTGACTTGATAGCGCCGAAACGAAAGACCCAGATCAGGAAAAATAACTCCGGCTGGTTCAACAACCAGCTGGCATTACTGAAGCAAGAGCGTAGAAGGGCAGAAGCAGCCTGGAAAAGAAGCTCCTCAGATGAGAACCTCGTGATTTACAAGGCAATAACCAGAAAATACTACAAGCAAATCTTCGAAGCCAAGAAAAACTATTTTTCTGAGGCTATCAATGGTGCCCTAAATCGCCCCCGCGAACTCTTCAAGCTGGTCACTCAGACCATGAATCCAGGATGTCTTGAAGCCCCCAACTCGGATACACAAGAATTTTGCGATGAGTTATCGGATTGCTTCATTAACAAAATTGAGGCAATCCGGCAAAGCATTCAGCGGAACAATTGCCTTCCCAGCCCCCCCCGTAGTCATTTACACAGCACCGGCAACAATTCACCACAGTTTGGTGAGTTCACGCTGGAACCCATCTCCATTCAGACCACTAAAAATATCATCGGCACTCTGCGCAACAGCACTGCGCCAAATGATATTATCCCCACCAAACTGCTGAAGGAATGCGCCGACATCCTGGCACCTCCTGTCACGCAGCTTATTAACCAATCCTTCAGGGAGGGCAAAATGCCCTCCCAGCTGAAGGAGGGCTTCATTCAACCCATCTTGAAGAAAGCCACCCTGGATCCTAAAGGATCCACTCAACTGGCGCCCCATAACAGGCCTAAATGTTCTCTCCAAGGTAATGGAGAAAGCAGTGGTACAGCAGCTGCAACAGCATCTAGATACCCACAACTTACTCGACCCATTGCAATCAGGATTCCGTCCCGGACACGGGACGGAAACAGCATTGCTTAAGATATGGGACGACGTTCTTGAGGCCGCAGACGAAGGAGAATCTTCTCTTCTGGTTCTGCTGGACCTAAGCGCAGCCTTTGATACAGTTGATCACAAGCTGTTATTGACTCGGCTGGCTAAAATAGCCAAAGTCGCAGAAAGCGATCTATCTTGGTTCTCCTCTTTTTTGGAAAACCGATCGCAAATAGTCAAGCTAGGACCATTCACTTCGGAACAACGCACATTATCGTGCGGGGTCCCTCAGGGATCTCCCCTGTCGCCGATGTTATTCAACATCTATCTGCGTCCTCTTTTTGAAATCATCAGCAGCCAAAAACTGCTATATCACTCTTACGCAGACGACACGCAACTGTACTTCCGCATTAGCAATAAAAAAGGATCACCACCTTGATCTAGAGACATGCCTCTCTTTGATAGAGGATTGGATGACAAAGAGTTATCTCAAACTCAACGGAGCGAAAACAGAACTTCTTCTGTTTCACGCCAAGCGTAGGAATCAATCGATAACAACCTGGATCCCCCCGCCCATTCTGGGCAAAGTCATCACCCCTAGCGCCAAAGTCAAAAGTCTTGGGGTCATCTTTGACTCCGACATGACAATGAACGCACAAATAGGGGCAGTAGTCAGCGGATCTCACTATCTGCTGCGCCTACTACGCAGACTCACGCCTTTTATTCCGAAGAAAGACATAGCGGTCGTGGTGGGAGCGATTGTAAACTCCAGATTGGACTATGCAAATGCCCTTTACCTCGGACTCCCCAAGTACCAAATCGCTCGTCTTCAAGTCGTTCAAAATACAGCCGCCAGACTTGTGACTGGGAAAAAACCCTGGGAATCAATCTCACCTTCGTTGAGATCCCTTCACTGGCTACCAGTCAATGACAGAATCACCTTTAAAGCACTCTGTCTAACGCATAGATGTATCCATGGGAATGCTCCCCATTATCTATGCGAAAAATTAAAAATGTACAATCCCAATCGTATTCTACGATCCAACAATCAAAATCGGCTTCAGATACCGAAAGCCAGATACAAGTCCAAAGGAGACAGGAGATTCGCTGTCCAAGGTCCCAGACTATGGAACGCCTTACCAGTCAGCATTAGACTGGAGGAGAACTACTTAGTCTTCAGGAGAAAGATTAAGACTCATCTCTTTTGATCTCAAAGGAGACAGGAACAACAAGCGCCCAGAGGCGATTTACTTCGCATGTGCTGCGCTATACAAGTTCTTCATTCATTCATTCATTCATTCATTCAGCTCCTTTCTCTATCTGCAATGTAGGGAGCTTCCTGACTCTCCTGTAGTCCAATGGAGGGGGTCGAGCACGACACTCCACACCAGGGAGAAAGCCTTACATTACTGTGTGGAGTTACAGACAGACGAACAGGAAGTGAGGATTTCTCAGAAGAAATAAGGACATTTAAAAGCAAAATGGAAGAATGAGGTAACTGGAGAACTGCACTAAGGTAAAGGAAGCTATTTAGGAAACAAAAATTTACCTTTACAACCCCTTTAAATGGAGAAAAAATGTGTATTGAAAAAATGCAAAATACACCTGGAATATGCAAACTGCAACCTGCATAGGCGTGAACCAGGCTTAAATGGGCAATTGAAGGAGCTCACATGGTACACTAAAGCCCCATACTCACTACCAGATTTCCTGCAGGTTTTTCTCTTCAGGTTTACCAAAACCATCCAATATGAGGTCAAACCTTAATGCCGCGTACACACGATCATTTTTGGGCATTTAAAAAACTATGTTTTTAAAAAATGTCATTTAAAATGATCGTGTGTGGGCTTCACATAATTTTTTGGGTTCTGAAAAAAGAAAAAAATACAAATTCGAACATGCTGCATTTTTTAACGACAGTTTAAACAATGTCGTTTTTCGGGTTGTAAAAAATGATCGTGTGTGGGCTAAAATGATGTTAAAAATCTGCGCATGCTCAGAAGCAAGTTATGAGATGGGAGCGCTCGTTCTGGTAAAACTACCGTTCGTAATGGAGTAAGCACATTCATCACGCTGTAACAGACAGAAAAGCGTGAATCGTCTTTTACTAACATGAAATCAGCTAAAGCAGCCCCAAGGGTGGCGTCACCCGCATTGAAACGTCCCCTTTATAGTGCCGTTGTATGTGTTGTACTTCACCGCGCTTTGCTAGAGCATTTTTTTTATACGATTGTGTGTGGGCAACAGTTTAATGATGAAGTTGAAAAAAAAAAGTTTTCTAGATGCTAAAAAACGTATTTACATGCCGAAAAATGATTGTGTGTACGCAGCATACGAGTTTCAATTCGTATGCAATCAGACAGGCCCTTGCACTATATGGTTTTGGTAAACCTGAAGAGAAAAACCTGCAGGAAAACTGATAGTGTGTACGGCCTCATACACACAACCGTTTTTCTTGGCAGAATCCTTCAAGAAACTTGGTGGCAGAGCTTTTTTGCCGAGGAAAACGGTTGTGTTTATGTTTTTTCCTCGCCGGGAGTCTCAATTTCCTCGTAGGGCTGGTTTTCGACGAGGCACATGTTCGTGTGTACGATTAGAAACCCGCACATGCTCAGAAGGGTGGTGCCAGTGGAATCAAACTTCCCCTTTATAGTGCCGTCGTACGTGTTTTACGTCCTAACACGCAGTAACATGAGATTAGCAAAAGCAGCCCCAAGGGTTGTGCCAGTGGAATCGAACTTCCCCTGCTGTTGTACGTGTTGAAGTCTTGACTGTGTGTACGCAAAGACAGCTTGTCAAGTTTCTCGACAAGCCTGACAAGGAACTCGAGAAAAACGATGTGTCTTTCCCGACGAGTTCCTCTGTCGTGTGTACAAGGCCTATGGGGTTTAAAACTCTAAACCTGCCAATTGCACAACAGTGCCAACCTGGGTTTTGCATTGCCAGACTGCTACAATATGCTTTGTTACTGGCAGGATCTTCAGTTAAAATATGAAACAGGTTATATATATATATATATATATATATATATATATATATAAAATAAAAAAACAATGGATTTGCGAGTGAGATTTTGATTTGCATACCCTTTAAATATGGGTAAATACAATTTTAGTCAACAGACTAAAGATGTAGAATGGTGCCTGTGCCAAGTAGGGCTAATAAGCAGTGAATGTCACATTTCACTGGACAATAAACAGGGTGAATAGTACATTAAACTCTAGTAATCATTGAAGGGCAGATGTTGATAAATGCTGCTTGATCTGATCAATGTGTATTTGAAATGCTAAAAAAGGAACACTAGACTTTATGGTCCAGTGTCTACAAATATAGCCACACCAAAAACTGTCACTTTTACAGTATTGTATTCCAGACTCTAATGTTACATAAACGCACACTTATTTTACTTATCTTGGAGTACCTCCAAATCACATCATAGAGTTAACCAAGTGACATACAGCAAAGAGAGAGAGAAAAAAACTACTTAAAATTTCATTGACAACCAATGAATGATAAACTCAGATCAGTAAAATACCTTACAGCCTCCATAAAAGGAACACACAAAAGACTTTAATGACTGAAGAGTCACTAAAAGCCATGGTAATCTTTCTCCACATAGTGGTTTTCACTAAGTGGCAAAGCTTTTAGGAGAGTTTACAGGTAATTACAAAATTTGCAAGTGGCTTTATACACACTTGGAAGAGGAATACAATTGGTCATAAACGGCAAGTAAATCTAAATTATAACTTAGATGGTAGGCTAAAATGTGTACGTACAGTGGGTATAGGGAAGGTTAACCTCATTTAAAATGATCACATTTTGTTGCTTTGCAGCCTAAATGAAGACAAAACACAGTCTTTGTTTTATCCAGCTGTAATTACTCAGTGCAACTTGAGCCGTTCTGCAAAGAAGAGTGGGCAAATATTGCAAAATCTAGATGTGCAAAGTTAGTAGAGGCATATCTAAAGGCTGTAAATAAAGCAAAAGGTGGCTCAACATTTCTTTAAAGCGGAGGTTCACGCAAAAAGTGAACCCTCATCGAGGATGGCGATGAAAGCAGCCGAGGACCGAGCGATTGCTTAGCCTCTGCTGCTGACATCGCGGGCGCACTGGACAGGTAAGTGTGCATTTTTTTTAAAGTCAGCAGCTGCCTTATTTGTAGCTGCTGGCTTTAAATTTGTTTGACATGTTCGTGTTTTATCTTTCACATGGATATCATAAGTTGCACCAAGTAAATACAGCTGGATAAAACAAAAACTGTGCCTGTCTTCATTTCAGGCTGCAAAGCAACAAAATGTGATTTTTATAGAAGGGGGGGGGGGTTCTATACCCACTGTAGCTATAGATATATAGTATATGTAAAAAGACTCCTTTCAAGACAATTAAATAACTACGATATGGGAAAGTTCTGTGTCGGTAAGCCCAAACCATCTGTCACTTCATAACATCAAACACATCCAATTTTTTAAATGGCATGGAAATGGTTTTCGTACATCTTTTTGTAATGTAATGCTTTTGCATAAATTTTCTGAAGGATTAAGCATGATCACATAAAAGGCAACCTGCATTCTAGATTAGACCTTAAAGTGATACTAAAAGATTCCTTTTTTTTTTTGTTTAAATAATAAACATGTCATACCTTCACTGTGCAGCTTGTTTTGCACAGAGTGGCCCCAAACATCCTCTTCTGGGGACCCTCGGTGGCTCTCGCGGCTCCTCCCCGCATTAGATAACCCCCTTTGACAAGCACTCCATAGACGCCGAGTGTATGGCTCGGCCACGCCCCCCGGGTCATTGGATTTGATTGAGACAGCAGCGGGAGCCAATAAATCTATCCAATCAAAGCTGGTAGTCCGCGGAGAGGAGGATGGCTGGGATGCCCAGAGGAGACGAATGGGCTCAGGTAAGTTAAACAGGGGGGGGGGGGGGTGGTCCGGTGCATTAAGGTGAAAAAACACAAACCTTTACAACCCCATTAAAGATATTTTTGCCAATGGAAATTGTACACTCCACTGTAATTCATTGCTCAGTTGGGAAAATGTAACAAAAACAAAATCTTGTCAAACCATTACAAAGAGGAAAAGAATATAAAAGAACTGATGACTTCTAAGCCCCCTTAGAAAATCCCAATTTCACATAAATTATATAATATATAGAATTCCTATACATTTTATCATTTGATTCAGTAAGCATTGCTTTGTTTTGTCAGAACAGTGTTCTGTACATTGCATTTATTCAAAAATGTACTAAAAAAAAAAAAAAAAAAAAAAAACTGCAGCTTTTCTCATTACAACACTCAGGTTGTGAGAATGAAGTCTGAGGTCTCGTACACACGACCGAGGAACTCGTCATAAATGAAACTTCGTTTTCCCGATGAGTTCCTTGTTAGGTTTATTGAGAATCTTGTCAAGCTTTCTTTGCGTACACACTGTCAAGACAAAATCTCGTCGTGCTCAAATGCGGTGACGTACAACACATACAACGGCACTATAAAAGGGGAAGTTTGATTCCACTGTCACCACCCTTGGGGCTGCTTTTCCTAATCTCATGTTACTGCGTGTTAAGTAAAAGTTTGGTGAAAGACGATTCACGCTTTCAGTCTGTTACAGCGTGACGAATGTGCCATCTTCATTACAAACCCTACTTTTACCGAAGGCATGCTCCCATCACATACTTTATTCTGAGCATGCGCGGGTTTCTAAGCATACACACGAACGTGTTTCTCGACGTAAACCAGCCCGACGAGAAACATGACGAGGAAATTGAGACTCCCGACGAGGAAAAAGAGGACTGTTTTTCTTTTTTTCTTGTCGAGTTCCACGTCAGTGTTCGACGAAAAACACACACAATCGTTTTCCTTGGCAAAAAAGCTCTGCCACCAAGTTTCTTGATGGATTTTGTCGAGGAAAACGGACGTGTGTACGAGGCCTCACTGTCCCATTCAGAAACCTGTTCAAGAAAGGACATATTGTAAATAGTTTTTTTTTTCAAAGAAGAAAAAACAGGAATCTGCAAAAAAAATTAAATCTTGCAGTGTATATAGTTTATCTGGATGGTTGTTTTTTTCTTTATAATAGAGCCGTAGTTACACCTTTGTAATGCAAAATTAATTAGTGAAGAAGTTGTGCTGCTCTCAAACAAAAATCAACAAAATCCCCACCATCTTTACTCTCATGTAATAAAGAAAACCCAAAATGCATAAATATGGAAGTTTTCTAAATGCAGACTTATAAATTCGGCTCACAAACCTGGAAAAAGCATGCAATGAGTGAAGTCTGACCTCCCTGCATCCTTGTTTCAAATCAGTTACCTTTGCCAGGATTAGGATTACAGCTTTGGATGTTGAATCTCTTACCAAATTTAAGCAAGCAAGCAAATCAGCAGTGGGAACTCTATCTTAATTATATCCCTATAGGTTCACTTTAAATCTCAAACTGTAGTAGTACTGTGCCTTTCATCTGGACTCAGCAGATAATTTTTCAAAACGGCTGCACCCACAACAAACTCTGTATACCATTGCAACATTCATTTTGTCACAAACTAACTCTGCAAAAACAAATTACTTTATCTAATTAGTGCACTACTGCTGGTCATAGCATTCTATTCTTGGAGGTATTATATTTAACTATGACCTGATATTTCAAAACAACTGGTATTTTATTGGCAGCAACTTTAAAACAAATTGTCAAACATGAAAGAAGGGTCTTGAAGGATATTTAATTATAATTGAATGAATTGTGGAAGCTTTTTTGTTTTTCACTGTAGGTATAGTTTTGATGTAACATACACAACCAATGAAAAATAATTCCACTTTCAAATAACCTATAGAATTAGATTTGTAATTCAAGTAAATTAAAAATAATCTTAAGCACATGTCTCTCTCCTCACAAGACCTAGTATACCTACAAATGTCTTTCCCTTTCCTATGGCCGTCTGATTCCATCCCATACTTGGGCATTCGACCAATGGCCACGTATGCTTCATATACCCTATGCTAACTTAAAGGAGTTGTAAATAAAATAAAAATGATGCAGAACTGACTGTTTACAGGGTATAGAGATATAGGGCCAGATTCTCGTAGATCCCGCGCCGGCGTAGCGCAAGCCATTTACACTACGCCACCGCAACTTACTAGAGCAAGTGCTGTATTCTCAAAGCACTTGCTCCGTAGTTTGCGGCCGCATAGTATAAATGGCCCGGCGTATCCCCGCGTAAATCGAAGGGGGCGGCTTGTATTTAAATTAAGCGCGCCCCCGCTGAACGTACTGTGCATGCGTCGGCCATAGTAAAATCGCAGTGCTTTCGACGTGAACGTAATCAACGTAAATCCCCATTCACGGACGAGTTACGCAAACAACGTAAAAACTTTCAAATTTGCCATGGTCACGGCGTCCATACTTAACATAGGATGCGCCATCTTTGGCCTGCTTTATCTTTACGTCGGAAAAACCTTACGGAAACAAAGTAAATGACGACGGGGCGGCGTAAAAACGTTCGGGAATCGGCGTATTAGGCTCATTTCCATAGGCAAATGAGAGAACGTAAAGGCCACCTAGCGGCCGGCGTTGTCATTACATCTACGATCCGACGGTGTAATTGTTTTACACCTGTCGGAACTTTAGTGTATCTATGCGTAAGTGATTCTAGGAATCACACGCATAGATACCCATTGAAAAAAACTGAGATACGACGGTGTATCTGAGATACACCGTCGTATCTCAGCTGAGAATCTGGCCCATAATAGTTAACTGATAACTTTTAAATACTATTAAAAATAGATAAAAATCAATCATATAATGTACCTGTAGTTTCTAGTTTAGTTTTTGCATGTTGTTTCCTGCCTCTCTGCTGTACAGAGCATACAGAGCCATACAGGGCAGTGATGGTTTGGAAAACGAAACTGGGGTTTTAGACACACAGTAATCACACCTCCTTGATTAGTGACCACAGAGAGAAAGCTCCCAGCACTGTGGTTATCAGGAAAGACAGCCAGGAAGTGTGGAGATCAGAGAAGAATTACAGCAACAAAAAATGAGGACATGGAAAAAGCACTGCATTAAGGTAAAGGAAGCTATTAAAAAAATGTCCTTTACAAACCCTTTAACTTTCTTCCCTCGTGGTCCAATGAGCGTCCTTGCACATATCTTAGCTAGGCAAAACTACAGTGGTAACAATTATGCTGCAACCTAAAATACTCTCTTTTTCACGACCCACCAGTGCACCTTTACATTATTTTTTTTGCAAAAAATAAATTGAATTTTTTTTGAAGCTTTACATGATTTGTGAATCCTTAATGGAATTTTTTCTAGTTTAAATCTTACCACACTGCCCAAATGGTTCAAAGTGATCAAACTACACACAACTACAGAAACTCTGTACCACGATCAACTTAAAAGGGGTGCAGGTCTACTTTAACCTCATTCTCCCATGCAATTGTTCCACCCATCTTATACTTCTCTTGCGTTTTTTCCCAGACCTGGGTATCACTTAATTTAAAGTCACTTTAGTCAGAAAATTAATTGGATCACTTCATGCTGGCTCTTTTTGCAGGTATAGCTATGTAAAATATATAAAAAAAGTGCCTATACTGTTTAAAATCCAGTACACACTGTCTCACTCTGCTCTACACATACTCAGTTGCTTTCTTTTTGGCACCTAAATTTAGAACCACTAGAGGCCAATCTGCTGGTTGCCTAAAGACTTAGGCGGCGTACAGACGATCGGACATATCCGATGAAAACGGTCCGTGGACCATTTCCATCGGATATGTCCGATCGGGAGTTTGATCCGATGGCGTGTACACACCATCGGATCAAATTCCCCGCCGCCGGACGGCGCGGTGACGCGGCGGTGACGTTGACACCGCCACGTCACCGCACCAGGAAGTAAAACACTTCCGCGCATGCGCCGAATCCATTCGGCAGCGGCGCGGCGGCGGTGGGGGCCGACATGTCTGCTGGTAAGTGTACTAACCAGCAGACATGTCGGGCGGACAGATTCCACCGGATAGATTTCAAAGCTTGCTTTGAAATCTGTCGGGTGGAGAAATCTGTCCGCTAGCCCATACACACGAGCGGAGATGTCTGCTGAAACGGTCGGACCGTTTTCAGCGGACATATCCCCTCGTGTGTACGCCGCCTTACTGCTGCTCATGGGGTCTGAGCTTCAGCCAAATGGCAGCCTCCACCAAGAAGAAACAGGAGCACTGCTGAAGGCGACACTTTTGACACATTTTTGGGACCATTCACATTTACACAGCGATTAGTGCTATGCAATGCGGCAGGGGCATGCCCCCCCTACCCGCCCGGGAATGCAAGGACGTCATATGATGTCCACTCTGAGGGAGGGAGGGTTCCCACCGACGTCATTTTACAATGACTCGGTAGGGAAAGTGCATTCTTTTTTATCACGTTGTCATGGGTAAAGTTCTGCTTTAACGAAAAGGTACCAGCTAGCAGGCCCGGGTGGAATTCTTCCCTACCCTGAGCCAAGGCTTTCATCTACCATTAAAGGAGCCGTTCTATCACATGCAAATTAATAAAAAAAAAATCACTTCAAGCAGTCCATCTCACACATCCTTGAATCAATTTACTATGTTTGAACGCTTTTGCGAGGACACACACTCTTTAGGTCAAATTTCCACTCTATACCCCACAATGTTTTCCAAACACTCCTTACACCACCATTCTACATCAGCAAATAGGAGTCCAACCTCAGCGTCACCATAGAGCTGGACATTTGGACCAATATATGGCAATCTTGCTCTAAAAAATGTAGCTGTGCTGAAAACCACAGAGAGGAGTCACGTCATTCTTCAAATGTTTAGTCCATGATGAGCCCTCTAGCCTAGGATTTGTGGAAAAGCTGTATGAGGCCCTGGCCTAGCTCACGTGCCTCCAGTTTTTCATTACTTATTCCACACGTCTACCTGTATATCTCGTATTTTTGTACTGGTTGTTACACCTGAAAAATCCAATAAACGTTTTGAACAGAAAAAAATGACCTAAAGCAACCTGTTGTATTATGTAGATATACAAAATCTAAATAATACCAGAAAATATCCCAGATTTTGCAACACTTCCGATCCTAGATCTATTACCCAACTGTATTTATCATAAAGTGCAAATGAACAGGGTAATAAAAGATCAAATTATATTGTCACACAAGATCCTTTAATAGTAGCCTGCATGCTGATTAAATATTGGAAAGAATTATCAGATTGGCCTATTGCATTTGTGACACAGTATTCTGGGAGGGCATTTCCATCCACAGAAAACAAAGTAATGTTATCAATTCCAGAGAATTAGAAATGTAACTTTAAACAAGATGCAGTATTTGAAGCCGAATAGGTTGGTACTAAATTTCCCAAAATGCTATACACGTTCCTACGTATAATTGTAATATACAGTATTCCTGCTGAAACAAAGGCAAGATCAACAGTCTGCCTTATACACCAATCAGCCATAACATTGCCACCCACCATAACAGTAATTCCCTTTACTGCCAAAACAGCCCTGACCTGAAGCATGGACTCCAAAGTAACATCCACATATAGTTTCCCATCAAAATAATCCTCAAAGCATCACACTGCTATACAACGTGCCTTCTTCCAATACTGCATCCTGGTGCCATCTTTTCCTCAGGTAAGAGATGCATGCAGATCCAGCCATCCAAATTATGTAAAAGAAACCGTGATTTATCAGACAAGGCCACCTTCTTCCAATGCTATGTGGTCAATGTCTGATGCTCACATGCCCGTTGTAAAACACGGGTCAGCATGGGCACCCTGACTGGTCTGCAGCTACACAACCTCATATACAACTGATGCACTGTGCATTCTTCAATTGGTGCCAGCATTACCTTTTTCATCAATTTGAGCTACAATAGTTTTTGTATTGGACCAAAGTACACAGGTTGGGAAAAACAAAACCTCAATGTGTATACCAGAGCTCGAAAAAATCGGGGCACCAGGTCGCAATTGCAACAAGAAATTCTGACCTGGCGCCCGCCGGTAATTGAGGCCGCGGCTTTACGGCCTACAAGGCCGCGGCCTCAATTACCGGCCGTCGCAGGGCCACCACGATCACGTGGCAGGGGCGCACGGAGGCACGGGATTCTGTGTCTCCGCGCGCCCCCACCTCCCCCGCCGCGCGATCGCGGCGGGTGCGTGACGGCCGGTAATTGAGGCCGCGGCTTTGCGGCCTTGTGAAATCCCAAGCTTCCTTCTGCCATCTGGTGGTGGCCGTTGGCATTATAAGTAAAACCAGTTCTAATGTGTAATTTTACACTATTTTCACTGCCATCTCCTTTCCTGCAATACTTTCTGTTACGCCGTATTTGCGGTAAAGTTATCCCAATTTTTTTTATATTGTGAAAGATAATGTTACGCCGAGTAAATTGATACTCAACATGTCACGCTTCAAAACTGCATCCGCTCGTGGAATGCCGACAAACTTTTACCTTTAAAAATCTCCATAGGCGACGTTTAAAAAAAAGATTCTACAGGTTGCATGTTTGAGTTACAGAGGAGGTCTAGAGCTAGAATTATTGCTCTCTCTCTAACGATCGGGGGGCTACCTCACATGTGTGGTTTGAATACTGTTTACATATGCGGACGTATGTGTTCGCTTCTGCGTGCGAGCTCGTCGGGACGGGACTCGTTTTCTGGCTCCTAACTTTTTTGGCTGGCTCCTAGATTCCAAGCAAATTTGTCAAACCCTGGTGTATACTATAGTCTCCACCACCTTCTGACCCTTTATATGCAGAAATCTGGTCCATTTTTTAAACTCGTAGGCTCCTCCATTACCACTACTGGTGACTTTTAGCTAAACATCCCCCATAAATTAAATGTTGATATCCTGCATCCATATCGAGAATGCCTAGGACACTTTCCCCATTTTTCACACTGTTTTTTTCATCTGATTACAAGATTGGAACTGATCATGTGATGAAAGCAGACAGACCTCCCCCTCCTTTCCCCATTTAACACTCATGAAGTAATAAGCAACTGAAAATACATGTATCAATTTCAACAAACTATACCAAGTAACTGGGAGTTTGCAATGGGTTTCTTGCTTAACAAAAGTCGAGTATCACATTATAAATAAAAACACATGGTGCGGTGAAGTACAACATGTACGAGGGCACTATAAAGGGGAAGTTAGACTCCAATGGTGCCACCCTTGGGGCTGCTTTTGCTAATCTCATGTTAAGTAAAAGTTTGGTGAGAGACGATTCACGCTTTTCAGTCTGTTACAGCATAACGAATGTGCTATCTCCATTACGAACGCTACTTTTACCGAAGGTGCGCTCCCGTCTCATACTTTATTCAGAGCATGCGCTGGGTTCTAAGCATACACACGAACGTGTTTCTCGTCGTAAACCAGCCCGACGAGAACTACAACGAAAAAAATTAAGACTTCCGACGAGAAAAAAGAGAGCATTTTCTCTTTTTTTTCTCGTCGAGATCCACCACAGTTTGACGAAAAACATACACACGACCGTTTTTCTCAGGAAAAAAAGGTCTGCCAGCATTTTTCTTGATAGTTTTTGCAGAGGAAAACGGTTGTGTGTACGAGGTCTTAGACAAAGCGATTTCTCTACAAAAAATGCCCCTAGAACCTCCCACACAGTGCTGTACTGCAAGTTAAAACAGAAATGGCTTTTACTTTATATACAGGATGCCATTGTTGGGCGCCCAGAGCCAGGAAAACATAGGTTTGGTCTCTTTTTTTGGAAAATCTACAACTGTACAGGGCAACAGCCACATCAAGATTAGAGCTCCCTAGACTGCTCTGTGCCTGAATGCAGCAAATCATTAGTGTCCATGAGGTCAAACTTAAAATGGATCTTACATTAAGTGGTATTATTATTGTAAAATAATGACAGATTTGTTCCTTCACCGAATTAATCAGCTGTTGTCCATCCTTTTATTTTTTTGGGCACCAACTCCCCATAATTCACCCTTGACTTGGCAATATATGAAAAATGCACAGTGATCTGTTTAAAGTGGTATTAAAAACTCAAAACATAATATATATATATATATATATATATATATATATATTTATTACAGCTTTCACAGCATTAGGTTTCCTTTTTTTCTCCCTCTGTTTTCACCTGATGATCTGGCCATTAACACATCTCCTGTATTAAAGTGCACCCACTCTGGCAGGGGCAGCACAGGGGCACCTTTGGACAGCAGCTTTGTCAGTCTGGGGGGGGGGGTGTTATATGCACTAGCAGATTTGGATACACCAACAAACTGAAGCCAAACTCCTGCTTACACTGCAGTTACAGCAGTAGTAAAAACAGTTAGGTTCAATATGAAAAAATAAAAAAAACCTCCTAGCCATTACTATTTTGTTCATATAAAATAAGCCTTACTGCAATATCCTAGTGATAGTCTGTTCTATTATTTCAGAATAACCCGGACTGGCTTGATATAGTTCTTTTTTTAGTTTTTTTTTTTCTGTCGTTTTAGAGTTCTATACTAAGAGAAGGTCAAGACCTACCAGCTGTGACACTTTTGTAAAAATACATTTAGATTTATTTAGAGCTGAAGTGCATTACATTAGTCTTATGTACACCATATGAAAGCTTCGGGAAACCCTTTAAGTTTTTCCTGGGTTCTTTTTTAGCAAAGTCTTGGCACCCACTATAAAGATGTCAGAAATCGTCATAAAACACATATGGTTTTACCATAAAAACATTTTCTTCAATAAAGAAGCCTTTTTTGAACCTTCTTTTCTTTAATATACTTCTACTCCAACAATCCTTCTTTGAAATATTGTATTTTTAGACCTAAATTATAGTGAAGATGCATACTGCTGCCAGACAAAAGCATTCAGAGAGCCACACAAACACACACCTTTACAGACATAGAAAGATCTTGTTTGTTCATGATAATATTTGTTCTCTAAACCATTTACCAGACTTGTTTCACAAGGTACCTCTTTATAACCCAAAACGTGTGTGTGTGTCTCCTGATGTGTGGAAGTTCTTCTCCAATAACTCATTAAAGCATATCTAAAACCTAAACTATTTTATATATTGCAGTTTACCGGTACCTAGATGTGTTGGTTGCACTAGTTTTCTTTTATAGGGCCAAAAACATTTTAAGAAAATATGGTGAAATACCTATTGCTCTTGCCAGAAATGTACTGTCCTTATCACTTCCTGCATGAAAGCAGAAATATTCTTAACTTTCTTGTGTAAACCACTTTTCCCATTAGTCTACCATATAACGCTGATAAACAAAAGCAGATACGTTTGAAGCCCAGCCTTTGTGACAACCATGGATACCCCCATAGATACAGTGAGGAAATGAATGTAGCCACCCAGAGACAAGAAGTGTCTCATTTACTAGGTTATCAAGCAAAAAGACTGAAAATGTAAAGCTAATGCACCATATCCAAGGACCGGTAATCTGCAATGTTACATTTTTGTTTAGGTGTAAATGCACCATGTGTGTGTTTTTTAGTAATGCTTCTTAATGTGAGGCTTTTATCCAAATCAGGAAGAAATAATAAGCAAGTCGATGCCCCATAGGGAGAAACACAGCTTTGGGTGGAGCGATAGGATCTGATGCCACCACGCCCCCAGCTGGCTGGCTTGACCTGCGGCTGGTTTGTGTTTGCTTCGTTTTTGAAACTTTGAAACTGCTGAAGCTTTGAGATGTCAGTTTGTCCAGCAATTGGAATTAAAGGACTTTTTTTTAAGAAACCTACTGCACTATGAAGCACTTTTTTCTCCTCTTCTAAATATGCTTTCACACCATGCTCTGAGAACGATCCCACTCATATAAGGACCCTGCAGGAGATCGTTTGCCGTCTCCAGTCTGTCAGCGGAGGAGAAGATCGGGAGAAAGGTCTGACCAGCTGATGGGATCTGTGCTGAGCTGATTTGATCTCTGTAATAGGGATCCCACGGATCTGGTAAGCGGCCCTTTCTTATATCTGCTTTGTGGAAGTATTGTGATGAAGATGCCTATACACCCATCTCATCTGTCAGAGGATTAAGATCACAATAAAGCTTCTGCAGCTGATTTGATATGGACACTGCTTTAGTTTTCTGTTGATATTTTTTTTCACAGTTGATAAGAGGACACTTTTACACACATTGCACCTTTGTTTGCTAGTATTTGGTTGTGCATCGAATTTCCATTTTCCACATATTATACTAGCCTAATATTCAGGTTGCTTTTTTAGCTGCAGCACTTTAACTTATTTATTAATATCTCTAATTTTGCATCCCTAGTGTGTATATTTATACTCATTAATTTGCACTGGTGCACTTTGTTATTGTGGGGGTAGCGCGGATTGTCCACGCTACACATAAAAACACACACACACACTACAATATCTAAAAAACTGTTTTTTAAACACAAAAACAAGTATTTAACATATAGATCAAAGCATCCACTATGCTTGCCTCCCCAGATTTAGTTCAACATAACAAAATCTCACATCAGGATTATCATACAAAATAAATAAAAATTAAGAACAATTTCACCCCACTGTTAACTTATACATGCATTACGGTATATAAAATGCATTATCCAGGCACAAAAACAACAATTGAAACATGATATAAACAAAGATATAAGGTTGACATTAGTACTTTGTCTACTACCCTTATGAGAAAAAAAAAAAAAACAGTAACCACAGTAGCTACAAAAAAAAATAGTCCTTACTTACTGTTTTATAAAGGTAATACATGTTCATATATTTATTTATTATTTCCTTTTTAAATGAATACATAATACCTAACAAATTCAAAACAAAAGAATAAGATGCGTGATTGCTCTATAAATTGAAATTATTTTTTACAATTTAAATTTGTAAAATGTTAAACTGGAGATTCAACAAGCAGACGTAACCCTTACAGAAAAATTCCGCCTAGGTGTACATATATTGCCAAGAGCAACATTCTTAGCATCAATGTTGTCTATAATAGAAACAATTACATTTTGTAAAATAGTAATTTGGTCAGTTCAACAAGCAGGGGTAAAGCCACAAACCTCCCAGAAATACTCATGCTAGATGTACAAATATCACGAAGTGTAACATTCTTAATTATCAATGTTGTCCATATTAACAACAATATTTCATAAGATAATAAATATTTTCCCAAATAAATATCCTGACAGCTTGCAAACAGCAGTGCTTTTCCAGACATGCATACATTTAAAAAGGGTACCTGTTCACAATTATAAGTAACATTTAGAAAATGATTGCCCTGCTGATGCTCAACATCTGTTCGTCAATACTATTCACCCTATAGCACTGGGAATTTCACATTTCCTGCTCAATCACCAAAAAATTTGATTAGCACTTTAACCATTATCAAATGGTGAACTTTGGTTTATAAAAGTGTTTTAAAGGATAGGCATTGGAAGGACTGTGATTAGCCATTTGGTACTAAAATACTAAAAACTGAATGGAAAATAAATATCCAAGACGAAGAGAAATTAAATAGATCTGAACCACAAATCTGATTTCTATACTTTATATTTATAAAAACCGGTGAATGTGACATTCACTGCAAGTAAAAAATCACAGTAATATAAAAACTAAAAACACAAGCCAATGAATATTCACCAGTACTCAAGGTTTGTTAAATGTCACATGAACTATTTTATATATACTCTCTTAAAATATATTGAACAATAAAAAATCACAGATTGTAAATAGTTACATTAATCCATATAAAAACTGGTATGAAGTAAAGCTTGATATGATATAAAATATAAAAAGTGGATCATGTGCAAAAACAACAGATAAAATAAGATATAAAATAGAAAATAATATTAAGCCAACTTAGACCATACTTTATATTAAATAATACATATGTTTATATTTATATAAATTTTAACTTTTTATAAATATTTATCACACATTCACCTAAAACCTACTCAACTATAGGGTCTATTCATAACCCAGATGTTTTCACACATGATTCACACATTGTTCTAAACAAATCAAATCAGAAAGTGTGGGTGGAAGCTTTGTTAATTGTGTGTAAAAGCATATAAGACGCCTATGTAACAAAGTAAATGTTGATGGTGAATGTGCATGTGCATCAAAATAAAACAGCAAATTAAGTGTATGGGTTTACTAAGACATTTCTAATGGTGTTGGCAGGGGAGCAATAGCCTAAAATGTTACTGTTACGTTAAAACCAAAATGACACTGTGATAGGGATAAATTATAGTTCAGCCGTAAGTTAGTTAAAGAGGAGTTCCACCCAAAAATGGAACTTCCTCTTAATCCACTCCACACCCCCTTACATGCCACATTTGGCATGTAATTTTTTTTTGGGGGGGGGTGGGGGCTTCAGTAGGAGTGGGACTTCCTGTCCCACTTCCTGCTTCTGCCGAGGGGCTGGTAAGGCGAGAGGCGTAATCGCCTTATTTCAGCCCCTCCCTGTAGGCGATGGCCTAGGACACTGACAGGTCCTAGGCAATCGCCTGTCCAATCAGCGGCGAGCCGCGCCGCACGCGCAGTGCGGCTCGCGCATGCGCAGTGGGTGCCCGGCCGTGAAGCCGAAGGCTGTCATGGCTGGGTGCCCACAGTCGGGATGGAGACGCTGGCTGGGGAGGGGGGGAGAGGAGCGGAGCCCCGGTCGGCGCGTCGCTGGAACGCAGGAGCAGGTAAGTGAGTGTTTATTAAAAGCCAGCAGCTACACTTTTTGTAGCTGCTGACTTTTAATAAACACATTTTTTGGCTGGAACACCCCTTTAAGCATAACCATTATATTAAAATTAGGGGAACATAGTGGAGAATTAGGTATAGGTCTAATATCAAGAGATAATTTTAAGTGCTAATGTAAGAGTAAAGGGTAGGTTAAGAATGAAACGCAACACCCACCCTCATAAAGAAATCCATGTTTTTTTTTTAGGGGGGGTATCTTAAGTGTTAAAGTTAGGTAAGGCCAAATGGATAGGTAATAGTTAGGGGACATGGGTACCAACACTAGAATTAACATTCTCGGCACAGTACAAAAAAACATTTGGGTTTCAAGCACTGAGAAGTAATGTAATAAATGTGCACATTAGAGTTTCTGTTGCACATTATTCTAGATTTCTGTGTTGCAAAACATTATGAGCAATGCAGAAATCACTTTGCTTTTACATTCAGGCCCCTGTTGCCAGATCATCTGTGGTGGTTTTGGCAACCACTATTTAAATAAAAACCATTTAATGCAAGAGTCTGAGTAATCTGTGTTAAATGCATTATAGCAGGGTTACTGATCGGAGATTTATTCCCCCTCTTATTTACTTGTATGTCTAACACTTCAGCATGACTCATGAGGAAATGAAAGGTTAACTGAAGTCCGTTAGTTGTTGTCAATTGTCACCTGCCTGACCCACATACTGCACCCTCAGGGGCAGGGAAGGGCGAATGAGGGAGGGCAGGCAGTTGAGAACTGGCAGCAAACAGTAGGCTTTAGGTGACCTTTATCATGTGGACGAGTCAAATACACAACGTATTATTATGATTAAAAATAATCTTTAAAAAGAAACTCTGCACTGTTATAATATTTGACTGCCTTTTTTTAAAGGTACTGCAATAACATTTTTAACCTGTACTAAGTTTCCCCTCACACTCCAAAGATGGGTTCATTGTCTCCCCATCTAAATTGGCCCTAGAATGTAATTTTATTGGGTGAACAAGATGGACTTGTGTCTTTTTTTCAGCCAGACTAACTATGCAACCATGTAACTGTGTATGTATGTATATATGTATGTATGCATGTTAGATAGAGACCAGATTGTAAGCTCGTTGAGGGCTTGGACTGATGTGAATGTACAATATACTGCATATGTAAAACACTGAGTAAATTGTCAGCGCTATATAAATATCTGTAATAAAATGTATAAACTGTTCTCAGTTACCTTCTTCTAAAACTGTTGGACGCCTAGCAGACTTTGGCATTAGTACGTGACTAAGCTGGAAGAAGCAGGCAGCAAGAAAAAAATCAGAACTGCTAAACTGCATACTGGTTACAGGTGCTGGACTTTAAAGTACTGAAGCCACTGGATCAGCATCACATACAATCAACTATTGCTTTCACAAAGAAAGGTCAGCAACAGCAGCCATGGTTTTTCTTTCAATACAAATTTCCTTCATTGGCACTATTCAAATTCATTCTTTATAAACCATGTTTTTAAAACAGTTAGTCCCTGGGTGGCATCCGATCATTCATATTTAAAACGTGCTTAAAATGTGAAAATTGTCTTTAAATCTCTTTTGGACAAAAGGAATTAGAGGAAAACAACTTGAGATGATTTACAAAAAGTTGAACAAAGAAAAATACTTGAACAACAGTATGAGAGATGCATGTGATAACCAACAAGGTGTTATCTTTCACAAGCAGCAGGGAGGGGAACTGGTTGTTATGGATAACAGCTCAAGAGTTGCTCTACTTTTATTTGCCCCAAAAGTTCAGTCTTAGAGTATGAGGGGTGCATACTAAAAATAAATTGATTGTCAAATGTTCCTTGCTTGGTAAACCATGTTTCCCTTGTGAACGTCATACAGAAATGTGTATATGTTCTCAAGTCCTACCAACAGTTCATGTGCAAAGGGCATGTGACTAATGTCTCAGCTATGTGACACAACTATCTGGTGTGTATATCTGCAAACATGAATTGTGAGACCCAAGAACAAGTGTAAAGGAAACGCTGCTCAACTTTATTTGCACCATTAACTTCAGTTAGCATCCTTACTCAAGGTACAAGGCGAAAATCAATTATAGAAAACCTGGCTGAATGACCTTGGGGATAAAATCAGCTACAAAATAAGCCATCTAGAGGATGTATTTATGTAGATCACAATCACTGAGCACAATGTATATATTACCAAGGAAACATGGCTGCCCCATGTATGGTTACAGACTACACATAAAACAAGGCATTAAACAGTAAAAAACTGAATATGTCTCCCTACAAAAGAATGCTTAAATATAAAGTACTTTATCAATTAAAGTATTATATTTTGCCAAGTCTCTAAAAGAGCATATACAATGTTAGCATTAAGAAATCCAACTCCAATGACAGGGTGATGAGTTAAACAAAAATCTTACCTCACATATAACATTTATTTAAGCATATAAAACACTGCCTAGCTGAGAAATGTACTTTATATTCAAATGTTAAGGATGTATGCCTTATCAATGAAAACCATAAGTTACAAAATAGGCATCACAACTCCAACACAAAATACATTTACACCAAGTGACTTCTGAATTAGAAAAACAATCAAGCCAGTGTGTTTTGGTTCAAGAAGATGAAGAAAAGTGGATTATAAAATACACTATTTGATCACTTAAGATCAATGCTACCCATGAACCACAAAGCTGTTTTACAGGGCTATAAAAACCCAGCAGCTACAAGATCAGCCAGTCATTCTGTAGAAACAATAATTGTTTAAATCAATAATTAGATGATTACAGCTTTACCACACTATAATGAGCATGTCGTTTTAGCAACTGCAATATTTACAGGGAAAATTATGTTAATTAAAATCCTAGCAAGACAACCTACATGGCACTTACAAACGTGTAATGTATACCTTGTTCCCAACTACCTATAATAGAATATGATGCATCAATGGCATGTAGCTACTGATCAACACTATAACACAAGGTTCCTGTTACATTTGTCTTATTCCCTTGCTCTGCCATGTTTGCAGCAGTATCAGATTACATGCTCCAACTTGTACCCGATTGGCTCACTTTAGCAACAAGGGTCACATGAGTGTCATCTGTATTCAGAGATGTGGAATTACTAAAGGCAATCTGACTATTCACTTTGCAAGAGAATTTACACTTTGCAATGGAGTTCTCTTAGCTTAGTGAATGTGGTTAAAATTCACTTTGCAAAGAATACTCAATCATGTGCAAGGCAACTAAAAAACACAGTGAGGCTGATTTACTAAAACAAGAGAGTGTAAAATCTGGAGCTACAGTGCATGGTAGCCAATCAGCTTCTGACTTCAGCTTTTTCAATTAAGTTTTGACAAAAAAAAAAAAAAAAAAGTAAACTGATTGGTTTCTATGCAGATCTACACCAGATTTTGCATTCTGCAGTTTTAGTAAATCAACCCCAGTGTTTTTTTTGCACATGATTGGGTCATGGAAGTTATCAAAGCTTCACCTTATTCACAGTCTATGGAACACCCTCTTTGCAAAGTGAACAACCTATTTGCCTATAGTATGTCAACCCCAATGATTGCCAAGTAAATGAAACAGTACAAGTTCAGAAGTTGCTTAATGTGTTGGTACTAATAATGATACATTAATTTCCTATCAGGACTGCAACTACAGTAACAGTTAAAGATGCTTTTAATAAACTGCCAAACTAGAATATATCTCTTTCCTTCAAAAGGACCTCTACAATTGTACATAACATGCAAGATAATCTAATAATATTTAATAATATGGGTTTGATTTGCTAAAGTAGTATTAAGGTTAATGTTAGTGCATAAGGGGAATATGTAAATACCTAATTATGTGTTAGGAAATAAAAAAAGTTATATTTTTTTCTGGCACATGATTAATTCACCTAATTTATAGTTACTATAGAAAAAAAATCAACCTCTCTCTGTACAATTACTAACACTTGACCAAAAACAAGGTCTATGACATTTCAATGTGCTGGACATACTTGTGCTGTGTTAGCTGCCATCTTAGACAAAAGGAGACAACAAAACCACCCCTGGTAGATTTCTTCTATAGGATATCTGGACAGGATGTCAGCTATGTGTTGAACAATATTGCTTCCAACTAGACCACCTTCATTTCACATATCTAGTTTGATCATTTTCTAAAATGTTGTTAAAAACTCTTTAACAAAAACACTTAATATCTACACTTTCTAACTATGCTAAATAAATAATTCAGGAAATAAAATGTATTTCTGTCAACCATAGGAAGTACAGAAAACATGAATGTAGAGTGATTAATTAAAAGTTTAATGCCAAAGCCACACAAGTACCCTCACATTACTGTAATATACAGAAAGAACGTAACTTAACTAACTTGCAACTAAAGACTAGAACACTTATCAGTTTCATTACAGAAAAAAAGTAACTTAGCTAACTTACAACTAAAGACTAGAACACTTATCAGTTTCATTACAGAAAAAAAGTAACTTAGCTAACTTACAACTAAAGACTAGAACACTTATCAGTTTCATTACAGAAAAAAAGTAACTTAGCTAACTTACAACTAAAGACGAACATTTATCAGTTTCATTACAGAAAAAAAGTAACTTAGCTAACTTACAACTAAAGACTAGAACACTTATCAGTTTCATTACAGAAAAAAAGTAACTTAGCTAACTTACAACTAAAGACTAGAACACTTATCAGTTTCATTTTATAAGAAAACCCCAGTCAAAACTGAAACTGTAATGCGATAACGGAATTCATCAAATCATGTCAGTTATAAACACTTAATGCAATGGTCTAAAGTCACTTTAGGTTAATATGCATCACAAGGGAAATACAATAGAAAAACAATTTATCCTAAACAGTATTATAAATACAACTCAATACAAAATTATCTATCACACCTCCCATCACAAATAAAACAGCTAAAGGTTTATCAAAATAAAACACTCACCTTAAAAACAGACTAATAACACAAAAAAGCAAACGGTATGTTATATTGATTTGCTACAACTGCAAACTACTGACACATAACTCCTTTTTAACTAACAAAGCAATGGTTTTCAATGCACTGCACATCATTAAATACATACAAGTCACAGTACTCTAATGAATGTAGAAAAAAAAAAAAAGGTTAAATGATTCTATTTCATCTTGATAGCTCAAATACACAACTATGGTTCAACCATGAGAATCTATACAAAACCATTTCTTTCCATCAAATATTTACTTTAACCAAGCTACAATATAAAGTAATTGTTCAAGCTGCACATGCCAGCATCATTTAGCTTCATCAAAATGTTAATGCATGTTACCTTTACATGGCAGCAATTAAAGGGCTGGAAAAGGCCCAATATAGAGTTGATATTTAGGACATGTCACTCAGTCACCAGCAAGGCATATACACAGATATAAGGAGGCATACAACAAGCAGAAGCTGTTCAAAGACTTAGCAGAACTAAACTGTAAACAGCCACAAGAAAAACTAAAATGTAGCAAAGATTAAAATGTAACAAGCACATTATATGTCAAATAAATGAACTGAGCACTGTGAGTCCCATTTCAAGAACTACACCAGCTAAAGGACCTCTCTTCATTTGGTTTCATTTCAATTGATTTTACAGATTACAAAACAACAATGACAATTGTAATTGCATGTTTTAATGCTAATCTCTTTCTAAAAATAGTTTTGATTTCCAAAGATGAGATATATTTAGATCTATCAGTTCTTAGAAAGAATCTGATTATGACAACACAACAATTATTTATACATGTGCAATATAAAGATGCCAACTAGTGACCAATTGTATTTTTACACATCACATGAGCAGCAATACAGGGACATAGGAGGACCATGAAGCAGAACCACATTTTAAAGAAGTGGCTTTTAGAAGTATCACTATTGTCCTAAATATTGTGCATCACAAAAAAAATATATTTTAATTGCTTGTTATAATTAACCTAATACTTGGCTAGCTTGTCCTATGAATTGCATAGTCAAAGATGATCATATTTACTATTGTATCCTCTATATCTACAAACCTCCCAAATGACTTTGCCTCATGACAGATTTCATAATAATTTTACTATGGGGTTGATTTACATGCAAAATCTGGTGTAGCTCAGCATACAAACCAATCAGCTTCCAGGTTTTATTGTCAAACCTTAACTGAACAAGCTGAAGTTAGAAACTGATTGGCTACAATGCATAGCTGCACCAGAATTCTGCACTCTCCAGTTTTAGTAAATAAACCCCTCTATTGAATTATTACCTAAAAGATGCGGCACTAAAAGAATTAAAGGAGCTGCAAACATCACAATTTACATAAATTGTGCAAAAAAACAGATTATTAAACAAGTGCTCTGCTAATAAGTAACAAGTTGCATAAATATGATAAATAAAGCTGCACAACATTAGGGCAAACAGTACAGTTGCAATTCAATTTCATATATTTGCACTTTAATTATCATACATATTCAACTTTGTTGCTTATTAGCGCAGCGCTTGTTTATTAATCTGTTTTTGCACAATTTATTTCAATATATGTTAATTAAAGTGCAAACACATGTTGTATAAAAGTTGAAATGCAACTGTACTGTTTGCCCTAACGTTTTACAGCTCTGCGCAAACTGTTGGCGCTACATAAATAATGATAATAATAATAATATACCCACAATTCAAACTCAGTACATAACATATTAGATGCCCACCCTTCTGCATGCATAGGTTGTCTTAGAAAGATATGCTGTCTAAGCCTCCATGCACACTGGGCTTAGAAAAACTCCTTTGGCAGAAAAAAAAAAAAAACGCTCATATAGAGCGTTTTTTGTACAAATTTAGGAGACTTTTGTGTTTTTTTTCTGCCAGAAAGCTCCAATTAGAAACGCAAACCAGATTTTTTTTTTTTTCTTGCCTCTAAACGTTGAGCTTAAAATATGCCTGTAATGTAATGTGCATGGACACATAGGAGAATGTTAGCTGGCAGAACACAAAACTCCTGTAGTAGCAGCAATTTTTAAGCCAGTGTGCATGGAGCCCAATAATGATAATACTAAAAATATAACCACAATTCCAACTCTGTACATAACATGCATTAGATGTTCGCCCTTCTGCATGCATAGGTTGCCTTACAAAAAGAGATGCTGTCTAAAAAAAATGTGTACAGGAAACTAACAAGCATTCAGCTAGCCTTCTGCTGCTGCTCATATCACCAGGGTAGTGTTGCATAAGAATGAGCATTAGACATGGGTCTTAGGGCTAGATAGTCATATTTCAACATTTTTACTTTGAAATCTTATCACTTTGCATGTCTGACCACTTTCACATGCTCAGAACTATGGAACCCATGCAGAGGCTCCTAACTACACCCCACACCTTGACTATAGCTGAAAAATAAAACAAGAGAATCCACAAAGCATTGGTATGCAGCAAGGTTTTGATAGAAAGCTACTAAAGAATGAGCCCAGTGCAGGAGTTGGACAACGTGCTCCTGTCTTTTTAAAGCATCTCCTCTGCCCCCAGCCCCACGTGGAACACAGCATCAGCAGCAGCTCCATCTCCTTCCCATTGCACACAATGCAATATGCATGTTGCTGTATACTAAAGAAGGGGGGGGGGGGGTAAATCAGCAGCAGGAACTGCTGGATCTTTTACAGCAGGTGAAGTGCAACCCCAAATAAACAAAAAAAAGGACTGATGATGTCACATTAGCTGCCCCCCCTTCATCAGCTCAGCACTATGAAGAACACAAGCTTGCAGCCTTTAGAAGAGCAATGCAATGGCTGAGTGTTCACAGCGGCGGGGGGTGGGGGGGAGGCAAGAGCTTGCTTTGCAAAGATAAGTTTTTTTTTTTTTTTTTTTTAGCATGTAGAAAAGTGACAAGGAAGACAGTTCACATCACCTCCACAAACACTTCTAACAAGGCAGCCATGAATTGCTCTCACACACATCGTGCCAGCTCCCCATCCACGTTATTTCTATTATTTGTTTGCTTTTTTTTTTTTTAGTTGTTTGTTTTTGTTTTGTTTGTTTTTTCCCCCAATAATAAAGTAATAAAAAAGACAGAAAACATCAACACAGGCGCCTGCCCCGGACTCCTCGCCACCAGCCCCGTCCTCACTTTACAAAAACTTTCACAAACTTTTTATTAAAGGGAAAAAAACAAACAGAATGTGTGTAAAAGAAAAAAAAAAAAAACCTGGGAGGGCTGCGGGGACGGAATGGTTAAGGAGGCAAGCTGGAAAAGCCGGGACCGTGCGATGCTGCAAAACACCGGGACCGATGGGCAAAGCTGGGATTTTTTAGGAATTTTTTTAGGATTTTTTCTTATTTAGTTATGCCTTCTATTCTCCCTCCATTTTGGTTGTTTATGATACTGACAACAAGCTGTCCCAGGAACCCGTCCTCTGTGCCCTATCCGGACATCGGGGCAGGGAAAGGAGGATGGAGGGGCACACATAGCGATCGGTATGGGCACCCCATCTTAGAAAGGGGGGGGGGGAGACAGGGTCGGGTGGGGGGGGGGCAGATCAGATAGGACCCTGCAACCCCCCCTGTAAAGAAGAGCATGGAAATGCAACAAGGAGCCCCGGATTGAAGATGAAAAGGGTGCAGGGTGGATGGGGAGCCCACCGGGTGCCCCCCATGGAGATCGGGGCAGTGTGGGCAGATCGGGGGATTTTATACTGATTATTTTCCCTTTATTTTTTTGGTCTGCCTTTAATGTCTTCCCCTCCTCTCTCCCCCCTCCTCTCTGCAGCCTCCTGTCACTAGATTCACTGAAAGAAAGAAAAAGCTGCTCACAACTTCCATCCTGAGCTTCTCTCCGGGGTCCCAGCCTGGGGTCACCCCCCAACCCCCCCCCCCCCATCATCATCACAAATCACTTTGTCCCCCCCAAGATCCACCATTTATTGCACCCCCTTCTGATGACATGAATTTCCCTAAAAGTGTCACTTTCCCCCCCAAGTGCCCCCCAGGAGCCCCCCAGTCCAGTCCCGGCACAGGCGGAGAGGAGGGGGTGAAGTGCTAGAACTTTTTTTTTGCCCAGCTCTCTCCCTCTCCCCCCCCTCCTCCTCCTTCTCCCGTCCCCCCTCTCCCATAATTTAAATAACCCTGATTTTCTCCGCTTCAGAGGGGACTGCGCCAGCCCAAACCAGCCGCAAACTCACCGCGGGAGACTTAACATCCTTCCTACGGTCGATTTTCGGGGTTTACGCGCCTTTCCGATTTTTTAATAATTTTTTTCCCATATTTTCGCCTGGACGCTGCGGGCCTGGAAATTGTTTGCTTTCCCCTCTCTCCAGCAGCCATTGTAGTGTATGCGCTGCGGAGCAACCCAACTTGCCCCGGGAGACGCGCCCACCTCAAACGCCGCCCTCTTTTGCCGCTAAGCTCCGCCGCCTTTCCCGCGGTCCGCGGAGCCGCAGCCAATGGCCGAGGCGGTGCTGTCACCGGGCCGGCCGGGGATTGGCTAGAGGGCGCGCCAGTCTTTTTCGGTGCGCTGTTGTGGGGCGGGTCCGGGGCGGCGAGCAGCTTGGGGCGGGACGTAGCAGGATTGGCTGGAGGGGGTGGCAGTCAGAAAAAGGCTGCGGGGGATTGGTTGAGGGACTTGTCAGTGTAGAAGGGGCCGGGTTTGTTTAGCAGGTTAGGATGCGCTACTACTTAAAGGGGAGCGAGGCGAGAAGTTGACGTATTTCGAATTGGAGTTTTCCGACTTGTGTGAGGGGGTTGTTTTGACCTTCCCGGTCACAGGTATTGTGGCACTTCCGCCCTTCCTTGTATTTGTCTGTGGCTGTGCTCCTCCACCGGCCGGCCACACACAGGCTTGTCATTGTCACCCCAGTGTGTGTGTGTGCAGCACATGTCCTCCTCCTCCTCCTGGGGGGTCAGGGTCATGACTGCTGAGCTCCACTCACACGGTGTATGCATGACCTGGGCTTCTCTGTGGGGTACACTGGGATGTGTGTGTGTGGGGGGGAGGGAGGGGGTCACCAGGTGACTGAGGAGGACACATGGAGGCTGCCATTACTGCCCTTCTTCCTGCTTCCTCCCTCACACTCCTGTCACTTCACTCTTTATATTATCCTGACACACAACTCACTCCAGTCTGCCCCTAAGGCTGCTTTCATACTGCTCCATTGCAAAAAAATGCATATGTGTTTTTGTCGCAGTGCGTTGCATTTCTGCTACACTTTCCATTCATTTCAATGAAGAGGCACGTTTTTATTTACTGCACCAAAAATGCAATAAGCAGGACTTTTATAAACACGACAGACTGGTGTAAAAAAAATACATAGGATTTAAAGGATATGTAAAGATTTGTTTAAAAACAAACATGTTATACTTGCCTCCTCTGTGCATTTGGTTTTGCACAGAGCAGCCCCAATCCTGCTCTTCTGGGGTCCCTCTGCAGCGCTCCTAGCTCCTCTGCTTCTCGAGTGCCCCCGTTTCATAAGGTTTGGCGACCCGAGTTTGTGACGTTCCGTCGCCGCCATCTTGCTACACCCCTCCACAGTAAGGATACAGAGAGAAGGGGGCAAGCGGACATCTTGTTACACCCACTGCAGTTTTGCATTTCACACTTATTTTTAAAGGAGTTGTAAAGGTTCATGTTTTTTCACCTTAGCGCCCCCCCCCCCCCCCGTTTACTTACATGACCCCCTCGAAAATCCCGCACCGTGAACGCGCTGGCTTTTCGGCTGGGCTTTACGGCTCATTCATTAGTTGATTGATAGCAGCGCAGCCATTGGCTCCCGCTGCTGTCAATCAAATCAGTGATGCGGAGGGCGGGGCCGAGTGATACAGTCAGTGGCTATAGCCGCAGGCTGTATCACGGGGGAGCGCCTGCAACAACTAACACCCATGGGAGAGAACTTCCATGAAGGGGGTTATTTCTTGAGAGGAGGAGCCGAGACAGCTGCCGAGGGACCCCAGAAGACGTGGATCAGGGCCACTCTGTGCAAAATGAGCTGCACAGTGGGGGTAAGTATAACATGTTTGTTATTTAAAAAAAAAAGGGGGGGGGGACCTTTAGAGTCCCTTTAACAGTAAATGGAGCTTAAATGGTGAAATACTTTATTTAGAAATCCGAAGTACTGTTTAAGTGTTGAATTGTAAAAGCAGAGGTGTTCTGTCAGATTTGCAAACCTGTGAGATCAGCAGATCTAAACTCAGTTAGGCGGCGTACACACGAGGGGATATGTCCGCTGAAAACGGTCCGATGGACCGTTTCAGCAGACATCTCCGCTCGTGTGTATGGGCTAGCGGACAGATTTCTCCACCCGACAGATTTCAAAGCAAGCTTTGAAATCTATCCGGTGGGAATCTGTCCGCCCGACATGTCTGCTGGTTAGTACACTTACCAGCAGACATGTCGGCCCCCACCGCCGCCGCGCCGCTGCCGAATGGATTCGGCGCATGCGCGGAAGTGTTTTACTTCCTGGTGCGGTGACGTGGCGGTGACGCGGCGGCGTCAACGTCGCCGCCGCGTCACCGCCACGTCACCGCGCCGTCCGGCGGCGGGGAATTTGATCCGATGGTGTGTACACGCCATCGGATCAAACTCCCGATCGGACATATCCGATGGAAATGGTCCGCGGACCGTTTTCATCGGATATGTCCGATCGTCTGTACGAGGCCTTAGATTTCTAAATACTGTATTTGACCTTATAAGCTTAGTTTACTGTTAAAAATAAGTGTGAAATGCAAAACTCCAGTGGGTGTAAGAAAATGTCTGCTTGCCTCCTTCTCACTGTATCCTTACTGTGGAGGAGTGCGAGGTGTAGCAAGATGGTAGCGACAGAACGTCACTTTCGTTACAGATTCTGACGGATCGCCTAATCTGACTAAAAACCCCATTGGAGAGCCCCCTCTTCCCTCCCTCCAAAGCTTTTAGTTATATTCAAAGCCATTGGATGGGTAGGACAGTCAGCTATCATCAGATGAATGGGCATGCAATAGTAGAGCCTGTGTGCCACAGGTTCTTCTAAGGGTCCATTCAGATGTTTTCCAGTGCAATGGATTGCAGGAACATGCTTTTGCATGCTGTGCCCCATTCTCCCAGGGCGGATCCGTCAAAACAGATTCCACCTGCTCAGTGAGGGATTGATCTCTCTGCTGATCCCCGCTGAACAGGAAGATGATCCATCCGATTGTCATCTGATCTGACCCGCTGGACGGATGGCGAATGTATCACCATACGACGGTTTTCAGCGCAATTTGTTGGATTGGATGCCTGGCGGGTGTCAGCAGATATATGTTCGCTGACATCCACCTCCCCATAGAGGATAATGGGTGGTTCGATCGGGTCTGTCTGAAAAACGGACAGGTGGATCTGATCGGTCCAGTCATGTGAAAGGGGCCTTATGTGGTAGTGTGGTGTAAGTATATTCATTAACAATGGCTGCACAAATAAGCTGCACAGTGAAGGTAAGTATAACATGTTTGTTATTTAAAAAAAAGGGGGGGGGGGACCTTAGAGTCCCTTTAACAGTAAATGGAGCTTAAATCGTGAAATACTGTATTTAGAAATCCGACGTACTGTTTAAGTGTTGAATTATAAGAGCAGAGGTGTTCTGTCAGATTAGCAAACCTGTGAGATCAGCAGATCTAAACTCTGTTAGATTTCTAAATACTGTATTTGACCTTATAAGCTCAGCTTACTGTTAAAAATAAGTGTGGAATGCAAAACTCCAGTGGGTGTAAGAAAATGTCCGCTTGCCGCCTTCTCACTGTATCCTTACTGTGGAGGAGTGCAAGGTGTAGCAAGATGGTAGCGACAGAACGTCACTTTTGTTACAGATTCTGACGGATCGCCTAATCTGACTAAAAAAAAACCCATTGGAGAGCCCCCTCGTTGGGGCACGCTGTCTTGCTGCTGCATCCAGACAACAGGACACGGCCCCAGCGCCTGCATCAATGGATTTGATTGACAGCAGTGGGAGCCAATGGCTGTGCTGCTATCAATCTATCCAATCAGGACCCGAGAAACTGGCTGGAGCTATCCCCGTTGCTGGAAAGACTGGGTTCAGGTAAGTAAAGGGGGGGGGGGGGCTTCTGTATCACAGGAGGTTGTCCCTCTTAATGCATAGAATGCATTAACCACTTAACCCCCGGACCATATTGCTGGTCAAAGACCAGAGCACTTTTTGTGATTCAGCACTGCGTCGCTTTAACTGACAATTGCGCGGTCGTGCGATGTGGCTCCCGTCCTTTTTTCCCCACAAATAGAGCTTTCTTTTGGTGGTATTTGATCATCTCTGCGTTTTTTGTTTTTTTTTGCGCTATAAACAAAAATAGAGCGACTATTTAGAAAAAAATGCAATATTTTTTACATTTTGCTATAATAAATATCCCCAAAAATATATAAAAAAACATATTTTTTCCTCAGTTTAGGCCGATACCTATTCTTTCACATATTTTTCATGAAAAAAATCGCAATTAGCGTTTATTAATTGGTTTGCACAAAATTTATAGCGTTTACAAAAAAGGGGGTAGTTTTATGGCATTTTTATTAATATTTTTTTTTTTACTAGTAATGGTGGCGATCAGCAGTTTTTTTCAGCACCAAGACATTTTGGCGGACACATCGGACAATTTTGACAAATTTTTGGGACCATTGGCATTTTTATAGCGATCAATGCTATAAAAATGCATTGGATTACTATAAAAATGCCATTGGCAGTGAAGGGGTTAACACTAGGGGGCAGGGAAGGGATTAAGTGTGTTCCTGGGTGTGTTCTAACTGTATGGGGGGGTTGACTCACTAGGGGAAATCACTGATCTTCTGTTCATACATTGTATGAACAGGAGATCAGCGTTTCCCCCGCTGACAGGACCGAGAGCTTTGTGTTTACACACAAAGCTCCCGGTCCCCGCTCTGTAACGAACGAGCGCGCGTGCCAGCGGCGCACACCCCCTGGCGGCCGCTAAAGATAGGACGTAGAGCTACGTGCTCTCGCGCAGCAGTGCCACCGTCCCGCCGTATAACTGCGGTGGGCGGTCGGCATGTGGTTAAAGTGGAGCTCCGCTGTAAAAAATTAAATAAAAGCCAGCAGCTACAAATACTGCAGCTGCTGACTTTTAATAAATGGGCACTTACCTGTCCTGGAGTCCAGAGACGTCGGCAGCAGAAGACGAGCAATCGCTTTTCTCTCAGTTGCCCCCACCGCCATCATCGGTGAGGGAACCAGGAAGTGAAGTGTTGTGGCTTCACTGCCCGGTTCCCTAGTGCGCATCTGTGAGTCGCGCTGCTCTGTGCTCACTGGACCCCGCTGTGTCCTGGGAGCCGAGTGTTTCCCAAAACACAACGGGGGTGGGGACTGACAAACTACCTGCAGTTTCCCACAGAGTCTCTTCCTGGAAGTGGGTGCAAATACCCTTCCCCCTGAAAGGTGCCAATTGTGGCATCGGAGGGGGGGAGGGTTCCGATGAGCAGAAGTTCCACTTTAGGGTGGAGCTCCGTTTTAAAACTTCAAGGGTTTACAACCCCTTTAAAGTAGTGCATTATGTGTTTTTACCAACAGAGCAGTGTGAAAAACAGCCAAAAGCACCAGACCGGTGGATAGAGTTCCATAGGATTTAGGGGCCAGTTCACACAATAGAAATGCAGTCTGGATGCATTCCAGATGCTTTTCTGCATGCGTTTTTTTTAATGCGTTCCAGTGCATTTTTGGTGTGTTTTTAATGCAGTCCAATGCATTCCCTCCCTTTTTTTCTTTCTTGGCTGGACTTCTCCTATGGTTCACAGGAGTGCAATTCGTTTTGCACTACTGTGACCCGTTTTCAGCAGAGAGCGGTCTGAAGTCTGCTCTCTGCTAATGTCACAGAAATCAGTCCAGACACCGTGTCATCCTGACAATAAAGTCTGGATCCGCTAAGTGCCTGGGCTTATGTCTGTCTCAGCCTCTCAGCGAGCCGCTGATAGCCTGAGATGGCCACTCCCCACCCCTCCACAGCTCGGCTCCTCCAATCAACGAGGAGGAGGCAGAGTGTGATCCGCTGATTGACAGTCAGCAGCTCTCTGTTCGGGGAGCTGAGGGAACCGAGCCATCGGTGGTGTTCAATCGCTCGGTTCTCAGTGAAGAAGCGTCGGGGGACAGATGTAGCACCGGACTGATGCTGCATCCACCTAGGTAAGTGATTCTGGAAAAAAAAACAATAACATACATTTCTTTTAAAGGGAAAATCCAGCCGAAACTCGTTTGGCTGGGCTTCTCTTATGGGTCACAGGAGTGCAATTCCTTTTGCACTCCTGTGACTCGTTTTCAGCAGAGAGTGGTCTGAAGTCCCCTCTCTGCTGATGGCACAGAAGTCAGTCCAGGCACCGTGTCATCCCGACAATGGAAGTCTGGATCTGCCAGGTGCCTGGACTGACACCCGACACAGCTTCTCATCGCTGAGAGCCTGAGATGGCCCCTTCTCTCCACAGATCATCGCTACAGTGAGCGAGGAGTAGGCAGAGCAGAGAGTTGCTAATTGACAGTCAGCAGCTCTCTGCTCGTGGAGTTGTCGGGGGTCAGTGATGTTCGATTGCTCAGTTCTCAGTGTCAGTGACAGATGCAGCATACTTACCTAGGTAAGTATAATGGGGGGGGGGGGGGGGGGGGGCGGGGGGATTTTTACTTCTCTTTTAAAGGGTAAGTTCAGCTTTACAGAAAATCACCAGAACTGGTGTCCCCATTGGAAGATCTCCTCTATTACTGTTGTGGTGTCATCCTAAAATTTGGGATTTTTTACCCTTTTGCTCTGTGATAACGGTAAATAGGAAAAAATAGAGGGTGAATCTTCCTAAAGGGCACAGACATAAAAAAAAATTGACAGGAGTTCTAATACCTCTCCCCTCTCTCCAAAGCTTTTAGTTATATTCAAAGCTAGGGTTGTCTTGTCCCGATAGAGTATTTGCGGGAGTACTTGTACTCCCACAAATACCCCCGATGCCTAAATAGAATACTCCCCGCCGCCGCATCGAAAGCCGCCGCATCGAAAGCCGCGCCGCATGGGTTAAACAGCGTGCGGGAACATCACAGCTTTCATTTGAATAGCTGTAGTGTTCCCACTGTGTATAGACACTCCCCCTTGCTTGGGATTGGATGGGTGATCGTGATCTGTCCAATCCCGAGCAAGGGGGAGTGTCTATACGCGCAGGCAAAACGGCTATTCAAATGAATGCTGTGATGTTCTCCGTGCAGCGGCGGCGGCTTTCGGCGGCTAGGTATGGGGGACGTGGCTGGAGGGACATGGCTGCATATGTGGGGGACATGGCTGCAGGGACATGGCTAAAGGGACATGGCTGCATATGTGGGGGACAAGGCTGGAGAGACATGGCTGCATATGTGGGGGACATGGCTGGAGGGACATGCCTGCATATGTGGGGCAAAAAGAAAAAGAACGGAGGGCGCACCGACCTAGTGTGATACTGTTTGGGTAACTTTTATTAAAATATTAAAATCAATCATTATACTCACAATTTGAGTTTTAAAATAGAGCCTTGAAAGACAGCACAGCAACACCAGCAGACTATGATAGTCCCTTGAGTCTACAATCGATGTTTTTCAGAGCTGACGCGTTTCAGGGGCGTACCCCTTTCTTCAGAGCTTGGTGGTCTGTAGTGGTCCCACACAATCTGATTGTGTGGGACCACTACAGACCACCAAGCTCTGAAGAAAGGGGTACGCCCCTGAAACGCGTCAGCTCTGAAAAACATCGATTGTAGACTCAAGGGACTATCATAGTCTGCTGGTGTTGCTGTGCTGTCTTTCAAGGCTCTATTTTAAAACTCAAATTGTGAGTATAATGATTGATTTTAATATTTTAATAAAAGTTACCCAAACGGTATCACACTAGGTCGGTGCGCCCTCCGTTCTTTTTCTTTTTGCTCCTAGTTTCATGAATTCCCACGATTCTGAGGAGGGCAGCAAGACTCTAGAAGATACCGTGTAATTGGATTACACCACCCCATAGCAAGAGATACCGGAGCGCAGGAGATTTGTTTTTGTTTGCATATGTGGGGGACATGGCTGCATATGTGGGGGACATGGCTGCATTTGGGCACACATTTAAAAAAAGTATCGGTACTTGTACTCGGTTCTAAAAACGTGATATCGGGACAACCCTATTCAAAGCCATTGGATGGGTAGGACAGTCATCTATCATCAAATGAATGGGCATGCAATAGTAGAGCTTGTGTGCCACAGGTTCTTCTAAGGGTCCATTTAGATGTTTTCCAGTGCAGTGGATTGCAGGAACATGCTTTTGCATGCTGTGCCCCATTCTCCCAGGGCTGATCCGTCAAAACAGAAGCCACCTGCTCAGTGAGGGATTGATCTCTCTGCTGATCCCCGCTGAACAGGCAGATGACAGGTCTTGTCCACTATGCTATGCAGAGCAGTCAAGGTTCCATCCGATTGTCATCTGATCTGACCCGCTGGACGGATGGCGAATGTATCGCCATACAACGGTTTTCAGCGCAATTTGTTGGATTGGATGCCTGGCGGGTGTCAGCAGATACATGTTCGCTGACATCCACCTATGGGTGGTTCGATTGGGTCTGTCTGAAAAATGGACAGGTGGATCTGATCGGTCCAGTCGTGTGAAAGGGGCCTTATGTGGTAGTGTGGTGTAAGTATATTCATTAACAATGGCACCCCAAAGTCCTTGTGACGCACATGTGAGATGGGTTCTGCAATGAAAAAATGGTTCATGTTCTGTTCTCTTCTGGGGCATTGACAGCCATTTTATTTGAAAGTTTCACTATCACACAGGAGCGCTGTCCATGTTCCTGTTCAACTCGGTGCACTGCGATTTCATTCATTTGAATGGGCCGAAATCATACTGGATCACTCCAAACGTAATGCACACTGTATAAATAGGAAGTGATAGCCCAGCCACCACACACCTCACCAGGCCCAAGAAGTTAACAGGCAAAAGCAGCCATAGCTCGGTTCATCCTAGCCATGCCCCCAGCATGTTTTGGCCCACTCCCAGGGCTTAATCATGGAGGAGTAATACATGCACTAGTTTTAAAAAAAGCACTGCAACCAGATCACATGGTACTGCCGAACAGATTGTAAGAATGGAGGCAGGGTGTATAGTTGATTGGTCTGCCCACTCCGTTCATATATTTTTCATTCATAGAAGCTGTAGTATGGCTTCTATGTATGGTGCAGCTAGATGAAACTATACATTTGGTGGTGACTATTTTTTCCATGTGTTTTACAGTTTTGAGCACACATGACCACCTATGAATATTAAACCCCTTGTGACCGCTATAAAACATAAGTCTAAATGTAGTCCCCTCTTGCCATGAGAACATTAAATTGCAGGAGAGTTCAACTGTGAGTTTTTATTTCCCAGACCTGTCATGTAGAAAAATTATGTATAGAGTTCTTGTTAAGTGATGCATGCCACTAACACTGCTAAGCTTGGTCTGAGCGTCTCTGTTCACAAAAAAAGGTTAAATAACCCAGGACTAATTGAAAACTGGGGAACCTTTTTTTAAATTGGCCATTGAAATCCCTAAATATAACCAGTTGGCATCATTATCTTATTTTTTGAAATAAGAAAGTGGCCAGCATGTCAGTCAGGACCTGACACTGTCCAAAAATGTCTTCCCCTCCCCCCCAGTACATGCTGACTGATGAGCAAATAATCTAATCAAATTTTTGCATGGAAGAAACTTTTTTTTTTTTTCTCCTATCTAAACCATTTTCAAAATTTTGGAGTGTAAGGCCTCGTAATCACGACCAGAGAACTCGACAGAATCCATCAAGAAACTTGGTAGGAGAGCTTTTTTGCCAAGGAAAACGGTCGTGTGTATGCTTTTCATTGAGAAAACTGTTGAGGAACTCGACAAGGAAAAAAGAGAGCAAGTTCTCTTTTTCCTCGACGGGAGTCTCAATTTCCTCATCGTGTTCCTCGTCGGGGTGGTTTTCGACGAGAAACACGTTGGTGTGTATGCTTAGAAACCCGCGCATGCTCAGAATAAAGTGTGAGACGGGAGCGCACCTTCGTTAAAAGTAGCGCTTGTAATGGAAATAGCACATTCGTCACACTGTAAAAGACTGAAAAGTGCAAATGTCTCTTACCAAACTTTTCCCTAACACGCAGTAACATGAGATTAGCAAAAGTAGCCCCAAGGGTTGTGCCAGTGGAATTGAACTTCCCCTGCCGTTGTATGTGTTGAAGTCACCGAGTTTGAGAACGAGGAGATTTGGTCTTGACAGAGTGTACGCAAAGACAGCTTGTCAAGTTTCTCGACTAGCCTAACATGGAACTCGTCGAGGAAAACAATGTGTCTTTTCCGACAAGTTCCTCGGTCGTGTGTACGAGTCCTCAGAGTGTATTGTGCCACACGTGGTAGCGAAGGATAAAACACATGTATGTGTGAATTGCAGAGACCTGATGTTACCAATAGTAGTGAAGAAATTTACAGCCTTTCTCAAATTACTAAAATGACTATTTTAAGGGTCTGTTTTATGTGTCGATAGTACTGAGTGTAATGCTTCCTAATTTTTTTTGAAAGCTAACTCCACCCAACTTTTTTTTTTTTTTTAGTGTCTTTGTTATCGTTTGGAAAATATCCCCTCACTTTTTGTCCTGGTGAGGGGTCAGACAGACAGGTTTGTTGTGAAATCTAGCCACGTGGATTGGGACAGGCACTGCAATTGAAACACAATTATTACAGTGAGGAAAGGTAAGGGCCTCTGTGGTGACTATTTTCTGTACTTTTCTGTCCTGGTGATCCTCACTCCTCCTCTGCCTTTTTTTTTTATCTTGATGTGATAAGGATAGGAAATGCTAAATTTGCCTAGTGTAGTTACAGGTAACAGTTAAAACCTGAATGTAGTTCAGAGTCTTCCCGACTTTTCAAAACTAAAGAGAAAAAATTGCCTGGAGTTGCACTTTTTTTTTCCAGATACAGATGGGTATAATGCCACAGTCCTGCAGACTGTCCGTATATCTGGCTGGCTGTACCTCTGAGGCTGGGTTCACACTATACTACACGACTTTCATCCTACTTTGCTCTGCGACATTTGTCCTACATTGATCCTACATTGGTCCTACATCCATCCTACTTTCATGAACAGGATACTATTTTGGTCCTACTTTGTGATAGACTGACTTGTTCTTTGACCAATCAAAACAATCCCAGAGTGAGATAAATTCCTTTTACTGGTGCTGTAATCACATGTCAGATGGCAAAAGTCGGATGGTTAGGACAAGGCTCCTACTTTGGTCCTACTTCAATGATATTCAATGGGCTGAAGTAGGATCAATGTAGGACCAAAGTAGTACAGGGAGTAGTTTCAAAGTCGGACCGACTTGTGTAGGACCAGTTAAGACAGCTCTCATAGGGAAACATTGATTTTCACACCACATGCTACATGAGCTCCCAATGTAGGAGCGTTGTCGAAACAAGTGTGAACCGAGCCTGATACGAGCAGGCAATTACACTCTGACAGGAAGTTCAATTAACTGCCTACAGCGCTCAACAGCTCCCTGGTACGACAAGCCAAAAGCTGCAAAGGCTGTTGACACTTGCAGTTTCTAATTCACAGAACTTTGTGAATAAATGTTACGTGTGTTTTTTTATTTTTTTGTGATGGCAAGCTGGGGGAGGGGGGGTTGCAGGATCCAGTGCATTTGTAACATGTTGCACCCCGAATATAGGTGTAGCATGTTGCAAAAGGTGAACTTATCCTTTAGATAAAACATGTTTTTACCCTTTTGGAATTTTTTTCTCACTTCCTGTCCTGCTGACATTTTTGTCGCCAAAACAGAAAACAAGTAAAAATCTCCCAAACATAGCCCTAGTAAGCAGTAAAAACCTGGCAGACATTCTATTGCTTCTTCACTGCATGTAAAACAAAATAAAAAGTTTTGCCTGGAGATGCACTTGAATTAAAATAGGAAATGTTTTGGTCCTTGTTTCTCATCAAGTTTATAAATCAATCCAATTACCAATTGTTGCTTGTCTGTGTATAATGACGCTCTGGGGGATGGATTTTTTTTTTTATATGCATTTACTAATGTTCCCACTTCATGCCTAAGACCTCTTTCACACGGGGCGGATCAGTAATGATCTGCCCCGTGAACCTCCGCTTGCTCAGCGGGGATCGCTCCGTTGATCCCCACTGAGCCGGCGGATGACAGGGTGGTCCCTGCACACTGTGCAGGGACCGCCCTGTCTTTTCTCCGCTCTCCCCTATGGGGTGATCGGATGAACACGGACCGTCTGTCCGTGTTCATCCAATCCGCCAGACGGATGGAAAAGTAGGTTTTTCCTCCGTCGCACTTTGGCGGATTGGAGCGGGTCGGATGTCAGCGGGCATGTCACCGCTGACATCCGTGGCTCCATAGAGGAGCACGAGCGCCCGTTCAGGTCCACCTGAAAAACTGGCAGGCGGATCTGAACGGTCCGCCCGTGTGAAAGAGCCCTTAGCCTTTTTCTGACGCTTGTTGCTTACAAGTTAAAATCAGTATTTTTTGCTAGAAAATTACTTGGAACCCCCAAATATATAATTTTTTTTTTTTAGCAGAAACCCTACAGAATATTGTTGCAATGTTTTATGCCACACTGTATTTGTGCAGCAGTTTTTCAAAATTCTTATAGATATAGATATAGATATAGATATAGATATAGATATAGATATATATATATGTTGTCCCGATACCAGTATCGGTATCGATACTGAGCATTTGCGGGAGTACTTGTACTTGACATGGCTGCATTTGTGGGGGGACATGGCTGCATTTGTGGGGGGACATGGCTGCATTTGTGGGGGGACATGGCTGCATTTGTGGGGGGACATGGCTGCATTTGTGGGGGGACATGGCTGCATTTGTGGGGGGACATGGCTGCATTTGTGTGGGGGACATGGCTGCATTTGTGGGGGGACATGGCTGCATTCGTGGGGGGACATGGCTGCATTTGGGGACACATTTAAAAAAAGTATCGGTATTCGGTATCGGTGAGTACTTGAAAAAAAAAAGTATCGGTACTTGTACTCGGTCCTAAAAAAGTGGTTTAGGGACAACCCTAATATATATATATATATATATAATATTATTATACACCTCACCTCAGATGGGTGGGCATCTGTATGCTGCCATGAAGATGCGACAGGAAAAGTACCAGTTACACTTACCGGTAACGGATTTTCTGGGAAATCTTCCAGGACGGCACACCTGAGATGACGGTCCCACCTGACGGGAAACACAATCAACAACAGAGTTTAAAAGGCCCCACCCTTCCCTCTGTCCCTCAGTTATGATAAAGTATAAATCCACACCGGTGTCAGAGGGTACCTTCTGTGAACACAAACATCACCAACATTTAAGGGTGGGAAGTAGGCCTGCCGTCCTGGAAGATTTCCCAGAAAATCCGTTACTGGTAAGTGTAACTGGTACTTTTCTCAAGTCATCTTCCAAGACGGCACACCTGAGATGATGAGCAAGAAGTTCAGGCCTACCTTAGGGTGGGATCACCGCCTGTAGGACCTTCCTGCCGAATGCCAAGTCCTGAGGGGACAACAGCTCCACTCTGTAGTGCCTCAGAAAAGTATTTTGGCTCGTCCATGTTGCTGCTCTGCAGATCTGATCAATCGAGGAGCCTGCCCTTTCTGCCCAGGAGGTCGCCAGAGATCTGGTTGAGTGAGCTTTAATGTGGGCTGGAACCTGCTTTCCTGACCTTTCATAAGCTACTACGATAGTCTGTTTAATCCACCTGGCTATCGTAGACTTAGAAGCTTGAAGCCCTTTCTTTTGACCAGAAAAATTAATCAACAAATGGTTTGATCTTCTAAACTCACTCACTCTTTCTAAATACGTTAGAAGGCACCTTCTAACATCTAGTAAATTAAATCTTGCCTCCTTATCATTTTTTGGGTTCTGACAAAAAGAGGGGAGGACAATCTCCTGTGTCCTGTGGAATTCAGAAGACACTTTTGGTAAATATAACGGGTCCTGTCTGAGGATTACCCTATCCTCCAGGAGTAACAAAAAAGGCTCTTTTATAGTCAGAGCTTGTAAATCACTAACCCTTCTGGCTGTCGTGATTGCTAACAGAAAAGCCATTTTCAGTAAAATGAATTTAACTGAAGTTTGAGCTATCAGCTCAAAAGGCTCTTTTGTCAGAGCATCCAGTACCAGGAATAAATCCCAGGGTGGAAATTTAATTGTTTTAACCGGGGTTACCCTATCCCGGGCTTTCAAAAATCTTTTGATCAGTGGGTTCTGGGCTAACCTCTGATCAAAGAACACTGACAGGGCTGCGACCTGAACCCTTAATGTACTCACTGCCAAACCCTGATCAACTCCTTCTTGAAGGAAATCCAGGACCATAGGGACCGTTTGGGGAGAATCCTCTCTAAGCTGAGCCCAGCTAGAAAAGACTTTCCAAACCTTAGCATAAATATTTCTTGTGACTGGCTTCCTACTCTGCAAGAGTGTGTCAATCACTTTTTCCGAGCATCCTCTGAGCCTGAGGATCTCCCTCTCAAATACCATGCCATCAGGGAAAGGAACCCTGGATCGGGATGAAACACTGGTCCCTGGGAGAGGAGATCGCGTTTGGACGGAGGATGCAACGGAGGAGCCATCGACCACCTTTTTAGTGTGGGGAACCAGGCCCGCTTCGGCCACCAGGGTACGATCAGGATGAGATATCCCTTTGACCTGGCTAGTTTCTGTAGAACTCTGGGAATGAGAGCCAGAGGAGGAAAGGCATAAGCTAGGGAGAAATCCCACTTCTGCACTAGGGCATCTATCCCATAGGCGTCCTGTTCTCTGGTGAGGGAGAAGTACCTGTGGACCTTCCTGTTCTTTTTGCAGGCAAACAAGTCTATTTCTGGTCTGCCAAAGTGTTGGCTTACCAGAGAAAATACCTCGCTGTTCAATTCCCATTCTCCCTGATGAATGGGCTGCCTGCTCAGGAAGTCTGCCTGAATGTTTAGGGACCCTTTTACATGCACCGCTGAAACAGAGAATCTTTCCCTCCATGTCCCCCAGGATGTCCTGGGTCAGTCTCATCAGTCTGCTGGACCTTGTCCCCCCTTGATGGTTTAGGTAGGCCACTGCTACTGCATTGTCCGATAGAATTTGTACTTCTCTCCCTAGGACCTGATCCTTGAAGAAGGTTAGGGCCTTCCCTACCGCCAACAGCTCCCTGTAATTGGAGGAGGCTTTGCTCTGTTCCTGATCCCTGAGCAAAAAGATCTCCCATGTGCGCTCCCCAGCCCCAGGCGCTTGCGTCTGTGGTTAGAATCAATGGATTCTGTTGGGTCCAGGAGCGCCCTTTCGCCAGATTGTCTGTGATGAGCCACCAGTCTAGGGAGTACCTTGCTTCTACTGAAAGGGACACGGTTAGGTCCAGGGATTCTCTTCCCCCGTCCCAGGAGGAGAGAAGGAATCCCTGGAGTTTCCGGGAGTGAAACTGTGCCCAGTGAACCGCTGGGATGCAGGATGACATGAGCCCCAGTATCCTCATGATAGTCCTTAGAGAAACTTCTCTGGTGCTGACCAGAGCCGAGACTGCCCTTTGGACCTTGATGATCTTTTCTTCTGGTAGAAAGATCCTTTGGCTCACCGAGTCCACCCGGTACCCTAGGAATACCTTGGATTGTGCTGGATCTAGGGAAGATTTTTCTTTGCTGATTAGCCACCCCAGAAATTCTAGCGTGGATAGTACTTTGTCTCGGTCTGCCTGGAGCTGTTCCAAGGCCGGAAAATCAGCATGTCGTCCAAGTACGGTATCAGGGCTATCCCCTGGAGGTGTAGGAATGACACTACCTCGGACAGAATTTTGGTGAAAATTCTTGGACTGGCCGCTAGGCCGAAGGGGAGAGCCCTGAACTGCCAATGACGGACACCCTCTTTTGTCTGTACTGCAAATCTCAAGAATTTTTGATGGGCTGGGGAAATGGGAACATGCAGGTAAGCATCCTTTAGGTCCAATGTAATCATAAAGACTCCCTCTTGGAGGTGTCTTCTGACAGTGTAGATACTCTCCATCCTGAATTTTTTGTAAACCAAAAATTGGTTTAACTTCCGTAGATTTATAATCAGCCGGAACTTCCCGGATGGTTTTGGCACCACAAATATGTGGGAATAGAATCCTAGGCCGATTTGATCTACTGGGACAGGGATGATGACCTGCTGTTCCGCTAGATCCCGGACACTCTCCAATAAGCCCCCCGCTTTTACTGGGTCCTTTGGGAGATGGGTCAGAATAAAGTTTGGCGGAGGGGGAGACAAGAATTCCAGCTTGTACCCTTCCTTTATCAGAGTTAGAATATAAGGACTCTGTGTAATACTTTCCCACTGGGGTAGAAACCACGAGAGCCTTCCGCCAACTCTTATGTTGGCGTCACTTGGCTTCCTTGTTGGAAGTAGAGGCACCGGAAAAGAGGATGCTACCTTTTTTCCCTGCCTTTACTGAATCCCCACTTTTTCTTTGGTTCCTTCTTCTCCTGAAAGCGGTTTTTAGAAGGGGGGCCTCGAAAAAAAGTTACCTGCTCCAAATCCGAGCCCAAGAGCTAAGATCCCTCTAAAGGAATCCCACAGAGGCGAGACTTGGATGTAAAATCTCCATCCCAAGTCTTAACCCAAAGGGCTCTTCTGGTAGAATTTAACAGAGCTGCAGATTTGGCAGTGGTTCTAACTGTTTCCACTGCGGCATCCGCTAAGTAGGCCACTGCCTTACCGATTACTTCCAGGGAGTCTAACACCTTTGCTCTCTAACACCTTTGCTCTCCTGTGCTACATAGTCCATTAGTCTGCGGACCCATGCGTCCGCATTTCTGGCGACACATGTAGAGGCCAATGCAGGGCCCATAGCAGCTGCATTGGCATCCGACGCTCTGCGCAACAATGTTTCGGATTTCTTATCCATCAGATCCCGAATGTTGCCGGAATCTTCAAAAGATAAATCCGAGTGTTTGGAAACTTGTGCCAATGAGGCATCCAAACGTGGCATTTTGAAAAAATTGTCCTCTTCCTCAGATTTAAATGGGCACCTGCGCTTCCAGGTCTTAAGACTAAAGACTCTGCGCTCAGGTTCCTTCCATTCTCTTAGGATAATATCCTTAAGAGATTGGTGAACAGGAAAGGCTTTGGACTGAGCTTTACCAAGACCCCTGTATAATCTGTCTTGAGTTGAGACCTGCGTAGCCGGAAGCTGCCGACAAGCAGGGCCGTTCAGGTTGAACTATCTGGGCAAGTTGGGAGGACGCAGGACCGTGGGCCCCTGCTCCGTTCACCGCTGCAGCATGTAGAGAAAAAACGCCGGTCGCCGCCATCTTGTTGTAGTCCGGCGCGCGGAAGTGACATCATCGGCCCGCGCCTGTCACGGACTTCCGCACATGCGCAGAGACTCCCCGGGGACGCCGAAGCCCGCAGCGCGGTCCGGCTAAAGAAATTTGAATGGTTTAACCCCCCTGGGAACCATCCTCCAGCAATCCAGCTCCCGGGGACATCCGAGCGGCTCCTCTGACCTTCAGCCACCATCAGGTAGGAGGAGGGAGAAGGAATAAGTGGCCCCTGGGTAACATGGAACCTCACACTGAGTCACATGTTCCCAGTCTTTCTCAGGGATCTTGCATGCACCGCTGAAAAAAACCTAACTTCCCTGAGAATGATTCTAAGAGGAGAACCCCTCCTGGTCACACATTTAAGTGCCTGCAATCTGAGTCTGCAGTCCCCACTGACTGCACTTAGGTCAGAAAAACACCAGGGAGGGAGGACTTCGGTCCCAGACCTTAGTCTCTTTTTAGAAAAAAATAACAAATTGTTTCGCTGCCATCCTGTGGGAAACACAATCAATAACTGAGGGACAGAGGGAAGGGTGGGGCCTTTTAAACTCTGTTTGTGTTTCCTATCAGGTGGGACAGTCATCTCAAGTGTGCCGTCCTGGAAGATGACTTGAGAAAGGAAAATTACGGAAAGGTGAGTATACAATTTTCCGTTTTCCTGTTGTATCATAGCAGCATACACCTTTGGGGAATAACTGCTGTGGACAGTCGGCAGAGTCCACCCTGTAATGAGATATAAAGTTGTTTCTAGACGACCAAGACGTTGCTCTGCAAATAGTTTCCGAGGACACCCTGCAGTAGGCCGCCCAGGAGGTAGCCATTGTCCTTGTGGAATGTCCCCTTTAAGCCCTCAGGTATTTGTGTTCGACTCAATGAGTAAGCCTTTTTATTGGTCTTCACCAACCATGCTGCTATGGTGCAAGAGGTTGCCGCTTGCCCTCTCCTAAAGCCATGTGGGATGACCAGGAGGTTTTCCAACTTCCTATGGTCTCTGGTTGCGCGATTCCAGTCTTGATCAGGTGAGAAAAAAGAGAATACCTGGGTGGGGGCCCTCTCTGGGCTTAATAGCTACGTGGTCCTATCAGGTTGTGGGGGCAGAGCCACAACCCAGAGGTGTATGCTGCCATGATATGACAGGAAATATTGCTCTTGCTCTAACGGTCGTAGTGATGCCTCACATGTGTGATTTGAACACGGTTTATAGAATACAGCCAGCAACACTACGACTATAGCCAGCAACACCGATCATTCAGGAAGAACCCAACAAGGTAGCTGTACGGCAGTCAATCAATTGATTTATGTACAACCAGGGTGCCCATACGTGGATCAAAATTCAGCTAGTCCCTGCTGAACTGGCTGGATTTCAATCTATGTATGGTTGGCTTTAGGCTCATGTGACACCAGCAAATTTGAAACAGCTGCAGAATTGTTGCAATAAATTGCAGTCAAGTGAGGTTTTGCTGTAATTCCAAGTGAATGGTTAACTTTGTGCAGGATATAGTGTTTGCTTTGGAATATCCAGTAGCTACCCATGTTATCCAGTCTATTGACCATCCCCCATGAGTGATTTGTAGCTGCTTAAATAAGCACTGCAGTTAACTACAACAAAAATGCTATTGCTAGCTACAAATTGCCAGAGGAAACCAGCAGACACATTTGTAACTGCTACAAATCTTTGCTACAAAGTTGCTAGTGTGTCTTTAGCTTTGAACATACTTCATATGTGTCATTTACCACTGGGTTAAATTCACATTAGGCCTGAGCATGCTTCATCCCATTAATCAATTGTGTAATGTGAACGCTCAGAACTGTGCACAGGCTTGGTTAAGCATACTGTGCCCAGGACCCCTTAGAAGAGGTGGTTGGAGACACACTTGGAGTCTGGTACGGTTTGGGTTAGTATGAGCACAACCTGTGCCTGAGCACAGAATCTCCACAGATCACTGGGTAGGGAAGCAGGGATCCATGTGCTCTGGCTTACAGAGGTGATGATGTAAGTGTTCACAGGAACACTTCCTTTCAAACATTGTGTGAGTGCAGACTGGAGGGGGGGGCGGGCTGCAATTGTACTTGTGCATGGTACCAATCAACTGAGTTCAGTATGAGTACACCATTCTGAACAGTGAAGTGTATCTAAACCCAAAAACTTTTTTTTTTTTTGTGTTGCAGATTATCAGGCTTTAGATATGGTAGCTACATTCTTCTGATTCTGATAGTAACAAACTTAAGCTGGCCATTCAGCAGGAACCCGGCTGAGTTTCAAATCGCGTATGGGCAGGTTGAATGTACCCAAGTTGATTGATTGATCGATCAACTTGGGTACAACCAGCATGTTGGATTTTAAATGTGATTATTGCTAGTGGCTGTTATAGTCGCTAGCAATAATCACTGTGTTCTGGTGGGAATGGCTTCTTCTGCCCCCCCTGCTGGGTGAACACAATGGCTTTGTGGGAACCCGTGGTTGCAGGAAAGAACATCACTTTGTCTATGACTGGCCTTGCTGTCCTAGTATGACAACACTCCTTCACTATTCTGCATCAGGACCCCAGAAACAAGATAGGACCACTCCTCTCTCCTATTGTTTGTAACGTATAGGGCATTGTCCTGTAGCTCTTGGCTGAAAACAAGACTAATTAAGAAAGCACGGGAAGTTCACAAGATTTATGGCAAGATCAAAAGATATTTATAAAGCAGAACTAAAGTTCCACTGTTGCATGCTTTGAGCAAACATGCTTTTTAGTGCAGAATAGACCTGCAATGTCTCTTCTACAATAAGCTGCATCTAGCTGCCTGCTCATAGCGATCCGCGGACTGTAACCTGAGCTGCTCATTTACAGCGACCAGTCCAATCCCTGTGTCCTGGAATGACTAGCTCCTGAGAATGCATGTTGTCCTGCACCGGTCAATGAAGATGGCCGAAAACAGACACCGGAAAAGATGTCGGTGAAGGACCGTTGGAAATGTGAGCTTTAAAGAGATTGTAAACCTTTGAATTAAAAAGGCATAATGAGCAAGTATGTATCGTATACTAGCCCATTATGGAATGCATACCTTAGAAGGTGCCCTCCAGTGACGCCTGCACACGGCTGACATCTTTCCCGGAGTTACTTCCAGGATTGCAGGCTCCGGCATTGTGATTGGCCAAAGCGGCCAAGACATCACTCCCGTCCAATGCCGCCGGTCACGGCACGTGACCTGGAGAAACGAGCGTGCCGTTCCTTCAGTAGGCATGCACAGATGTCGGCGGCAGCTTGTATAGTAAATATCTCCTAAATGGTGCAAGTTTAGGAGATATTTTCAGTAGGTACAATTAAAGAGGAAGATCGGTAAACAGTAGATAGTATACACTGCTCAAAAAATGAAAGGGACAACTTTTAATCAGAGTATAGCATCAAATCAATTACATTCCTGGGATATCGATCTGGTCAGTTAAGTAGCAGAGGGGGTTGTTGATCAGTTTCACCTGCTTTGGTGCTAACGAAATTAACAAGTGCACTAGATGGGCAATGAGACGACCTCCAAAACACGAATGGTTTTATAGGTGGAGGCCATTGACTTTTTTTTCCCCCTACTTGTCTTTTCTGACTGTTTTTCACTAGTTTTGCATTTGGCTTGGGTCAGTATCACTACTGGTAGCATGTGGCGATACCTGAACCCTATATAGGTTGCACAGGCCGTCCAACTCCTCCAGGATGGCACATCAATACGTGTCATTGCCTGAAGGTTTGCCGTGTCTCCCAGCACATTCTCAAGAGCATGGAGGAAATTCCAGGGGACAGGCAGTTACTCTAGAAGAGCTGGACAGGGCCGTAGAAGGTCCTTAACCCATCAGCAGGACCAGTATCTGCTCCTTTGTGCAAGGAGGAACAGGATAAGCACTACCAGAGCCCTACAAAATAACCTTCAGTAGGTCATTGGTGTGAATGTCTCTAAACAATCAGAAACAGACTTCATAAGGGTGGCTTGAGGGCCGATGTCCTCTATTGGGCCCTGTGCTCACTGCCTGGCACCATGGAGCTCGATTTGGCAATTGCAATTGAACACCAGGCAGGTTTACCACTGGCGCCCTGTGCTTTTCACAGATGAAAGCAGGTTTTCCCTGAGCACATATGACAGATGTGAAAGGGTCTGGTGAAGCTGTGAAGAATGTTATGGTGCCTGTAACATCATTCAGCATGACCAGTTTGGTGGTGGGTCAGTGATGGTCTGGGAAGGCATATCCATGTAAGGACGCACGGACCTCTAGAGCAAGGGTCTCCAAACTGCGGCCCAAGGGCCAGATGTGGCCCTTGGCTAGCCTTTATCTGGCCCTTGGGGCACTATTCCTCCCACTGATATGAGGCAATATTTCTCCCATTGACACTAACAATGGGGTATCATATCTTCCACCGATACCAATGATGGGATACTACTTCTCTTCCTATTGACCACCAACCCTGGGGACATATTTATTTTCACTGATGCTGGGCCATTGACATGCATTGCCCCTGCTGGCTACAATCTGGCCCTCCTAAAGTCTCTGAAAGACAATAAACTGGCCCTTTGTTTGAAAAGTTTGGAGACCCCTGCTCTAGAGGCTAGACAATGTCACCTTAAAGAGGGGGTTCACCCTAAAAAAATTAAAAATCTTTGTCTCCACTGACATTCAGCATACTAGCGTGAGCTACAGTATGCCTTTATTTATTTTTTCGGTGCTGTACTTACAGTTTAATCTGTTTTTTTCGTTTCAGACTCCGGGCAGGAAATAGGCGTTCCTATCAAGAGGGGAACATGATTGACGGCCGGCTATGGCACGTCACGCGTTCCGAAAATAGCCGGAGTAGGACTCGGCTCTTCATGGCGCCTGCGCACAGACTAGGAGCTGACTGCGCAGGCGCCGTGAAGAGCCGAGTCCTACACGGGCACCTGCGCAGTCAGCTCCTAGTCTGTGAGCAGGCGCCGTGAAGAGCCGAGTCTACTCCGGCTATTTTCGGAATGCGTGACGCGCCATAGCCGGCCGTCAATCATGTTCCCCTCTTGATAGGAACGCCTATTACCCCGCGGTAGCCTGAAACAGACAAATAGTTTAATCTGTAAGTACAGCGCAAAAAAATAAAATATAGGCATACTGTAGCTGACGCTAATATGCAGGATGGCATGGTACATAGTTGTTTTTTAGGGTGAAACTCCGCTTTAACTACCATTAGTTAAACCCATTGTCAGACCCTACGCTGGTACAGTAAGTTCTGTGTTCTTCCTGCTGCACGACAATGCCCGGCCTCATGTGGCGAGAACATGCATCCAGTTTCTGGAGGATGAAGGAATTTGATACCATTGAATGGCCCCCACACTTGCCTGACCTCAGTTTAATAGAACACCTCTGGAACATTATGTTTCGGTCCATCTTAAAGCGGAATTCCACCCTTAAAATCACTTTGTTTCATTACATCCAGCATACTGGCGTCAGCGCCAGTATGCTGTTTTTTTTTTTTTTAATGCACGTACTTACTTTATATAAAATCATTGAATTTCAGGCGCACCGCGGAATGTCGCCGCTATAAGGCGTCACGCCTTCCGGAAACAGCCGATTAGCATTCGGCTTTTCTCGGCGCCTGCGCACAGACCCAGGAGCTGACTGCGCAGGCGCCGTATATAGCCGCGTCACGCCCTCCGAAAAAACCCGAACTAGGACCGGCTATTTTCGGCGCCTGCGCAGTCAGCTCCTGGGTCTGTGCGCAGGCGCCGAGAAAAGCCAAATGCTAATCGGCTGTTTCCGGAAGGCGTGACGCCTTATAGCGGCGACATTCCGCGGTGCGCCAGAAATTCAATGATTTTATATAAAGTAAGTACGTGCATTAAAAAAAAAAAAAAAACAGCATACTGGCGCTGACGCCAGTATGCTGGATGTAATGAAACAAAGTGATTTTAAGGGTGGAACTCCGCTTTAAGCCTTCAGGTTGCACCTCAGTCTGTTCAGCTCAGTGATGCCCTGGTCTTGATCTGGGAGGAAATACCCCAGGACACCATCTGTGGCCTCATTAGGAGCATGCCCTGATGTTGTGAGGCATGCATACAAGCACTTGGGGGGCCTTACAAACTACTAAGTATGATTTTGAGTTGTTGCAATGAAATTTTAGCAAAATGGACTAGTCTGCTGCATATTTTTTCCAGTTTGATTTTCGGGGTGTCTTTGATTTTGGCCCTTTGTAGATTGATAATTTTCACTTCCATCAAACTATGTGGCATCCTTTTCTGCCTCACACATTACCCAGTCTATATCAGTATAGATATCCAGCATGATAGTTTTACCTGTTGAGATTTGATGTGTTTTCAAAGTGTTCCTTACATTGTATTGTATATAGTGTATTTAAAACATACTTTCATCTCTTAACTTCCTGCACGTATAGCCTATGTTTATAAATCTGCATGTTGAGAATTAATATTTAGTTGCGGTTATGTGTTCAGTGGTTTTTGAAACTAGAGTTGTGGTGTACCAATACAGGTCAAATTGCTCCAGGTGCCCTTTGAGCTAAATTTTTAGATTATGAGAATGATTGACCCCCAGAAGCTATCATTGGGAAGACCTTCCAGAAGAGCACACAAGTTCATGGTTTTACTTCACCCATTTAAATCATGCACACATTTGGTATTCCTGCCTTGGTGCTTTTGTTGGGTATTACTGTAATTGGTCCAATAGGTTGTGTTTAAGCTTGGTTACATAACCAGAAGCCCGCAAATTACTGTACTCTGTAGCATGTACTGCAGAAATCATAATGTATAACACTGTCATTCAAGGATAGTACTGTATTATATTCAAGAATTGTGATTGACCATATAAGGGTATTGTTTATACTGCTCAGGTGTTCGTTGTAGAAATTAAAAGGAGGCTTATCAGTGGAGTTGTGTTTCTTAAAACTGAAAAGTGCAAAATTTAGTAGCCAATCGGCTTCTAATTTCAGCTGGTTTAAATAAGCTGTGACAATAAAACCTGGAAGCTCTGATTGGTTTCTGTGTTATGCTGCACCAGATTTAGTAAATGAACCCCAGTGTTCTGCACTGCCAATGTATTCACTAAGCTGCGGCTGCCTGATTCGCAGTCCCACTATAAGTCTTTGTCACCACTACTAGTAAAAAAAAAAAAAAAAAAAAATCCATAAATATACCCCATCGTTTTTGGATGCTATAACTTTTGCGCAAACCAATCAATATGTGCTTATTGGGATTTTTTTTACCAAAAATATGTAGTAGAATACATTTTGGCCTAAAGTGATGAAGAATGAAAGCTCTATTTGTGGGATAAAAAGAACATACATTTTAATTGGGTTCAGTGTCGCACTTGTCAGTTAAGTAACGCAGTGCCCTGTTGCAAAAAATGGCCTGGTCATAAAGGGGGGGGGTAAACCTTCTGGAGCTGAAGTGGTAATATTCATAGATTAGATCTAGAGTGATTTTCCACTTTAATAATTTTGGATTTAAGAAGAATTTACATAGACCAAGTGAATGTTAAATTTGGTGATATTCTGTAACATATGAAAATCTAATTTTGTTCTGTTTTATTTTTTATTTTTCAGTAAGATGGCTTCACTTAGAAATATTGATACTAATCCATGCTTGGAGGTTAGTTGGAAGATACAATTTTAAAGCAATGATTTATAAGCACACTTTTATATATTTTTTATATATATATTATATATATTATATACAGTCATGGCCCACAATTTTGGCACTACAACCCCCACAAATTGTTGCAATTACAAATGTTTAGGAATTCTCGTGTTTCTTTATTTTATTTGTACTGGCATGACACAACAAAGTGGAGAAAAAAGAAGCAAAATCTGACACATTCCATGCAAAACTCCAAAAATGGACTGGACAAAATTATTAGCACCCTCAATTTAATATTTGGTAGCATACCCATTGGAAAAAGCTGAAATCAATTGCTTCCTGTAATCATCAATGAGTTTCTTACACCTGCTCCAGGTGTCTCAGATTAGAAGGGTTCCTACCGCTGTTTTGAGACATCTCCATAGGTGCTCTATGGGATTAGGGTCTGGTTCACACCTATGCATTTTCAATGCTTGACTTAGTTTTAAACCATTTCTGGGTGCTTTTTGACATGTGCTTTGGGTCATTGTCCTGCTGTTAGACCCATGACCTCTGACGGAGACCAAACTTTCTGAAAATGGGCCCTACATTGTTTCCCAAAACTTTTTGGTAGTCTTTAGATTTCATAATGTCATGCACATGGTTAAGACATCCAGTGCAGCAAAGCAACCCCAAAACATCAATGAATCTCCACCATGTTTGACTGTAGGGACTGTATTCTCTTTAACCTCCCTGGCGGTATGATTATGTCAGATTTTAGGTGCTGAAAGCAGTACCATTATTTTGCATGGAAATTTGGCGTTTTACATTGTAGGCCTGTAATTCTTAGGAAAAACTCACTTAAATCTGTCCGAACAAGAGTCTAGTAGACATCCCGAGTATGATAAAGTTTGAAAAACAAAATCATAAATTATAATATAACTATAAATAATTATTACAAATAATAATTATAATAAAAGTTATTCAATAATGTAATCAAATCAAAAACATTGAAATTTGCTCAGTTGCAGAATTGTCGCTGTCATTACTTTTTATTTTTTGATGACAAATTTCCCCACAAATCACTATCGCTCAATTCTGCAAGTGATTATAATTTATTATTGCCGTTTTTTAGCTGCTCTAAAACCACTTTTGACATAAAGGGACACTTTTTGGTTTTTATTATATAAAAGTACATGTAGGACACTGGGCAGACCACAAGGGACAAAGGGGGTGTGTTTCTTTTATATACAGTAATGTAATCTATAAGATTGGCATGTCAAATGACGGTGAAGCGGTGCGGCACTCGTTCTGGGATGACGTCATATGATAGTGTTCCAGAACAGCCGCGCTCACTGGGGCGCGGCAGCCCTGCCGTGTTGCTAGGACACAGAGCAGTCCGAATTTCTTCTGCGGCTCTTTTACTATGTGATCGGCTGTGTCCAATCACAGCCGGTCACATGCAAACACGGAGATGCCGGTAATCGGCTCTCCTCTCTTAACACTGACAGAGTGTGAGGCGAGGAGAGCCGATCAGCGGCATCTCTTTAGGCCTCATACACACGAGTAAATAGATTTGTTCAAAACGGTCTGTCCGACCGATTTGAACAAATCTGTCTGCTGGCATTTTGGTTTGCTCGCGTGTACACACGAACAAACCAAAATCCCCGCCAGCGCGCTGACGTGTCGGTGACGTTGACGCCGCTACGTCATCGCACCAGGAAGTAAAACACTTCTGCGCATGCGTCAACCATTCGGCGCGTGTGCGAGAAGACATGTCTGCTGGTTAGCGTACTAACCAGCAGATATGTCGGGCGGACGGGTTCCCAGCCGACAGATTTCAAAGCATGCTTTGAAATCTGTCGGGTGGCCAAATCCGTCTGTTTGCCCGTACACACGATCGAATCTGTCTGCTGAAACCGTCTAGCAGACCGTTTCCAGCAGACAGATTTGATCGTGTGTACGAGGCCTTACAGGGGGACATGTAGGAATGTAATCGGGGCACTAAAGATCAGTGCCCTAATTACAGTATGTAAATTTAAGTGTCACAAATCGGTGCCTGCCACTGCCCACCAGTGCCAGCAATCAGCGCCCATTAGCCCACCAGTGCCAGCAATCAGTGCCCACCACTGCCACCAATCAGTGCCCATTAGCAATGCCAGTCAGTGCTGGCTATCAGTAATGCCTATCAGTGCTGCCCATCAATGCCCAGCACTCCTGTTGATCGATGTCCATCAGTGTCGCCTATCCATGCCGCCTATTAGTGCCCACCCCACCAGTGCCACCTAACAGTGCCCATAAGTGCGGAATATTGGTGCCTCCTCATCAGTGCCACCTCATCACTGCCCACAAGCTCTGCCTATCAGTGCCGCCTCATCAGCGCACATCAATGAAGGTGAAAAATTACTTATTTTCTGTCAGTAAATTTTGTAACTAAGTAAAACACTTTTATTTTCAAATATTTTTTATAAAAAAAAAACAGCAATAATCACCACCAAAAGAAAGCTCTATTTGTGTGAAGAAAAATTATAAACATTTTGTTTGGGTACAGTGTTACATGGCCGCGCAATTGTCATTCAAAGTGCGACAGCACTGAAAGCTGAAAAATGGTATGGGCAGGAATGGGGTGTAAGTGCCTGGTAGGCAAGTGGTTAAAGGCATCATTTCTTTTTCTGAAAACCAGTAGAATGATGGGCTTTACCAAAAAACTAATTTTTTTCATGTGAACACAGCAAATTCTCCCAAAAGAACCTTGGCTTCCTCAGATAAGTTTTTGGCAAACTCCAATCTGGCTTTTTTATTGTTTGTGTCAGCAGTGGGGTCCTCAATGGGCCTCCTACCATAGCATCCCTTTTCATTCAGATGGTGATGTATAGTACGAGCTGACACAGTTGTACCCTGTGCCTGAAGGTCAGCTTGAATTTATCTGGAAGTTGATTGAGGTTCTTTATCCACCATTTGAACAATCCTTTGTTGCAATCTTTGATTAATTTTTCTCTTTCGTCCACGGAGATTAGCTACAGTGCCATAGGCTGTAAACTTCTTAACATTGTTGTGCACATTGGACACAGGAAGATTAATATCTCTGGAGATGGACTTGTAACCTTGAGATTGTCCATGCTTTTCCACAATTTTTATTCTCAAATCCTCAGACAATTCTTTGCTGCAGTTTCTCTTTTCCATGCTCCTTGTGGCACAGAGACACAAAACGGAAAGGTTGAGTCAATTTTTCTGGGCGAAATGGTGCATTATTTGACAGAAATACAGGGGTGCCAATATTTTTGTCCATGTCTGTGTGTATGTAAATATACACTATATTACCAAAAGTATTGGGACACCTGCCTTTACACGCACATGAACTTTAAAGGAGTTGTAAAGGAATTTGTTTTTGTTCACCTTAATGCAATCTATGGCCCTTCGCTGTATCACGGGAGCGCGCCCGCAATTAGTGACCACCATGCAAACTCTGGAGGGACCTCAGAAGACATGGATCAGGGGGAACTCTGTGCAAAACGAATTGCACAGTGGAGGCAAGTATAACATAACATGTTTGTTATTTAAAACATTTTTTTTTTGTTTAGTGACCCTTTTTAATGACATCCAAGTCTTAGTCTGTAGTGTTCAATATTGAGTTGGCCCACCCTGCAGGCCAGTCTAGTTCCTCCACCCCAAACTCGCTCATCCATGTCTTTATGAACCTTACTTTGCATTTGTCCAAATCATTTGTTGGAGGGGGGGGTTTATGTTGTGCGGTTGTCTTTCAGGGGGTTGGGCTTGGCCCCTTAGTTCCAGTGAAGAGAAATCTTAAGGCGTCGGCTTACCAAGATATTTTGGACACTTTCATGCTCCCAACTTTGTGGGAACAGTTTGGGGATGGCCCCTTCCTGCCAACATGAATACGCACTAGTACACAAAGCAAGGTCAATAAAGACATAGATGAGCGAGTTTGGGGTGGAGGAACTTGACTGGCCTGTACAGAGTCCTGACCTCAACCCAATAGAACACTTTTGGGATGAATTAGAGTGGAGACTGCGAGCCAGGCCTTCTCTTCCAACATCAGTGCCTGATCTCACAAATGCAATTCTAAAAGAATGGTCAAACTTTCCCATAGACACTCTCCTAAACCTTGTGGACAGCCCTCCCAGAAGAGTGGCGCTGGACTAAGACTGGAATGCCATTAAAGTTTATGTGCGTGTAAAGGCAGGCGTCCTGATACTTTTAGCAATATTGTGTGTGTGTGTATATTTTACAACGGGTAAAATTGACCACGTCACCATTTTTCTAGGTAAATATATTTCTAAAGGTGCTATTGACATGAAATTTTCACCACATGTCTGAGAACCCACGCAATCCAAAAAAAAATAAGTTCAGAAATTAAGTTATGTGTAAAAAAATGGAATGACACAGAGAAAAGGTATTGAACTCATTAAGAAAGGGAAGTGCAAAAAACATACTGATGGCATTGGTTACAGAAGGAATTTTAGACTTCTGAATGTTCCAGTGAACACTATTGGGGCCATAAACAGGAAGTGGAAAGGACATAATTTCACCATAAAGCAGCCACAATCAGGTGCCCCTTGCAAGATGTCCAAAAATAATTATCTAGACGAGTTGTGCAAGAGCCGAGGACCACTTGTAACCATACGAAAATTTTAAAACGGTTCTATTTTTTTTTTTTCACCAATGGGGAAAAAACTGATGGGGCCCACACACGATTGGTCCGTCCAATGAAATCGGTCCGTTTTCATCAGACGAACCGATCGTGTGTACAGGGCATTAGGCTGCCATAGCATGTTTGGCGGTCAAATGTCACTGCACATTACCCTAAAAACATCATACCAACAGTAAAGTTTGAGGTGGGAACATCCTGGCATGGGGCTGTTTTTCAGCATACAGTACTGGCAAACTTTATATCATTGATAGAAGGATGAATGGGAAAATGTACCAAGACATTCTTGATAAGTCTGCTGTCATCTACCAGGATGATGAAGATAAAACAATGATCCCAAACACAAAGCCAAGGGAACGCTCCTTTGGTTTAAATATATGAAATTAAGCTGCTAGAATGGTCCAGCCAATCACCTGGCTTGAATCCAATAGAAAATGTATGGAAAGAACTAAAGATCAGAGTTCATTGAAATGGCCCATGGAACTTTTAAGGTTTGTGTGGAAGAATGGGCCAAAATCACACCTGAGCAAAGCAGGTAACTAGTCTCTCCACACAGGAGGCGTCTTGAAGCTGTCATTGCCAACAAAAAAAATTGTGCAAAGTATTTAAATAAATTTGATTTAGCGTGTTCAGTAGTTTTTCTCTGGGTCATTCCATTTTATTACACATAACTTATTTTCTGAATGTATTTTTATTTGTATGTATGAATTGCATGGGTTGTTACCAACGTTATGAAAATGTCATGTAGATGGCACCTTTAGAAACATTATTGCCTAGAAAAATGGTGACATGTTCATAAAAATGTTGACCTGCTTTTTAGTTTGTAGTTGCACATAATAATAGAGCAAAAAATTCTGTCCCTTTGTTTTAAGGAAAATGATGCCTCTACAAAGTGTATGAATACCAATAACTACAGAAGGGAGATGTGTAGCTATTACTTTATCAGATACAAAGAGTGCAGAAAGTTTTGGGTAAGTTAAAGTTATTTAAAATGTGAATTTACTTAGTGTATCATGCTTTAAAATGTGTAAAAATGGGACAGTTTCACTGTATAGATATTTGGGTACATTTTCAACTTGGTCTCCCTGGGCCGCTTTAGGGGAAAAAAAGCATTTAGTTTGACAATCTGTACACTGCATGTTTTATTCTTGTATATTAGTTGTATATTAGTTTGTGCTAACTAATTACAGTATATGTAACTGTAGTCACAGTGGAGATGAACCCTTTTGCCGGCTGGTTTGTAACCCTATGGACTTGACAGGGGGGGGGGGGGGGAAATCGCACACAATCCGGTCGCTCCACTGCTGCCCGATCACTCGCCCATCGATGACGACGCCACAGTGAAGGGCGGGGAAGCCATGTTTACACACGGCTCTCCCCGTTCTTTAGCTCCGGGGACCAATCGCCACACTCCAGCGGCAATTGGGTCCGCGAGTCCCCCGGTCCCGGGCTTTGGACAGGGTCACGGGAGCGCACCCGTGACCCACAGCTGGGTACTAGTACAGGACGTACCTGTACGTGCTTGTGCCCAGCTGTGCCATTCTGCCGACGTATATATGCAGGAGGCGGTCCTTAAGTGGTTAAATTGATATAACTAATCTGTGTACCACATGGGCACATACTGTAGCAGTCTACAGGAGACAGAATTATTGTTGGTTGATAGGGGAGCAAATACTTATTTTACTCACTGAACTGCAACTCATTTATAACATTTGTATTATGTGTTTTTTTCTGGCTTTTTGTTTGATATTCTGTCTCTATCATTTAAAATACACCTATGATAAAAAAATATAGACCCCTCATTTCTTTGTAAATAGGCAAACTTACAAAATCTTCAGGAGATCAAATATTTATTTTTCCCTACTGTATGTGTCCACCATTCATCATAGAGCAGGCGATGCGTGTAGAAAAAAACACAGTATAGCTAATTTCTCAACCCGATGAGTCTGCAGCAAATGTGTCGGAATGAGCATAAAAAAAGAATTCTCAAAAAGAGAATAAGTGCAGCCAGTAGGCATTGGTCTGGTATGTCTGAGCCGTAATAATGATCCCTATAATGTTATGGTGTTTTAATAAATACACCTTGTGATTATTTTTAAATCCTAAACGGTCAAATGGGTGACTTTTAGGTGAAATTCACATGTTTGTAATCAATCATCCTAAAACTCAGAGCTAGCCTTCAATGTTTGTGTGGTGCTATTTCTCTTAAAATTCTTTGGGATGAGCCCAAAGTTAAATGGATAATGGTACATTGCACTGTATGTTGAAAGCAGCACAAGGTCTTTTTCTTGTTTGTGCTCCTAACCAAAGCTGAATTCCAGATAAAAGGTAAAATGCATAATTTAATTTACCCGTTTTATCTACGAAAGGATTTATGATTCAGCCAGATCCAGACACCTCTGTTGGACAGCACAGCCAGGTACTGGACATCTTTAAGACCCCTTTCACACTGGGGCGTTTTTCAGGCGCTTTGGCATTAAAATAAAGTCTGTAAAGCACCTGAAAGAAGCCTCATCTGCAATCCCAATGTGAAAGCCTGAGTGCTTTCAGAGCCCTTTCACACTGCCAATGCCCAAAAACCGCTGGTACAGCACTGCCAAGACCCCTTTCACACTGGCGTTTTTCAAGCGCTTTGGCATTAAAAAAAGCTCCCTCAATGGAGAGGGGGCTTTAGGAGTGGTGTATTCAATGCTCCTAAAGCGCTGCCAGCGCCTCAGTGTGAAAGCACTCAAGCTTTCACATTGGAATTGCAGATGCAGACTTTCAGGCACTTTACAGGCACTTTTTTAACGCCATAACCCCTTTCACACTGGGGCGTTTTTCAGGCGCTTTAGTGTGAAAGCACTCTGACTTTCACATTGGGATTGCAGATGCAGCTTCTTTCAGGCGCTTTTTTAACGCTAAAGTGCCTGAAAAACGCCCCAGTGTGAAAGGGGTCTTAGTGATGTGAATTAACCTCAGCATTTGAATTCAAACTAAATCATCAGCAGCACTGATTGGATCATCACTGTGCACTTACCTCCTGGATGCAACTCCTCAAACTGATTGCTGCTGTGCAGGGAGTTACAGGATGCTGATATTGAGTCAGATCTAGCTACATATGCAAGCTCTATTTAATATACATGCATTATTATTATTTTTTCTCAATAAATATTTAACTTATGTTTAAAGCTGAACTCCAAGCAGATAAAAATAATAAAAAAAACTCTGGTCAAAATGGACAGTCCAAGTTGAAGTGGTAGTCTGAAGCCCTGTACACACGATTGGATATCTGATGGAATCTGATCCGATGGATTTTTTCGTCGGATATCAGATGAAGCTGACTTTCATCAGTCTTGCCTACACATTATCGGTCAAAAATCCAACCGTGTCCAACACGGTGATGTAAAACGCTACGACGTGCTGAGAAAAATGAAGTTCAATGCTTCCGAGCATGCGTCGACTTGATTTTGAGCATGCATTGATTTTTGGACTTCCACACAGACGATCGTTATTTTCTATCGGTTTTTTATCCATAGGAACATTTTAAAACATGTTCTATTTTTTTTCTCCGATGAAAAAACAAACCGATGGGGCCCACACACAATCTGTTTGGCATAAAGGTTTTACATACATAGATAAGAAAAATTATAAAGGGGGCACCTATCAGTATATATTACTGGAAACCTGAGTCACATCCAAAAAGAAAAAGAAAAACACAGGAAGGGTTGCCCCTGGGATTGTATGGCAGAGGATCAAAACCAGATAGGGAAGTAAGAGGTGTATATAAAAAGAATATACATTTGTTGGGTACAAAAAGCATATGAAAATACACAAGGTAGCTTATTTAAAAAAAACTTGATAGATATATTACAGCTAGGTTCTGAAACACATGGTTGATCTCAGGATAAGAGGCTAAACAAAGTGCATATACACAGAAGTCCAAACATGTTTCTCTATTTTTGCTTCCTATATTCATTCTTCAGGGGCTGATTTAGAACAAGCTATATTATCTGGTAATACAATGTCAAAAAAATCAGGAAGGTGCAATAAATACAGATGTATAAATTAGGGTTGTCCCGATGCCTCTTTTTTAGGACCGAGTACAAGTACCGATACTTTTTTTTTTCATGTACTCGCCAATACCGATACTTTTTTTTTTAATGTGTCCCCAAATGCAGCCATGTCCCCCCAGCCATGTCCTGTCCCCCACATATTGCAGCCATGTCCTGTCCCCCACATATTGCAGCCATGTCCTGTCCCCCATACTTGTAGATATGATGATGTCGCTGCCGCATACCGCCGTTAATCTCCCTGCATATAGCGCAGCACGCATTACAAGCTTTCGTTCTGAATACCACCATGTATAGACACTCCCCTTCTCGGGATTGGAGGGATCCGTCCAATCCCACGCAAGGGGGAGTGTCTATATGCGGTGTCTATATGCGGATTCGTGCATAGACACTTCCCCTTGCTCGGGATTGAACAGATCCATCCAATCCCAAGAAGAGGAGCAGGGGTGGACTGACCATTGAGGAACTCTGGCACTGCCCGAGGGCCCCAAGTGATTAGGGGGCCCCATCAGGGTTGCCAGGCTCATTAAAACCAGGGACAGTATGTAAAAATCTGTTCCTACATCTGTTCCTGATATGTTCAAAACCTACATGCTTTTGATGTGAAAATCCCAAGATTTTAGCTGCCCCGCCTCTGTACTGCCACCTGGCCTGGTGGCCATCTGTAAGCCTGGAGGCCCCATAATCTTCTATTGCCCGGGGGCCCCATGAATTGTCAGTCCGCCCCTGAAGGGGAGTGTCAATACACGGCGGCGCGGGCATTTACAAGTATTCAGAACGAAAGCTTGTAAGGCGCGCTAGCTATAATGAAGGGGGATTAACGGCGGTATGCGGCAGCGGCGGCATATCTACAAATATGAGGGACAGGGCATCGCTGCAATAGGGGGGGGGGGAAGTATTCTATTTTAGTATCAGGGGTATTTGCGGGAGTACAAGTACTCCCGCAAATACTCGGCATCGGTCCCTATACTAGTATCGGTACAACCCTAGTATAAATGTATAGACACAGTAGGTGGCAGCATGACAGATAGACCGAGCAGGTTTTTTAGATCAGAAAATATTCACAAAGGCCCAGATTCACGTACATCGGCGCATTATCGGTTCGGCGTAGCGCACCGCCGTTACGTTAGACTTGCGCCATCTAGCCGCGTAATCCCCCGATTCACGTAGCTTTTTGCGCAGGAAATTGCGCAAGCGTAAGGTTTTTTCCTGAGGCGTAAGGAGGAGTAATACAAATTGGGAGGGACGTGGGCGTGTTACATTGAAATGAGCCGTGACCCCATGCAAATGAAGGGCCGGCCGGCTCGCGCATGCGCGCGTGAAGGAGACCATGTCAGCTCTGCTGTGCGCATGCTCACAACTCGGGAGCGGCGCAATCAGTGAAATTGGAAATGGACTAGGGCAACGTTGTGAACTACGCAGACAGCATAAATAGACACACAAACGCACTTGCATTGCAAAAGTACATCCCTTTGTGTCCCTTCCCATTTAACCAAGTGCTTTTGTTCCTGTTGTTCGTTGCAGTGTGTCTTGTAGTTGTCAGATTAGTGTTCTGTGTGATCAAGTTCTTGTTGGTATATTTGTGAAAGTGTTTTTTGATAAGTGTTTGAGAGACTGTTTGTTTGATTGATATATTTCTGAGCGTTTGTTTTCTTGCTTTATTTTTTATTTTTTTGTGACTGTTTCTTGCTGAGTGCTAGTGTGATTTTTGGGTGTTCGTTTTCTCTTTGTGTGTGTTCTTGCCTGATTGGTTGTGCTTGTATTTGTGACTGATTTTTGGTGACCGCTAGTGAGTTTGTTTGGAAGTATGACAAAAAAGAAAGCTGAATTTTACTGTGGGGGAAAAAAGAATTCTTGCCCGGGCCATTAGCGAGTATGGGCGTTTTCTCCACGGCCCGCAGAGTGCCACCACCACCCCGGCCAGGAGGAGGGAGATTTTGGATAGGATCACGGAGCAGGTGAATTCATCGGGGGAGGGGGAGACACGGACCCGGTCTGGGATTGACAAAAAAATAAATGATCTCCGGCGTCAGGTGAAAAAAAAACTGGCCGCAATGCATGCCCATGCCAGGGGCACAGGAGGGGGCCCACCATGCCGTATTAGGCTTACAGCGACGGAGCATGTGGTGGCCCTGACCCTTCACCGGCATGAAGTGGAGAGCCTGCCAGGCTTTGACACAAGTCCGGTCCCCGTGGTGCCAGGTAAGGTTTTTTTTCTATCAGGTGTGTAGCATGTGTGGGGGAGGGGGTGAAAGGGAATATGTGCCAAGTGTGTGGATCCTCCAACCTGTGAATGGTTTGTGTCATCCACAGATGTGCAGGAGGGTGCAGGGCCATCTGGCCTGACCGCTCCAACCCCAGGACAGCAGCCTAATGAGGCCCCCCCAACAAGGCCACAGTCCGCGGAGGAGGTTCAAGAGGAGGAGGACGATCATGAGGAGGAGGATAATCATGAGGAGGACGATCATGAGGAGGAGGAGTCAGGCACTGGACGAGTGGTTTGTGCGGACTCTTCCCCTCTGGCTGGCAGAAGCCTGCCCTCCCTAAGGGGGAGCCCCCCCCCTCCTCCCCCAACATGGCTCCCCTCACAAGGGCCTCCCCTTCTCCCCACCCACAACCATCAGCTGGAGGCAGGATGTCATCCCAGAGCACCAGGGGGGCGCCCAAACCCCTGCCCGCCAGTCTGCGAAGGGACCAGGCCCTCCAGACCCGCCATCTGGGACAGCTCTGCCAGACTTTTGGGCGGGTGGAGGAGAGCCTGCCCTCCATGAAGGATACGCTGGGTAACCTGGACTCCCACTCCCGGGCTTTCACAACCTGCCTAAATGAACTGCAGACTACAGCAGCAGGCGTTGGGCAGGATGTGAGGGCCCTTACCCAGGCTATCCAGGCCAACACGGCAACACTTGGTGCTTCCCTGGACAGAATTGCCGTGGCCTTGGAGGGCAGGCCGCCAGGTGGGCAGATATCAGGGGCTGCTCCTCCTTCCCCGGGTTTGCCCCTCCCCCATGAGTCTCCCCTGAGGGGCCGGGGGCGCCCCAGGCGTGGCTCACGCACAGGGCAATAATTTATTTTTCCCCTTTTTTTTTTTTTTTTTTGGCTTACCTTTTTGGCTTTATTTTTTGTTTTTTTGCTGACATTTTTTTTAAATTTTGGGTTGTGCATGCTGTTTGAATGTGGGGGTGACATTCCTGCTGGAAAAGGGGTGTCATCCTCAATTTTGGTGGAGAAGGGTTCCCCAGGACCAGGGAGAAGTGATTCCCAGGTCCGTGTGAATGGTGTATGAATGTACAGTGACATAATTGGAGCCTTGACGTGGCGTTACTGCTCACCAGTCGTGCATGGTGGACTGGTGCCAATCCAATTTGATGAGGATGTGGGGTGTGTGTGCTAGGGACCACAGTGGTGTGCATGCATGCATTCTCATTGTGCCATGATTAATGTGTGTGTTTAACGTGCAAAGATGCCCAATATGAGCTGTCTCCTGACTGCTCTTCCCTCAGAAGACTGGGTATCCTCGGTTAGGGGTTGATTGTCTGGTTGTGGGGTCAGGTCATCACGTAGCTCAACCTGCAGGCCCTTCCTCACTGCGAGATTGTGCAGCATGCAACATGCAACGATGATATGGCACACAAAGTTTGGGGAATACAACAGTGTACCCCCAGACTTATCCAGGCATCGGAAACGTGACTTTAGGAGGCCAAAGGTGCGCTCCACCACTGCTCGGGTTTTGATGTGTGCTTGATTGTATCTTTCCTCCCCTGGGGTTTGGGGGTTCCGGATAGGAGTCATGAGATGGGGTCCCAGTGCATATGCAGAGTCACCTGGAAGGGAAAAGACAGGAGAATGTTAGTCATGCATGTGCCACTTGTGAGGTGTGCATCACGGGAGGGGATAGTCATGCCTGACTCCCATGTCACTCACCAACCAGCCAGGTGTTCCCATACACGTTCTGATAGAATTCCATTCGGATGTGGCATTGATTGTAGATGTAGCTGTCATGGCTGGACCCGGGGTGTTTGGCACGGACGTGCCATATGAGTCCTCGGGCATCAACTATCACCTGTACGTTGATGGAGTGCCAATTCTTCCGATTGCGGTACATGTGCTCTGTGTCATGGGGGGGCTGGAGTGCCACATGTGTGCAATCAATGGCCCCGATGGTGCGTGGGAATCTGGCAATTCTGTAGAAATCTGTCATTGCCTTCAGCCGCAGGTCCTCAGTGGTGGGTTTGATGATTAGGTTGGCCAAGCGTGTGAGGATTGCTGGGACAACCTGGTGCACACATCTGCTCATGGAGGATTGTGACATCCCAGCCACCACTCCACTTGTACGCTGAAAAGAGCCACTGGCAAGGAAATGGAGTGTTGCCAGTACCTTGACCAGTGGCTGCACTGGATGTGAGCGTTGTGTTGGGCTGGTGATGTCCTCCTGCAGAGTTGTGCTTAATTCCAGGATGGCATGAGGGGGGAATCTGAAGATGCGATACACCTCAGAATCACTCATGCCAAAGAGGTCTATGCGTGTGCGGTATACCCTCTCCCGTGCCCTCCTCCTTCTTTGGTCATCTAAATTCACTAGTGCAGCTATGAGCGACGATGCCCCTGGCATGTTGGCAGTCAAATTGTAGTGCAACACGTGTGTGTGGTCTGCTCCTCAGTAACTGTGTTGCTTTCTGTGAGATGTAGACGTTTTTTCAAAATTTAGACCAGCTTTTATGTGCTCTAACTTTAGACAGGACATTTTGCTGTTGCGCACATCGCGTAGCCTGCGCAGCAACTGCGTTTTTTTGTGGATCCCCACAACTCCCTCATTAGCATATTTGACTAGCAAATCAATGGTGTGTCTAGCGCATTTTTGCGCGGACGGATGCATCTGTCGAACGAAATTACGCCGGACCAAAAAAAGTAGATTTCTGGCGTAAATCGTTTTCTGAATCGCGCGCATCTAAACGCACGCGCACATTTAGACTTACGCACGCACAACACCAGTTGCGCAGGCGTAATCGCTCTGTGAATCTGGGCCAAAGTGATTATCTTTAGTGAATTGTAGTGCACATCAGGATTCACACGTAAACAGGATTTGAAACTCCAGACTATCCCATCGCACGTGATGCCTCGTACACACAGCTGGACTTTCCGTGAAAAAATGTCAGACAGGCTTTTTTTCCCCCTCAAAGTCCGGTCATGTGTAGCCTCGACTTTTTTTTTTTTTGTCAGACTCGCAGCGGGCTTTTGCATGGACAAAAGTCCGACCGTGTGTACAAGGCATTTGAGTACACTAGGATGTGATTGGGAAGTATATACGGTACACATCCCCCAAGCAGCAGTGATTTAACCACTTGCTTCCTGGGCACATATACCCCCCTCCTGCCCAGGTGAAATTTTAGCTTTCGTCACTGCGTCGCTTTAACTGACAATTGCGCGGTCGTGCGACGTGGCTCCCAAACAAAATTGACGTCCTTTTTTCCCCACAAGTAGAGCTTTCTTTTGGTGGTATTTGATCGCCTGTGCGGTTTTTATTTTTTGCGCTATAAACAAAAAAGAGCGACAATTTTGAGAAAAATACAATATTTTTTACTTGTTGCTATAATAAATATCCCAATTTAAAAAAAAAAAATTCAGTTTAGGTCGATACGTATTCTTCTACATATTTAAAAAAAAAAAAAAAAAAAAAAAAAAAAAAAATAAATCGCAATAAGCGACTGGTTTGCAGTGTTGCTCATCTTACTTAAAAAAGTAACTAGTTACAGTTACAAATTACTTCTCTGAAAAAGAAATTGCGTTACTGACTCAGTTACTACATTGAAAAAGTAATTAGTTACTCAGCAAAGTAACTGAACTCTTTTTTTAATATTCTACAATGCTTTGTTGAGAAGCAGATGACGGGCGCTTGCCAGGGAGCAGTGAGTTAATACTCCAAGACAAAAGAATGCCAGATCCTTGAGAGAAGAAAACCGGAAACAAATGGTGATCTCGTGTATATCCCAGCCTAGGTGCATCCGTCCCACCATGTATGTGCAGCTAATAGGACTTAAAACCCTTATCCATCTGCTACATATTACATCCAAATTATAAGCTGGATTAAAATGTATGTTTATAATATACATTCCCTTGACGTTTACAGAGTCTGTATTTTAAAATCTTATATTAGGCTTTATTAGAATGTTCTATAGTTTATTGTTTATTATTTTATTCATCTTATATAAGCTTTATTGGATGCAAGGGATCTGGAATGGGGATGTCAGATTTTTCTTTGTTGTCTGATGAAGAGATGAAATCACTGACCAAAAATAACCTGCTGATCATTGATCTGTATAGGTGTCCTGCACTTACCATGTTGACCACTAGATGTCGCTGTGTACACTGTGTTGTATAGGGAACATTTGTTCTGTGGAACATTTTGTTCCGGCCATGTGTTCCCCGGTGATAGGTCAGTGTGAGGCGGGTGGGGCTCATTGTATCCAGGGCTCCTTGCGACAGGCCATCACAGCGGTCACATGATTCTAAAGCGGAGTTCCACCCATATTCATGTTCACAGCGCCGGCAGAAGAAATTACTCTGCTGCCATCTAGTGGCGGTAGATGTAATTGCAGTAATGCCGCCCAAGTAATGGGAACTGCGTTACCGTGAGGTGAAGAGTAATCGGGTAGATTACTCGTTACCCTCAAAAGGGGCTGCGTTAGGTAACTGCGTTTATTGTAACTCCGTTACTTACAACACTGCTGGTTTGCACAAAAGTTATAGCGCCTACAAAATAGGGGACAGAATTATTATTTTTTTATAAAATTTTTTACTAGAAATGGTGGCGATCTGCGATTTTTATTGGGACTGCGACGTTATGGCGGACACTTTTGACACATTTTTGGCGCCATTCACATTTATACTGCGATCAGTGCTATAAATATGCACTAATTACTGTATAAATGTGACTGGCATTGAAGGGGTTAACACTAGGGGGTGAGGAAGGGGTTAAATGTATTCACTGCATAGTGTTCTAACTGTGGGGGGAGGGGGGTGACTGGGGGAGGTGACCGGTCTGTGTCCCTATGTACAAGGGACACAGATCGGTCTCCTCTCCAGAGACAGGAAACGGTCTCTGTGTAAAACGGCAATGAGAGATGATCTCATATGTTTACATATGAGATCATCTCTCATTGGCTGCACAGATCGCATCGCAAACGGCCACTCTGATTGGCCGTTCGTGGCGATCTGTAATTGGCTGTGTCCAAGGGACACGGCCAACACAGAGTTTCCCCGCTGCGCGCTCGGGGAACGCCCTAAGGGGCGGATGTCAATTGACGTCCAGTCTGATTTTCAGGTCTGTGCTGTAGCCGTCATTCGGCTATAGCGCGGGTCTGAAGTAGTTAAGGTTCACCGTGCTAAATAGAGTTTAATATGTTGTATGAGGTGAACAAAGCATACAGCTTTATGCCTCAGGGACACTGGAACCCATGAGGATCAGCATAAATGGAGACAAACCTGGCACACAAATTATATTTATATAAGAAAAATGGCAAAAAAGGGGGGTATAAAAAGGGGGTTATATCTGTGTAGGGGAATGATAATGCGTGCATGCGTACAGATGCACGCATAGTGAGGCTGTCATGGTATAAGCCTCATAGTCATAGCACATCCTTATAGTAATGTGGACAATGAGAAGTAGATAAAAAAATGAAACTTACTTTGGACTGCCGTTAAGATAGGATTTCCCTTATCTGGGGAGTTGTGTGATCCTGGCTGTGTAGCAGCCGACTAACGCAGATGCCTGTTGATGTAGGCATAGAGGTCAATTAGTACACGCCCCAGGCATGGACACAGTCTAATACCTGAGGCTGATGGACATCAAGTGACTAGAGGGTCGCCGTGGGATTCATGAGTCTCTGATCACCTGTGTCACTGAGGTATTCAAGGGCTTGTCTACCCGCCGACGACACGCTAGGAGGGCAGTACCTCCAGGTCTGATGGAAGAGCCCGATCTGCTCATGCGCGAACCAGCGTGAAATGCGGATCCATAGTGCAGCACAAATACTGAGCCCAAAGGGATGCCCTGAGGCACCAGGGGGCCCATACGTGTCGGGGAGCTCTGGCCATACAAATATAATTTTTGTGCCAGGTTTGTCACCATTTATGCCAATCCTCGTGGGTTCCAGTGTCCCTGTGGCAGAAATGCTTTTTTTTTTTTTTATCAAGCTACCTTGTGTATATTTGTATACTTTTTGTACCCAAAAAATGTTGTATATTCTTTTTATATACCCCTCTTACTTCCCTTTCTGGTTTTCATCCTCTGCACATACAATCCCAGCGGCAACCCTTCCTGTGTTACATACATAGATAATAGCTGAGCAATTTAAGCACATCTCAGGCCGCGTACACACGAGGGGATATGTCCGCTGAAAACGGTCCGATGGACCGTTTCAGCAGACATCTCCGCTCGTGTGTATGGGCTAGCGGACAGATTTCTCCACCCGACAGATTTCAAAGCATGCTTTGAAATCTATCCGGTGGGAATCTGTCCGCCCGACATGTCTGCTGGTTAGTACACTTACCAGCAGACATGTCGGCCCCCACCGCCGCCGCGCCGCTGCCGAATGGATTCGGCGCATGCGCAGAAGTGTTTTACTTCCTGGTGCGGTGACGTGGCGGCGTCAACGTCACCGCCGCGTCACCACTACGTCACCGCGCCGTCCGGCGGCGGGGAATTTGATCTGATGGTGTGTACACGCCATCGGATCAAACTCCCGATCGGACATATCCGATGGAAATGGTCCGCGGACCGTTTTCATCGGATATATCCGATCGTGTGTACGCCGCCTAACAGTGTTATATGCTTTGTTTCAACCCTCTACCTGCCATCTTTGCTGGGCAGCTTGGGCTGTTAAAGGAAGTTGAAAAACAGATCTACTAGCAGGATCAAGAGGTAATAAACTGTTACAGGTGGTACTCAGAAAAGAAGACTGCTCTGGTAATGGCACTGATAGATAGATTGTAATTCAAAGCACATGTATATCAAAGCAAATAAGAAATAATGGAAATGGATGATTCGTTCTGCAACCATTTTTTCATAAGTCCTTCAGTTTATAGTCAATATAAAAAGATTATACAATGTGATAGGTTGTGTAACCATAAAATGTCCATCCACAAATGGAAGCCTCCGGAAGGGGGTTAAAAGAAAAATCCAGCAGGAGTAAGGCGGCGTACAGACGATCGGACATATCCGATGAAAACGGTCCGCGGACCATTTCCATCGGATATGTCCGATCGGGAGTTTGATCCGATGGCGTGTACACACCATCGGATCAAATTCCCCGCCGCCGAACGGCGCGGTGACGCGGCGGTGACGTTGACGTCGCCGCGTCACCGCACCAGGAAGTAAAACACTTCCGCGCATGCGCCGAATCCATTCGGCAGCGGCGCGGCGGCGGTGGGGGCCGACATGTCTGCTGGTAAGTGTACTAACCAGCAGACATGTCGGGCGGACAGATTCCACCGGATAGATTTCAAAGCTTGCTTTGAAATCTGTCGGGTGGAGAAATCTGTCCGCTAGCCCATACACACGAGCGGAGATGTCTGCTGAAACGGTCCATCGGACCGTTTTCAGCGGACATATCCCCTCGTGTGTACGCCGCCTTAGAGTATAAAAGAGAAGAAAGGCGTCTCTAAGTGTAGCAATATGTTGCTAAATGTTGTACCTTCATTAAATGTAACCATATTACTACACTTAGGGGTGCCTCTCTTCTCTTTTATATTCAGTTGTGACATGACGTTACTTGTATATCAAGACAATCGCTTGTATATCAAGTCAAAATGTATTAACATTTTTTGCTTGTCTTGCAAAACGCAAGTTACTCTCAAACCAAGGTTTTACTGTATATAATTTTTGATTTTGGCCATAGTTACACTTTAAGGCCCCTTTTACACTACTGCGACGTCAAAGGGGCACGATTTTACCGCGATTTCGCAGCGCAATTTCAGGGAATGCCTGTGTAAGTGGCATCAAAATCGGACCAAAGTAATGCAGGGACTACTTTGAAGTCGGAATGACTTGAAGTCGTACTAATATGAATGGTTGTCATTGGAAATCATGGGAAACGACTTGTCATGCTACTTTGTCATCACAAATCGTGGGACAAGTCGTATAAGTGTGAAAGGGGCCTAAGTGTGTTTTCTGTTGAAATGACTTTCAACAAGATAAGGAGAAACTTCAGCGGAAGTATGCAGGTAATAGAGCGTTTACTCACATTGCCTGTTTCGTTCTAAAGTTCAGCAGCACATGTATATGGGGGGAGGAATAAGGTTTGACTTCTTAACCTCAAGGATAATCTGGGAACTGCAGCAAAAAGTCACTTCAAGTTGTATTACAAAGTATGGTGATTTCTGCATATATGATCCTAAACCTTTTCTGTAGCATAGTCGGGTCGATCCCAGGAAGGACCTCCATTGTTGTGGCTACTTTCAATATGATTAACTCTGGATTGTTTTGACTAAGTATAGAATTTCAGTGTAGTCATTGCTGACCTTAAGTATCTCACTCAAGCAATATAAAACATCTTTAAATAGAAAAGTAGATCAGCTGGAAGTAATGTACCTCCTCAATTTGAATTTTCTAAATGTTTGGTAGCGTTAAAGTACATACAATGATTATATGTTTGAGCTTTATCTTGTTTCTATGAAACTCCGAATTGATACATCACAATTTGTATCATGGCAAACATACCATTTCAATATCTATAGACTGTATGGCAAATTATTGTATTTAATCCATTTTTGTATGCTTAAGAAAAACTTGCTTCTATTGCCAGGAAATATAAATGCATTCCTTGTCTAAATCTTATTATAGGTATTTATATAGCAGCAATTTACAGAGTGTTTTACATACTGTACATTTACATCAGTTCCTTCCCTCAAGAAGCTTACAATCTAATGTCCTGTGTTAACATGCATACACACATATTGGGGTGAATTTAGACTGGATCCAATTAACCTACCAGCATGTCCTGGATTATGAGAGTAAGCCATGTAAACTCCATGCAGATAGTGTCCTAGCTGGGATTCAGTCCTATCTTTCATGCATGCCCATATTAGAACCAATATAGACAGGGGCCAATTAAAGTGGTTGTAAACCTTTCCATTTTCCCAGTGATGTGAGTGGCCTCGGGTGATACACAGAGAAGAAACAAATCCTCCTGCCTAAGTCGTGCCTGATTATCTGCAGCCTTCTATTCTCTACAACTATTCAAAGTGGAAAATGTTCAAAGCTTGCCCAACTGTCATAAAAAAAAGGAGACGGAGAGCTGAAGTAACACTTTGCAGAGGTCAGAGGGCTGACCCCCCCCCCCTCCACACAGGAGCAGAGCTGAGGATGTCAGTCTGCTGCAGATCCCTCCCCTGTCACCATTTTTCTCTTGGTGTCAGGAAAACTTGTCACAAGTGAGTCATGCTGATAGCAGAGGAACAAAGCAGGAGACAGAAATGGCCCTTGGTGCTCTGGACTAAGACATATACACTATGGGGGTTATTTACTAAAGGTAAATCCACTTTGCACTTGAAAGTCCACTTGGAAGTGCAGTCGCTGAAGATCCGAGGGGGAATGCAAGTAAGTAAAACAGCATTTTAGCTTGCACATGATAAAATCAGCAGAGCTTCCCCCTCATGTCAAATCTACCCCTCTAATTTACAGCGACTGCACTTCCAAGTGCACATGCAGTGCACTTGTAGTGCAACGTGGATTTGATTTTCGTAAATAACCCCCTATATACTTTGTTCAACTTGCATGTCTGTCGTTTACAACCACTTTAAGCTACCAGCATGTCTATGAAGTGTAGAAGGAAACCTATGCAAGCACAGGGAGACCATGCACATTTCATTCCACTAGTGAACTATCAACTCCAGTGCTGCAAGGCAGAAGTGCTAACCACTAAGCCACTGTTGACTTTTAAATAAAAAAGCCTCTGGAGATTTCAGTACTTAAAGCATATTTAGAAGAAATTATCAATAGGGATGCTGTCAGCAATAAAAAAAACTTTCAGCAATTCAGAGCCATCCCTAGACATCCAAAACACAAAAGGAGTTTTTTGCTTTAGTTCCACTTAACCTTGTTTATTTTTAAACCATGTATATGGGTGTAAATGTTTAATCCATCACCCATCAGGATTCAGCAAGTGCTCCCTGATGCTTGGGACTGGAGAGTATATTTTTGACAGAAGCATAGTAGACGGGGGCATCGCTCCTGCTGAACCAGCCGAATTTCAATCAGCCCATGGCCTGCTTTAGTTTTGAATGCAAACATTTATCTGTCAATTGCCTAAACCAAGAAGACCCCACCACCTCAGTACTATAGTAGAAACTGACAGGACACTCCAGACATGAAATCCAGAGTGCGGAGAAATGAAATGCATCATTTCATTGGTCACTTTATGTCCCAAGCAGGACATATCTACTACCTCTAGCGTATGCTAAGTTATGAAAGTCTTCCAGCTAGTGTAAGCTTGAAGTCCTCGGAGGTTTCTTTTGGACTCTACGGTTATTTGTGTATTCCACATTACAGAGAATGAAAAGTTTGGCTCAATGACCGAGTCAGGTGGGTGTAACTGGAAATTCTGATGTCAGTCACTTAGAGATATAAGTCAACATGCCATTCACTTTACAAGAATATCACTTCTGTGTGGAGTTGGTTTACATCATTGTCCCTGCAAATACTCCTAAGCCTCAAACTTGGCTGGACTGATACCTGTAATATAAACCACAAGGTACTATCACCGCTAGATTTCCTGGGATGCTTATTTACCACCAGACATTTCCTGTGCTTTCCAGACAATATAGCTATCGTACTAAATACCAGCAGTAGTTATCTAGTAAAATGTATCACCTAGTGATATACAAATAACAATAGAAGAGTTATGTTGAGAACAAAGTTGCAGGCTGTTAGATAGATAGATTATCTATATCTATATATATACATATATATATATATATATATAGTTGAAAAACCTGCTGTTAAGAAATATTGTATAGTAACATTGTTTAATGCATTCTGTTATAACCTTATTCATGTGGGTTTTCTGGGCCTATCCTATATTGTTTTGTGTTCACTATAAGGCTTAAGGAAAATTACACAACGTAGAGACCCATGCAGGGTTTTGTAGGCTTGTAAGCAGTAGTGGTATTCTTGCATTTAAGTGAAAGTGGAAGGAAATACCCAGTCACAAATACTAATGGCCCCCATGTATTGCTATGCAGAGGGTTATGATTATGTGATGGATTTCTATAATTGCCAAAATTCCAAATCCTGATGCAAACTTGACTCTGCCCTAAATTCATCCCAAACAAGTCCTGATGAACTATATTGCTCAGTTTCACCCAAACAGTGTTGCATAAAGCTTGATATTTCCAAAACCTATGACGTGTGTACATCATAGCTTAACTGAAAATTATAAAGCCAACCAATCTGACGCATCTCTGCCATAACTGCATGAACAACAAACAAGTAGGTCGGTTAAAGTAAAGGATTTTAAAGCTTAAACATTTTTTACCTTAATGCAATTTCTTGCATTAAGGTAAAAAAATGTGTAGGCATCAGTATTGTTCCTTCACCCCTCCTTTTATATTTTTCCTGGACCCTCATTTAATTCAGCGTTGAGTCCATCTGCAGCTCTACTCTCCCCTTACTTTTTGGACTTACAAGCTTTGTTGAGGCAATGGGAGCGGGGCAGAGTCCCACTGTTTGTGTCTATAGATGAAGACAGTGAGGATTAGGAGTAAGCCTGCATGAGTGCCTCCCATAGATGGCCCCTTCCTATAGGGGCACTCATCAGGAGGGGCCCCCGAAAAGAGCAGGTTCAAGTAATTCGATCAGGTAAAGGTGGCTCTGTGGTCTTGCAGTATCTGCTACAGCGTGCTGTTCCCTGCCGGTCTGCAAGTTTAGGATGGGGAGACGGTCTGCTTCTTCACTTCTCCACGAACGCATCGACCTGGCATGATACTCCGCCTCCCCACCGCTGATCCAGGGATCTGTGAGTTCATATCATCCTGCTTGCTGTTCTGTTGCTCTTACTGGTCCTTACAGTTTTGCTGATGTTCACTGTAAGGCTTTTCTTTTTTGTTGCACATGTTTAAACCATTGCAACTCAAGGTTGTGCCCCTGATATTGTCAGGTGAACTATGATGCATCTTCCTTTCTCCCTTAGGGACATAATTACTATGCAGACTATTCTACCTTTTATTATTATGACCATACTACAATTTGTTTTTTTGCATTGACTCAGGAGACTGTACTTTCTGTAAATGCTCCTTCTATGCCAGCTATACACTAGCATCTCTACAATTTTTATTGGCCGAGTATGAAGCAGTAAGCCTGTCTGTCTGGCTTGCGCCCTTCACAAGTGGAGTTGTTCTATTTTTGAACCATTCTTGGGACACATGCTTTCCGTGTTTGAGATGGGGTGGGGTGGTATACTGTACCCCTTGATATGGACTGAGGTGTTGGGCGGATTTGTTTTTTATTATGTTTCAGTTTTATTTGTTTTTTTGTGGGTGGTGAAAATGACCGTACTTACCAATACATACTTTGCGTATATCTGCGTTCTCCAAAATGTTTTACGATTCTTTATTCTCTTGAGGGGAGTGTGTCTCTCATCCGGGTGTGGATATGGGCCTCCGCTATTGTACCCCCAGTTAATTTTTGTCTAACTGTTCCCTCATGTCTCAAGTCTATAATTTCATGGAATGTCCATGGCCTGAACTCGGCAGTCAAAAGTTTCTTTATTGCTCAAATATCTGCCGAAATTTAGCCTCCTTATCTGAATATTAGAGGAAACACTTCTTCAAGGTTGAGGTGGCCTTGGGTGGGATCGCTTTATCATGCCACCTATTCTAGCTATGCACGTGGTGCGAGTATCTTGGGAGGATAAAATAGTTATCCTTTCAGGCTCTGAATACAGACAGACCTGAAATGGTAAATACATAATTCTCAATGATTGTTTATATGATAAAACCATGGGTATTGCTAGAATCTACCTCCCGCCTTTGGCATCTACACAGGTTCTCAATACATCTATGCAAATGTTGCTGGTATATGATGCTGCTGAAATGTTGCTGTTGGGAGATTTCAACATGGTCCCTTGCCGGGATCTGGATAGGCTGTATTCTGTGTCCCGGGAACACCAGACCTCGTGAATTGGGCTAATACCTTTTTGTCCTCACGGATATCTCTGGTGGCACCTACACCCAACTAGTAAAGAATTTACCTGTTATTCCACCACTTTTAAGACGCTTTCTAGGATTGACTTGACTTTAGTCTCTTACACATAGAGAGAGTGAGTGCTTGTGCCACACTCGGTGTGTGCCTCCAACCTGATTGCTCAAAGTGGATTTAAAACAAATGGTGAAATGGTACATTACATTAGCTACCTCCTGTTCTAACTACCCTGTAGAAGGAATATGCCTATAGCTACCCATTCTCTGGGTGTTTGGTCTAGTTAATTGATCTCCCAGTGCCAGCTTCAGGGGAGAGGAGAGAGTGCCAACAACGGCTGGAATGCTTGCGTTATGTGTAAGCATCTTCCTTCTACAGGGTAGTTAAAAGGGGTGGGGGACTGTTTTAAACGTATTTAAACGTATTTAAATCTAGACTGGAACTGCACTTTAATCTACAGTCAGTAGGATGTGTCCCTTGTGCTGATGTCCCTTTTAGGTAAAATCCTTCTCCATCTCACCCAATATTGTAATGTTCCAGTATGGCAGTGGTTAACAGAACTAACAGGCCTGACTATGCCTACCCTTTCTACCCAGCTTCTCCATTTTATAGAAGTCATACTACAGCTTCTATAAATTAAATGTGATCTATTAATTAAGGGGGTGGACCTTTCATTCATCCACACGTCCTGGATTCATAAGTTCTGTTTGATTAATAAAAGCTGTGGCTTCTGTGAATGGAGCAGCAGGGCAGAAAGGGCAGGTTTTGTTCTGCTCTCTTGATGAGCGCCTGTGACAGCCCGTTTGTTTAAATCCTTGCTGCATCGGAAGATTATGGGGGGGATGGGCATGGATGGAGAAGGATTTTGGCTAAAAAGATGCATCCGCACAAGGGACACATCCTACAGACATAGGTTTGATTCCCTTGTGCTGACTTTTTTTTTTTTTTGGTTGCACTTAATCACACAAGTACAGGACACAGGAATTGATTCTTGGACAATAGATGCCAGTACTGTCAGGTGATTGGACACTGGTAGAAGCTTTGAAAATCACCTCACATCCCCTTGTTTACCCATTTAACCTCAACCACTCCATGAGACTTCAATTATTGTTAATCTATTTTTAAAGTACTCCTTTTTTGACAAACTTTTATTTTAAGACCTTACTGCATATTGCAGAGTCTGGATCAGTTAAGGCTTTTAACCACTTCAATACCCAGCCATATACAATTGACGGCCTGGGATGGGATTTACCATCCTAAGTGGCCGTCAATTGACGGCCTGGGTATTGCAGGCGAATATCTGGATGATGCCTGCAGCCAGAGGCATCATCCAGATATCCTCTTCTTCAGCCGGCGATTCTGCACAATGTAAGAATGATCATAGCGGCGGTTCCGCCGCTTGATCGTTCTTACAGGCCGCGGGAGGGGACATCCCCCCCCTCCCGCCGCCATCCGGTGCTTCTCCGGGCTTACCTGTACCTTCGGGGGCCCGGAGAACGAATCGTCGGCGGCGGCAGGAAGCATAGAGATGACTGGTGACCTGATGGTCACCAGTCATCTCTATGACCGTCGGAGGACCCGGGTGCGATCTGATGACGTCACGCCCGGGTCCCCGTATGTAAACAAAGCCGCAATTGCGGCTGTAAGTCACCATTCATGAGATCGGTGAATTTTTTTTCACCGATCTCATGGTTTCCAGCCTGGAGGTGAGATGTGAGGTCTTATTGACCCCACATCTCTCCATAAAGAGGACCTGTCACACACATTTCCTATTACAAGGGATGTTTACATTCCTTGTAATAGGAATAAAAGTGGAAAAAAAAAAAAAAAAATGAAAAAAGTGGAAAAATAAATAAAATATAAAGTAAAAAAAAATAATAAAAGATAAAAAAAAAATTAAAACGCCCCTGTCCCCGATAGCTCGCGTGCAGAAGCGAACGCACACGCAAGTCCCGCCGACATATGTAAACGCCGTTTAAACCACACATGTGAGGTATCGCCGCGTGCGTTAGAGTGCCAGCAACTAATCTAGCACTAGATCTCCTCTGTAAATCTAAACTGTAACCTGTAAAAAAATAAATAAAGCGTTGCCTATGGAGATTTTTAAGTACCGAAGTTTGGCGCCATTCCATGAGTGTGCGCATAATTAAAGCGTGACATGTTGGGTCTCTATTTACTCGGTGTAACAATCTTTCACATAATACAAAAAAATTGGGCTAACTTTAGTGTTTTGTTATTTTTTTAATTCATAAAACAATTTTTTTTACAAAAAAAGGCGTTTGAAAAATAATTGCGTAAATACCGTGCAAGATAAAACTTTGGAATGACCGTCATTTTATTCCCTAGGGTGTCTGCTAAAAAAAACATATATAATGTTTGGGGGTACTGTGTAATTTTCTAGCAAAAGAATGATGATTATTACATGTAGGAGAGAAGTGTCAGAATAGGCCCGGTATGGAGGTGGTATAAAAGCCTAGTATTGAAGCGGTTAAAGGGGGGTGTAGGGTTGGGACTTTGAATGAGGCATGTGATAGACACTACCACAGGCCTCCATCCCTGCAAATGTCTAAAAAAGGGGGGAGGGTTGGGACTTTGAATGAGATGCGTTTTATCGCAGTATGCGATTAAATATATAAATATGGAATATAAAAAATGTTTCCATAGTAGCCAGGCTCAAGGTTGCCAAACAAAAAAGCACTAAACCAAATTGACCTGTTTAACTGTATGCAATTAAAAACAGAGGTTTACAGTTAAGGCTGACCTGTAATGTTTTTCTTTGGGGAGTAGATCCTGCACATGCTCAGTTGTGTCTCATTATGCTGGAGAGAACAGTTGCTTGTTCTCAGAGATAGCCCGGTCACATATTGGCATCACACATGTGGGCGTGTATACAGGCTGCAGGGAAAATCTCCACCCACCTGAACTCTCAGCACTGGAGAAACTCTGCAGTTAATCATGTAATCGTGGTATACAGCAAAAAAGGTATATAGTGGCAGTATTATAATGTGATTAGCTGTGGGCACTGTGGGGTGGCATATGAACTATTTTCGTATTACTGGGTTTAGTAACACTTTAAGTTTGGTGGACTTTTCTTCCACCTCACTACCCAAGTTCCTCTCTGGATAGCTATGTAGCGATGATGAGACTGCAAACTTCAGCTGCCATTTTCACTGGCTGATCATTTTTAGTCTCACCTGTTGCCTGACACCTCAGACACAAAGCTACAGGAACTCAGTGATCACCTAGGTTTTGCAGTTCCCCCATAAGGGACATGCTGAGTAGGTTGCGCATTTTCACTGGCCTCACGATTCGATTAAGATTATCATGTCAACGATTTGATTCCGCCATGCATCACGATTGCAGCGCAAGTGCGCATGGCTCTCCCCCCAAAATACTACAGGAGATGATCAGAGACTGCAGACGTGGTACAGGAGATGATCAGAGACTGCAGGCATAGTACAGGAGAAGATCAGAGACTGCAGATATAGTACAGGAGATGATCAGAGACTGCGGACATGCTACAGGAGATGATCAGAGACTGCGGACATGCTACAGGAGATGATCAGAGACTGCGGACATGCTACAGGAGATGATCAGAGACTGCGGACATGCTACAGAAGATGGTGAAAAGGGGAGAGTATAGTCTCAGTTATTCAATTTCGGACAATAAATTTAAAATGTACCAGCATCCCGGAAAATTTGAAAACAGGGGGGAGGGACCAACTAGATAGAGACAGCAAAGCTGCTTGACACTAAACTGGTCTATACTATATCGATTGGTATGGGTTTGGTTGGGATTTTCAAGGTACTTGTAGAGAGACGTATATCATATAAAAATAGGTTTATTACAAAAAGAACAATACATCAATAATAAAAAGATGGGACAGGCCCCACAGTTCGGACACAGTAAGGTGTTTGTTAAGATAACACAAAACAAAGCAAAACCGTATTGGTCAGATGCGTGGAGCCAATCTGCGACCTGCTACAGAAGATGATCAGAGACTGCGGACATGCTACAGAAGATGATCAGAGACTGCGGACATGCTACAGGAGATGATCAGAGACTGCGGACATGCTACAGGAGATGATCAGAGACTGCGGACATGCTACAGGAGATGATCAGAGACTGCGGACATGCTACAGGAGATGATCAGAGACTGCGGACATGCTACAGGAGATGATCAGAGACTGCGGACATGCTACAGGAGATGATCAGAGACTGCGGACATGCTACAGGAGATGATCAGAGACTGCGAACATGCTACAGGAGATGATCAGAGACTGTGGACAGGAGATGGGCTATATTTCTCCTCTTTAAAGATGAACTACTATTTGGAAAAATCCTTGAGGAATAAATGTAGGTCTTTATGGAGGAAAGGGGGTTGCTACCTGATATCCACAATTACACCTGTCTTTTGAATTGTCTGCTTCTACCTTACATGAGCGGTCTGTTCATCCCCTAGTGTTATCTGTTTCATGTCCATATTTTTTTGGCAGACCCCCTAAACTATGCAAATCCCTAACACTGAAGGTTGGTAAGGACATCATTTGACATTTGCTCCAGCTTGGCACAGAGACAACCTGGCTTTAATTTTAGAGAGGTACAGAGTCTTATTTGCTGTCCTCTGTCTTTTCCATTATACTACCTTTTTTACTTGTTGCTAAAAGTAGACTGGTTTCCTACACCTCCTAGCAACTTACAGTCACAAGGGGTGGTCATCTCTTTCTGTTTTAGGTCCAAATACAATGACTTTCCAAATCCTACAAATGGACCTGTGGCAGTTTATAGAAATGCATGTCCCATCATACCTATCAAACATTCTATTCATATTACTGCAGTACCTGGACTCCTAGTTGGTCTCCTGTAGGTGTGCCTCTAAGTCTACTGTGGGAGGCTTCTGTCTGGTCTTCTGTGAACCAGCTACACTTATGTGAGATTATCTAACCTTAATAACAATTGTGATTTATTTTACTTCCCATCTATTCACACATTAATGTAGGCTTTACATTAAAGAAAAAAGTTACCACACTCTGTGGTGCTATATCATTTGTGACAAAGTTGTAGAAATAGCGATAATGTAATGCGGCAAAGTCGCTGATCTTAAGCAATAAATACGACTTTATTGCACTCAAAATAAATAATACAAACCAAAATGGCCTACTCCAATTTAGGAGGCTGACAGTAGTGTCCCTCACTACACTGTACTGGAGGGGCTATTCCAGCCTCCAGTATAAAACAAAACAGAATAACAGTCCAAAAATAAACAAATCTGTGACAGACCTTGTTCCTTCAATGCAGACAGTTTCCAACCTGTCCGTCCAGCTCAGCATACCTCTCACACTGAGCTCTCACTTCCCACTTCCTTACCAGGTGAGTGTTAATTAATAGGGGAAGAGAGGAGGTTTTACCTGTTGGCCAGGCTTAACCCCTTCCAGGGCAGGGAACGCTGACCTTTCTAGTCTCTCACTGGTGTACATACAATCGTGTACCCTGTCACACATTAGATCCTAAATTACACCCTGAACATTCATATCCCAGGGAACCTTGCCCAATGCCCAAATGCTAATGCTCACACTTCGGTTGATAATTTTGTATTGCATAGGGTATCTGGGTCTAATCCTGACATCATACTTAATCACATCTCCTCCAGGGTGACATTTTGTCTATTGCTAACCCTATGTTCATGAACATACTCTCATTGGCAGCCTTTGGTTGTCTCTCCATGAGAAATTCTCTCTGGGTTTGCTTCAGTCTTTTGGGACAGCCAGTGGTCAGTTTTCCCTCACTCAAGGTCATTGGAACTCTACTCCTTATTTTTGTAGGGAGGTTGGTACTACTACCTGGACCCCTTTATACCCAGATCTCCCTGGCCTACAATCCTCAGACTCTGTCCTGAGTTTTGATATACCCTTCTTCCCTAAGGATTACCAAGTTGCCTGCCTGTGTTATGAGCTGAGAAGTCATCCTGCTCACGTCCCCTCAAAAACCTGGCCATTTGGTACTGGTCAGCTCCATTTTGTGGCTTAGTACTGGTAAAAAGCACATTGCCCCTGTTCTCAGTACTTCCCTCATGTGTGGACACTTGTGTAAAATGATGGGGGCTGTGATTTGAAAGATCTATGTCACAGCAAAAATGTGAGGTTTGGACCTTTACTGGATTATCATATTATAGAGTGGACCTCTGTGAATTTTAATTCAACGCCCCCGCTGCATGCTTTCTTGCAACCATATGCATGAAGCCTAAAAGCTTTCAATCTAGTTACTTATGCAGCAAAATATTTTCATATATTTTCCCAAGATTGCTTTCATATTACTGCACAAATTTTCAGCTGGAATGCAAAATTTCAGATATTTTTATATCCTTGTGTTTTTCATGACAAAAAAAAAGGATATTTTGAAAAGCTAAATTATAACAAAATAATATCTCTTTGGAATATATAAGTGTCAACCATGGTAAAGCGTGTGACTCAATCTTTTCCTCCATTGTGCTTGATTGACCACTGAGACAACCAGTGCAGTCACATGGGGGTAAGAGAGATACAGATAGAGAGATTGAGTATCTCCAGATGGGTCACAAACAGCAATGGCAACCTGACAGGGGTTTGGCCAGTCCCCACTACAAGACTCCCGCTGCTGTCTCTGGGCTTATGAGGAGGGAGCGAACAGAGAGCTACTGCTCCCTTGCATAGTGATTGATCTTGATCAGGCTCTGGTAAGTATAAGGTGGGGTCTGGGGATGGGCTGCACTCAGAAGATTTTTTACCTTAATTCAGAGAAGGCATTAAAGTGATTGTAAAGGTTTGTTTTAAAAAAATATATAACAAACATGCCTATACTGATATACTATACAAGGGTTTTGCACAGAACAGCCCCGATCCTCCTTTCTGGGGTCCCCTGACGGCGCTCCTGGCCCCTCCTCATAGAGTGCCCCTGTGGAGAGCCACATTCTACAGAGGCACTCGTGTGGGCGCTTCCAAGTCCTACTGCTGCATTCATTGGCACAGACAGCAGGACTCAGGCCTGCCCTCCGACTCCCGTGTCACTGGATTTTATTGACGGCAGTGGGAGCCAAAGGCTTCTGCTGCTATCAATCTATTCCATGAGGACCCGAGAAAGCTGCTGGGCTCATTCTCGTTGTTGGAAAAATCAGGTTCAGGTAAATAAAAGGGGTTCTGGGGGAGCTGCACCTTACAACTCCTTTATGGTAAAAGAAAAACCTTCAGCTTTTAGAACCACTTTATAGAAATGTTGTTTTGATGTCATAGTTTAGTACTGGCATATAATGGCAAACACAATGCATAATTTATATTTTGCTCTAACTAAATTAAAATTCATCTTTTTATTTCAGCACAAAGTCATGATAAAAAGAAGAAGTGATGGTTTAAGTCCTGCTATGCCAACAGCTGAAGAAAGAAAGCAGATATTGGCATCATTTGACTCTGTGCCATATTAAGAAAGAACAATAATTGTCCTCATTGTTTTAGGTTTTATTTAATTCTTCCATATCGCTCATATTCACCAGGAGATTGTAAATTTTATATTAAATGTGCATAAAGTTTGCCTGGTTTATCAATTTACTTGCAGTTACAGAACTAGCCACTGTATATCGTGCACATTGCAGTGCCATGAAGACTATGATGGTCAAAATCCATGCTAAGCAGCACTGAAGTGGGGGACATTTATCTAACCATTGGTGTAGGGCTGCAACTAATGATTATTTTCATAATCGATTAGTTGGCCGATTATTGTTTCGATTAATCGATTAATAACCTTAAAAATGTGTGGTGTATAATTTAGTTAATATGTAAAGTTTAAAAAAATACAATTTATTCTTAAATATCCCTATAAAGTGGTCAATACACTGCTAAAAAAAATGAAAGGAACACTTTAACCACTTTAGCCCCGGACCATATTGCTACCCAACGACCAGAGCACCTTTTGTGATTCGGCACTGCGTCGCTTTAACTGACAATTGCGCGGTCGTGCGACATGGCTCCCAAACAAAATTGGCGTCCTTTTTTTCCCACAAATAGAGCTTTCTTTTGGTGGTATTTGATCATCTCTGCGGTTTTTATTTTTTGCGCTATAAACAAAAATAGAGTGACTATTTTGAAAAAAATGCAATATTTTTTACATTTTGCTATAATAAATCCCCAAAAAAGATATAAAAAAACATTTTTTTTCCTCAGTTTAGGCCGATACGTATTCTTCTACATATTTTTCGTTAAAAAAAATCGCTAATTGGCGTTTATTGATTGGTTTGCGCAAAATTTATAGCGTTTACAAAATTTTTTTATTATTATTTTTTTTTTTACTAGTAATGGCGGCGATCAGCGTTTTTTTTCGGTACTGCGATATTATGGCGGACACATCGGACACTTTTGACACATTTTTGGGACCATTGGCATTTTTATAGCGATCAATGCTATAAAAATGCATTGGATTACTATAAAAATGCCATTGGCAGTGAAGGGGTTAAGTGTGTTGCTGGGTGTGTTCTAACTGTATGGGGGGTGGCCTCACTAGGGGAAATCACTGATCTTCTGTTCATACATTGTATGAACAGAAAATCAGCGTTTCCCCCGCTGACAGGAACGAGAGCTGTGTGTTTACACACACAGCTCCCGTTCCCCGCTCTGTAACGAGCAATCGTGGGTGCCCGGCGCCGATCGTACCCACCGGGCACGCGTGCGGGACTCGGGGGCGTGCGGGGGCCCTACAAGTCTCTAAAGGGAGGACGTAGAGCTACGTGCTCCCACGAGACAGAGCCACCGCTCCGCAGTAATATGACGGCGGGCGGTCGGCATGTAGTTAAAAGCATATCAGATCTCAACAGGAAAAAAATCTCATGCTGGATATCTATACTGATATGGACTGGGTAATGTGTTAGGAATGAAAGGATAGCACATCATTTGATGGAAATGAAAATTATCCACCTACAGAGGGCTGAATTCAAAGTCCCCCCCGAAAATCAAAGTGAAAAAATTATGCAGCAAGCTAGTCCATTTTGCTGAAATTTCATTGCAAATTTCATTGCAACAACTCAAAATGGTCCTCAGTATGGCCCCCAAGTGCTTGTATGCATGCCTCAGAACACCAGGGCATGCTCCTAATGAGACAACAGATGGTGTCCTGGGGTATTTCCTCCCAGATCTGCACCAGAGCATCACTGAGCTCCTGGACAGACTGTGGTGCAACCTGTCGGCACCGCATGGACCGAAACACAATAATGTCACAGAGGTGTTCTTTTGGATTTCGGTCAGGTGAGCGTGGGGGCCATTCAATGGTATCAATTTCTTCATCCTCTAGGAACTGGCTGCATGCTCTCACCACATGAGGTCAGGCATTGTCATGCACCAAGAGGAACCCAGGACCCACTGCACGAGCATAGGGTCTGACAATGGGTCCAAGGATTTCATCCCAATACCTAATGGCAGTCAGGGTGCCATTGTGTAGCCTGTAGAGATCTGTGTGCGTCCCTCCATGGATATGCCTCCCCAGACCATCACTGACCCACCACCAAACCGGTCATGCTGAACGATGTTACAGGCAGCATAAAGTTCTCTACGGCTTCTCCAGACCCTTTTTTTTTACATCTGTCACATATGCTCAGGGTGAACCTGCTCTCTTCTGTGAAAAGCATGTGGGGGACCTGCCAATTCTGGTGTTCAATGGAAAATGCCAATCGAGCTTTACAGTGTCCGGCAGTGAGCACACTAGAGGACGGCGGGCCCTCAGGCCACCCCCATGAAGTCTGTTTCTGATTGTTTGGTCAGAGACATTCACACCAGTGGCCTGCTGGAGGTCAATTTGTAGGGCTCTGGCAGGGCTCATCCTGTTCCTCCTTGCACAAAGGAGAAGATACCGGTCCTGCTGGTGAGTTAAGGACCTTCTACGGCCCTGTCCAGCTCTCCTAGAGTAACTGTCTGTCTCCTGGAATCTCCTCCATCCTCTTGAGACTGCTGGGAGATGCGGCAAACCTTCTGGCAATGACACGTATTGATGTGCCATCCTGGAGGAGTTGGACTGCCTGTGCAACCTTTTATAGGGTCCAAGTATCGCCTTGTGCTACCAGTAGTGACACTGACCCTAGCCAAAAGCAAAACTAGTGAAAAACAGTCAGAAAAGATGGGCAGGGGAAAAAAAATGTCAGACACCCCCACCTGAAAAATCATTCCTGTTTTGGAGGTTGTCTCATTGTTGCCCATATAGTGCACCTGTTGTTAATTTCAATTAACAGCAAATCAGCTGAAACTGATTAACAACCCACTCTGTATACACCCCCCCCCCCCCTCTCTCTAACTTAACTGACCAGATCAATATCCCAGGAGTTCTGACTCCAACTATATGGTTAGGGAGCAAAATCTCTAATTCACTCTGAGAATTACAGACAGAAGAGATATAATGTATATACTATTAGAGGGTGAATCTGGTAAATATCATCAGACTCGGATCCAAAAAATGTATTTAAAGAAAAAAAAAATTAAAGACTGTTTTTCAAACAAGACGGTAATCTATGCTTGCCATACAACAATATCTTCCTTGAAAAACATGTTCGTTTGATTTTCTAATCATCAGTGGGGTCAAATCGACGTTCGTTTTCAACCACAGTGATGGGAAAGTTTAGAAATAATAGAAAACTTCTTGGTCAAAGGAATTTTCAGACCATGTATGTGGTTTTTGTTCAGAAATTACATTAATTTTAAAACTAAATGTTAAAAGCAAGTGAAAATTTCAAACATTCTTTCAGCGAATGTACAAAGATCTTTCGTATTAATATAATATTAACAGAAGTCATTATTTGCTCTTTTTGTACTATAAAGGGCTATTTAAAAAACAAACAAAAAAAATATGTTACTGGTGGATTAATCGATTATGAAAATAGTAATCAAAAAATGTCATAATCGATTAGTTGTCGATTAAGTTGTTTCGGCCCTACATTGGTAACACAAACAGAGCAAAAGTTCTGTGACCGGTCACAGGTTTACAGTATATTTGCAACCCGTGGGATCAAGATTGGAAGTCCTCATACCCTGCCGGAACACAGTGTTGATGTGGCATGCAGTTTTTAAATACAGCGCTGACAGCGGGTGCATGTAATAGTGATAGAAATGGTTTGTTTGGGCTTGCCTGGCACAAACAAATTATTTGAAGTGAATTGAAACCTAGACTTGCCGACCGCTGTACGTCGACACAATGGCACGTGCAGGCAAATGGGCATACCTGTATGTCCCTTTAAATTTGACATCCAGCGGGCGTGTGTCTGCCTCGTGACTGTGCTCAATGTTCCCGGGGCGGCCCGCGATTGCGGTCGGCAAAGACAGAACAGGGGGATGCTGTGATCGGGAACAGTCATCAGTGATGTGTTACTCGTAGCCACGCCTCCTAACAGGAATCACTCCCTAGTACTGACTTAACCCCTTCAGCACCACCTAGTGGTTAACCCATTCACTGACAGTGTCATTTTTACAGTAATCAGTGCATTTTTATAGCACTGATCGCTGTAAAATTGACAATGGTCCCAAAAGTGTCCTATGTGGCTGCCATAAAATCACAGTCACAATAAAAATTGCAGATCGCCGCCATTACTAGTAAAAAAAAAACTATTAATAAAAATGCCATAAAACTATCCCCTAATTTGTAGACGCTATAACTTTTGCACAAACCAATAAACGCTTATTGCGATTTTTTTTTTTACCAAAAATATGTAGAAGAATACGTATTGGCCTGAACTGAGGAAAAACTTATATATATATATATATATATATATATATATATATATATATATATATATTGGGGATATTTATTATAGCAAAAAGAATAGCATTTTTTTTTTTTTAATTGTCGCTCTATTTTTGTTTATAGCGCAAAAAAATAAACACTGCAGAGGTGATCAAATGGCACCAAAAGAAAGCTCTACAGCAAATACAGGAAAATGTTTGCAGCATGCATGAAAGCATGTGACATTTGTCAATGAATGAATGAATGTTTTTATAAACAGACTCCTTTGGTGTCAAATCAGTATTGGGTTCTCAGGGATCTGGTATCTGTAGATGATGCAGAAGGCTTCTATTTTCCATTGGTTACTATACACATCTCTGTAGCGTAAGGATCTATAAACCAAACCTTTGCAAATTGTATCCAGCCGGGCAGGCTCTTGCTCCATTGGTAAAATATTTGTAATCCATTTATGGTTTTAACCACTTCCCACCCAGCCAATTGTCAATTGACTTGGGGAAGATGGAACTGCACCTGAAAATGTATTAAAATGCTGTGTCAAAAGTTTACACCACAAATATATCTACAAAGTGACAGCGCTGTGGTAAAAAAAAATTGTGGTTCCCTTTAAAGTGTTAAAATAGTGCACAACAAATATGAATAAATATTTGTGAAAACCATCACATTTCATAAACTAACAAAATGCTAATGTACTGCTGTGCAAAATAAGTATCACTCCAAAAGAAAAAAATTAAAATCAAAGTCCCAAAAGTGGTGTGAGGTCCCCCAAACTCCATACCAAACTAAGCCCTAGGCCACATACCCTCAACACGGGGGGGGGGGAGGCTTGAGTTTGTTTAATTATACTTTTGTATACTATGGGCCAGATTCAGGTAGATCAGAGCATCTTTGCTCCAGAGTAACGCTTCTCATTTACGTTACTCTGAAGACCCTTTCAGCGCAAGTACTGTTATTCACATAACAGTTGCGCGTAAACTTGCGCCAGAGTAACGATAATGCGCTGGCGTAACCCGACGCAAGGGGAAGTGGGTGTGATCATATGTAAATGATGGGCGGAGCCCAGCGCAGAGGCTTACGTTCAGCGCATCAACCACGGAGCATGCGCAGTGAGTGAGGCTCCACTCGCCCCCTTTGTGCGCATGCTCACAACTTCCGTCGGCACCACTTCACGGGAAACGTCAGCGCAATGCCTTCCGTTGGGCGTTTAAATGCGCCCGTAGAAGCGCCATTCCGGCACTAAAGTATATCCTGCTCCCCCTCCCCGCAGTGATGTTACTTTTGTTCTGAGATGGCTGCTCCCGTTCCCCGCAAACACACAGGAGAAAGCTGAACTCTAAAGGCCAGGAGCTGTCAGCCGTCATCTCGGCTATGGAGACCTATGATGTCTTCCTCCATGGCTGTAAAATTTGACAGACAAGCATGGACAGAGGTGTTGTCCTGCAAGTGGGGGTGCTCAGCTAGCTCCTATCGTCGGTAACACTGCTGTAGCTGCTCTCCTGCTGACCTCTGACCGTCTGGAGTAAAGATAAAGCAGCCTTTTGTAGAAATAACTTTGCGCCGGACGGACGAGATACGCGCGGCGCATGTAGCCAGCGTATGGTGCTAATCCGTTCGTGAATTGGGAAAAATCCCTCATTTGCATATTTGCAGGGGAAATCAATAGGCGCGACTGATGCGCCAAGCGAAATTAAGCGCTGACGATACTCTGGCGTCGGAACGTTCCGCCGGTCGCAAATGACCCGTTATTGGGCGCATCTAGTTTGGTGGGTACGGGCACATAGAAACGACGGCGCATCTTCACAGTTACGCGGCGCATATCGAAATACTCCAGCGCAAGTGTTGCTGAATCTGGCCCTATGTATCACAACCACTGGACTAGGGATGTGGGGAAGATGCCCCTGTCTTCAATAACATAGCGACAAGGTGTTTTTGCCATGGGGCAAAGTACCCCCCCCATGTCGAGGGCATGTGGCCTGGTGTGGTTTAGGAGGAAGGGTAAGGGGAATGTGCAATCATCTATATCTAATCTATCAAATTATTGCAGGCATTATAAATTCTAAAATATTTTTTGGTGTATGTACACACCAAAAAAATAAAAAGCTTTTTTTTTTTGTGCATATCTGTTTATATACATTGATGTTTCTGTGTGGTCAGCCTATATAATTGTATCTATTAGAGCTCTATGTAATTCCACATGCATTGTAAATACACCATCAAAATATATAAACGGTCTTGCTGGTAGCCGGGGCTTGTTTTCTAATTTTAAAGTGGACCTCTACAAATCTGTATGAATACATTTTTAACATCTTAAATGACAACAGTATTATTTGCATTGGCTGAGAGTATTTAGTCTGCTGTGCACAAGAGGAACCATTTTTCTTCTTATGGTTTTCCCCGGTGATCAGACTGCAATATTGTAACTTTGTATCACGGGAAAGAAGCTGCAGAAAGGTACTGATCTGGATCAGATATTTGTGCACACAACCAAGAACAGCACAGTCATTGGAAATAACATGATTATGTCATCTTTGAGCCTGTCTATAAATCCATGTAATAGGTGCTGGATGATGTCTGTACACAAATGGCCCTGTCCTTCTGGTAAGAAAAACAGATTTTGTGATCTTAAGCCCTGTACACAAGGCCCAGAATCTCAAGATTCTCTTGCTGGCCGAGTATACACACGGACCATTCAAAAGAACCTCCGTTCTTTTGAATGGCACGAACGTGGCGACGTCATCGACTACGACGAGCATGCTTCACCCTACCTATGCCTTGGAAGCTACCGCGCATGCGTCAAAGTCATTTTGAGCATGCGTGGATTTCCATAGTGACAGGTAGGTATACAGACGCTCAATTTTCTCTATTTTTCTCGTCTAGATTCTGGGCAGTTTTCTTGACGGGAAACCTCAAAGCCTCGTACAGACGTGCTGTTTATTCGTGCGTGTGTGTACGAGGCTTCAGTGATTGTCAGTAAATACTGGCAAGTGTTACACAGTACACAGTGCTTTCATCTTAACATGAAAAAAATATATATCAGATGCAGGGTTTATTTCAAATACATGTGACTGCATCACATACAGTATTAAGGTACTGAAGGGCACGGAAATCACACATACTTTTTACAAGCTTTGTATTGTGTACATTGCTTGTCAAAGGCTTGTTTTAAACTGATGCAGTGCTACATCTGAACAGTAGAGGGCACATTTTTACTAAAGAAGGCAGCAAGTTAACTATCAGGCTCGGTTCAGACTAGATGCCGATGCGGCTCCCAGCAGGGGTCCTGGTTCACCGTTTCAGGTCCGATTTCAGCCTGAAGTTCCCTTCACTGTTGAGACAAAACACAAGTTTCTTGCTGGTGTACAATGTGGGTTTCTCTCCATGACACTCATAGAAAACTCCCCCTCCAGACATTACAGCAAAGATGCAAATTAGGAAACAAAGTAAGACTGAATTACACTAAATGCAAACAGCACTTATTTTTTGGCATGTTGAGGTGTATTGCAGTCCATTTCTTTTGCCTAAAAGAGTGAAGCAAAGTAAGAAAATGCATTGTGTGATTTTGTGAACAGGCCCCTATGCTATGGCTACATCTTTATGGATTCAAATGCTTGTTGCAGATATCTTTATTAGCATCCCATTGATTTCAGTGGATAAATTGGCAGTTGCAGAGCTGTTAAAAATGTCAGCATTATACTTAGGGTTGTCCCGATACCACTTTTTTTAGGACCGAGTACAAGTACCGATACTTTTTTTCAAGTAGTCGCCAATACCGAATACCGATACTTTTTTTAAATGTGTCCCCAAATGCAGCCATGTCCCCCACATATTGCAGCCATGTATGTCCCCCACATATTGCAGCCATGTATGTCCCCCACATATTGCAGCCATGTATGTCCCCCACATATTGCAGCCATGTATGTCCCCCACATTGCAGCCATGTATGTCCCCTTATAGTGCAGCCATGTATGTCCCCCACATATGCAGCCATGTCATGTCCCACATATTGCAGCCATGTATGTCCCCCACATATTGCAGCCATGTATGTCCCCCACATATTGCAGCCATGTTTGTCCCCCACATTGCAGCCATGTATGTCCCCCATAGTGCAGCCATGTATGTCCCCCACATATTGCAGCCATGTATGTCCCCCATATTGCAGCCATGTCATGTCCCCCATATTGCAGCCATGTATGTCCCCCACATATTGCAGCCATGTATGTCCCCCATATTGCAGCCATGTCATGTCATGTCCCCCATATTGCAGCCATGTCATGTCATGTCCCCCATATTGCAGCCATGTATGTCCCCCACATATGCAGCCATGTCATGTCCCACATATTGCAGCCATGTATGTCCCCCACATATGCAGCCATGTCATGTCCCACATATTGCAGCCATGTATGTCCCCCACATATTGCAATGTCCCCCACATATTGCCATGCCCCCCCATATTGCAGCCATGCCCCCCCCATATTGCAGCCATGCCCCCCTACCTAATGATGATGCCGCCACCGCCGTATATACAAAGCCGCCGCCGCCGTATATACAAAGCCGCCGCCATGAACATTATAGGCAGTGCCTTTTAATAGCTATTTTCCCTGCCGCGCGCCATGTTAAGGACACTCCCTCTTGCTCGGGATTGGACAGATCCGAGCAAGGGGATACACGCTGAGATACACGCGCAGCGGGAAGGGAAATTCAAAGGTGCCTATAATATTCGCGGCGGCGGCTTTGTATATATGGCGGTGGGGTCGGATTCGCTTATGCGGCGTTGGCGGCGGGGGGGGGGGCAAGTATTCTATTTGGGTATCGGGGGTATTTGCGGGAGTACAAGTACTCCCGCAAATACTCGGTATCGGTCCCGATACCGATACTAGTATCGGTATCGGGACAACCCTAATTATACTCACCTGTTCCAGTTTAATTAATACAGAGTACAAATTCTCTATGGGACTAAATAGAGGCCGCTGAGAGCATTCACAGGCTCACTAGAAAGAACGTGATGCCAAAAAAGTTGCACAGTCAAGGTCTCAACATACTTTGTGAGTTAAAAGTAAAATTGCACTAAAAGGGCAGTTACACTTTAAAGAGATGTATTTATCCATGTAGCCCAAGCCTTAAAGGAGAATTATGGGGTTAGTAAAAAAAAAAAACATATATACTTACCTCCATGCCATAGCATCTCTGTGACCCTGTAGCTATCCCATGCCAGCTCTGAAGCTGGCCTTACACTAGAAGAATTTGTTAAAAAAAAAATGAAAAAATTTAGTTTTAAAAACTTTGTTCAGTTTTTTAAATAGATGTGGGGTCAAATTGACATTTGTTTCTTACCGCACTGATTAGAAAAATAAAAGGAGCAAGATGGAAAATTTGTAACAAATGATTTTTAATACTGAATGAGGTTTTCATTAGGGAAAGTCTATTTACTCCAAAAGTGAATGTTAAAAGCAAACTTTTTGAATGACATCATGTTCATGTCATTGAACGTACTGATGAGAATTTTCATACAAATGCTTGTATGAAACGTTGTCAATGTACAGCCAGCTAAAGACTGAGAGCTGATAGATCCCGTATCCACTGAGTAGTCCACTCCCGATCTGCTTGTAGCGAAGAACGGTTATTACACCCTGCTCCTCCAACACTCACTGGACAACAGGCAGGGAAGAAGGCTGATATGGCTTTTAGCCATGCCCAGAAAGGCAGACAATCCTTTCCAAATATGGTGTGGCTGTGCCCTGTCAGTTGGTAGCATGCAGTGCAGTGCAGTAACTATCAGCTGATACTGGATCACAGGAGCAAATGGGTAAATGTACCCCTGAGAACCAAAAGAGAAGTATAGCTATTAAAAAGGTTTGAGAAGGGGGCTGCACACAGTGGAAATGTTATAATGGATGGACACAAACAGGCTAGGCCTTAACGCCGACAAAACGGAGCTATTGCTGATCGGCCCACAGGCCAACTCTACCTTTTTACCTGCCTGGCCATCCTCGTTTGGCTCTGCCCCAATTCCAGCTAAGCAGGTTAAAAATCTGGGTATAATTTTTGATGCTGAACTAAGTTTCATTCCTCACGCAAAATATTGCATAAAATCCGCCAACTACCATCTGCAATTATTACGGAAAATTAAGAATCTTTTCACTCAGCACAACCGTATGATCTTAGTTCATGGACTTATCCACTCTAGGTTGGATTGTTCTAACATTTTCTTCCTAGGGCTCCCACAGAAGTGGATAAAACGATTGCAGATTACACAGAACCATGCTGCAAGATTAGTTACAAACTGCCCAAGGCGGAATCACATCTCCCCGGTACTAAAGAACTTACACTGGCTCCCGATAGTAAAACGGGTTGAGTTCAAGGCACTCTGTTTGGTGTTTCGGGCCTATTGGCAACTAGGTCCGATGTATTTATCAAATATGACAGAACATTACTGTCCACCCAGAGAGCTTCGTTCGACTGACGCTCTGTTAGCAATTATTAAATCTAGCCGATTAGCTTCGAAAGGTGGCCGCCGGCTCCAAACACTGGGGAATTTTCTGTGGAACCAGCTCCCTCATCAGCTCCGAGCATCCACCTCCTTGATGGCCTTCCGTAAGGGCTTGAAGACACTTTTGTTTTCACAAGCCTATAGATAGAGACCTGCCCTTCCAAGCCCTTAGCAGGACGCTGCCTTAATCCTAGGCTGCGGTCCATTGTCAGGGAGTAGGGATAGGCTTGCTGTGCCCCGACACCCCCCCCCCTTCTTTTTATATTTCTGTTTTTTTTTGTTTTGTTTTTTAGCTTGTTGGTAAGCGCTTAGACGCGAGTATCACAACTTGCATTTGGCGCTCTATAAGTATTTAATCCAATCCAATCCAATAATGCATGCACAAATGTAAAAGGTCAGTTATGGCACAGGCTGCCAATCAGACATTTTTAGATAGGTACAGCAGCAGATTTCACGCATCCTGTGGCGCTCAGATAGATTTTAAATGAAAACTACAGGAAAACAATGCCAAATACCAAAAGTGAGTTTTCACACGCACCAAAGAAGCCACTGGGTTTAAAACCCAACTTTTATTAAGATTTGCAATAAAAATAGGCTATTCCAGACAGTATATGAGATACAGTGCAGAAAATAAGTATTTGAACACCCTGCTATTTTGCAAGTTCTCCCACTTGGAAATCATGGAGGGGTCTGAAATTGTCATCGTAGGTGCATGTCCACTGTGAGAGACATAATCCAATTTTTTTTTCCCAGAAATCACAATTTATGATTATTTAACTATTTATTTGTATGATACAGCTGCAAAGAAGTATTTGAACACCTGTCTATCAGCTAGAATTCTGACCCTCAAAGACCTGTTAGTCTGCCTTTAAAATGTCCACCTCCACTCCATTTATTATCCTAAATTAGATGCACCTGTTTGAGGTCATTAGCTGCATAAAGACACCTGTCCACCCCATACAATCAGTAAGAATCCAACTACTAACATGGCCAAGACCAAAGAGCTGTCCAAAGACACTAGAGACAAAATTGTACACCTCCACAAGGCTGGAAAGGGCTACGGGGAAATTGCCAAGCAGCTTGGTGAAAAAAGGTCCACTGTTGGAGCAATCATTAGAAAATGGAAGAAGCTAAACATGACTGTCAATCTCCCTCGGACTGGGGCTCCATGCAAAATCTCACCTCGTGGGGTCTCAATGATCCTAAGAAAGGTGAGAAATCAGCCCAGGACTACACGGGAGGAGCTGGTCAATGACCTGAAAAGAGCTGGGACCACCGTTTCCAAGGTTACTGTTGGTAATACACTAAGACGTCATGGTTTGAAATCATGCATGGCACGGAAGGTTGCCCTGCTTAAACCAGCACATGTCAAGGCCCGTCTTAAGTTTGCCAATGACCATTTGGATGATCCAGATGAGTCATGGGAGAAAGTCATGTGGTCAGATGAGACCAAAATAGAACTTTTTGGTCATAATTCCACTAACCGTTTTTGGAGGAAGAAGAATGATGAGTACCATCCCAAGAACACCATCCCTACTGTGAAGCATGGGGGTGGTAGCATCATGCTTTGGGGGTGTTTTTCTGCACATGGGACAGGGCGACTGCACTGTATTAAGGAGAGGATGACCGGGGCCATGTATTGCGAGATTTTGGGCAACAACCTCCTTCCCTCAGTTAGAGCTTTGAAGATGGGTCGAGGCTGGGTCTTCCAACATGACAATGACCCGAAGCACACAGCCAGGATAACCAAGGAGTGGCTCTGTAAGAAGCATATCAAGGTTCTGATTTCCAAGTGGGAGAACTTGCAAAATAGCAGGGTGTTCAAATACTTATTTTCTGCACTGTATATGAACTTATACGTAGAGACTGGAGTATTCCAACAGCATTAGTACAGCCTTCTAACAACTGGTCACTATATTTCACTTGCCATTTCAGTGTCCCATCCAGCGGCTTATAAAGCACGGACGACAAGGACATCACATATATAATTTAGATATGGGATTTTGGCCCTTATTTGCAGGGTACAGCAAGTATCAACAAGGCTTTACTGCTCCCTAAAGCCAAGCAGTGTATTGACCCAACCGCTTGCCCAGTATGCACTAGTGACCAAGTAAGTCATAGGTAAGGGGAAATTAGCTTGTTTGGTGTCCATTACCATGTAGCTAATATCACCACATGGTCAAAATAACCAACAAAATGGAGGTCTTTCCCCATTGATTCCTATATAGAAGAGTCAGACAAAAAAAAAAAGACAAGAACAGAAAGCGCCGCTGAGTAAACTGCATTTAATAGTGGCAACAATAAATATCCAACACTTACATCTAGAAAGCACATTGAGTTTACCCAGCGGCGCTTTCTGTTCTTGTCTTTTTCTTTGTTTATGGTTTGAGCTGACTTCGCTCTTGGAGAGAGCAGCCCTGAGCTTCTGCAATCACCTTCACACCTGATTTCCTGATGGTCAAGTTCTTTGGACTTATTTCTGATGGACTTTTTTAAGGCTTTTTTCCTGTATAAATCTAACTCTCATTTGATGTTATAATACAATTGTTATATTGATTACTTTTATATTATTTTTGATCGATTCAAATGGACACCAGAGCGCTGTAATCCTGTATTTATATAGAAGAGTCACATGGTTTGATAGAGTGTTATTAAATTGGTAATAAAGTAATGTTGTTGGAATACTCCAGTCTCCATTTATAAGTTCATACCTTTCATTAAACAGTTGGGAATAGTCTCTTTTTAACGCAAACCTCAATAAAAGTTAGGTTTTAAACCCAGTGACTTTTTGGTGTTTGTGGAACCCTTTTTGTATTTTGCAAGACTATTTGCCACATGATGGGTTGTCAGGCTTGTTGTTTGATATACTACAGAAAAACAGGACTAATTAAGGTGTAGTTGCCTTCAGTAAAATGTACAGTAACTGTAGTTGTATTAAATCTCAGCTTTTATTGAAAAGCTTTTCTCTGCCTTCCTGCTAGTTATTGACGACCCACATAATATTAAGGCTGGATTCACAGTGTTCCTTGTGTATTGCGGTGCTCATAGCAATGCATGGCCCAAAATATGGGCTCCCATTCAAAATGCACCAAGTTGCAGCAGATACAGTACAGTACATGTAAACTTGCCCCAATGAATGGGATTTCTACCTGAAATTTAATTTTCATGCAGCAATATGCACGAGTGAACTCAGATAAGCGTATTCACACTGATCTGTTTTCATGCAGAAAGGTTAGAATAATGCAGGATTTTATGGGTGCCTAAATAACAATGTTATATTCAAAGATTACAAAAATCATGAAACTCCAAATCCCTTTAAAAGTACAATAAAATCAATAAAAATATCATGGTCTTTATTACCAGAACACAGTTATGGCATTTTCCATGCTACAATGATGTTAATTCCTCAACATGTTTCGCCAAATGTGCAGCTTATTTAGGAGTGTGATTATTGTAGCACTTAAAACTATTCAATAATTGGATTGGTTTTATTCAAAAATGGGACATCTATTCATTATAATGGTATTTTGTGCACCAAAAGAACAGCACAGAGATGGCAGAACGGTGACCATTGGAGTGATAGAGGATCCTATTTTAATGCAGCAAAATGTATGCGTTGCATTTCAAGAAGAAATCTTATGAATTTCCATTCACAGTGGCTGGTCCCACAGTTATGTATTGCAATTTTGTGTATTTTGGAAAGAACAACTATATGGGCTCATTTACACTTAATTACTGCACATCGTAATAAAGGGGAAAAAACTGCGCTAAACCCAAACCAAAAACACAGTAAAATGAATTACCAAAAAGCAGCTAGCACTCAAACAAAGTCTAATGTGAATAGTGAAAATATAGTGTAGCGCTAATATAAAACCATGTGACAATGTGAAAGTCAATATAGGAGAGTGTAAAATGCACTCAAACAAATTATAGTGAGTAAACTAAAAGTGAATAAACACTAATAGATAAACACAATGGGCCAGATTCACGTACATCTGCGCATTATTGGACCGGCGTAGCGCACCGCCTTTGCGTTAGACTGGCGCAATGTAGCGGCGCAATCACCCTATTCTCGTCGGTTTTGCGCAGAAATTTGCACCTGTGCAACGTTATTTCAGAGGCGCAAGGCGGAGTAATTCAAATTGGGAAGGACGTTGGCGTGTTACATTGAAATGAGCCGTGACCCCATGCAAATGAAGGGCCGGCCGGCTCGCGCATGCACGCTTGAAGCAGACCATGGTCAGCACCTCTGTGCGCATGCTCACAACTCGGGAACGGCGCAATCAGTGAAATTGGAAGTGGACTAGGGCAACGTAATGAACTACGCAGACAGCATAAATAGACACAAACGCACTTTCTTTGCAAAAGTACATCCCTTTGTATCCCTTCCTATACAGCAAGGTGCTTTTGTTCTGTTGTTTATTAGCGTTTGTTTGTGACGTGTCTTTGAGATATTTGGGGACTGTTTTGCAGAGTGATTTTTGTCTTTTATGTGTTTTCTTTGTTGTGTTTTTTTCAATTTTTTTTTTTGCTGGGTATTTTTTTTTTTTTTTTGCTGGACATTTTTTTTTTTTGTGTTGTGAATGTTTTTGGAATGTGGGGGTGATATTCCTGCCGGAAAAGGGGTGTCACCCTCAGTTTTGGTGGAGAAGGGTTCCCCAGGACCAGGGAAAAGTGATCCCCAGGTCCGTGTGAATGGTGTATGAATGTACAGTGACATAATTGGAGCCGTGGCGTGGCGTTGCTGCTCACAAGTCCTGCATGGTGGGCTTGTGCCAATCCAATGTGATGTGTCTGTGCTAGGGACCACAGTGGTGTGCATGCATGCATTCTCATTGTGCCATGATTAATGTGTGTTTAACGTGAAAAGATGCCTAATGTGAGCTGGCTCCTGGCTGCTCTTCCCTCAGAAGACGGGGTAGCCTTGGTTAGGGGGGTTCCGTATAGGAGTCATGAGATGGGGTCCCAGTGCATATGCAGAGTCACCCTGAAGGGATAAGACAGGAGGATGTTAGTAGTGCATGTGCCCCTTGTGATTTCAGCATCATGTTCTGTTCGAAATCTGTGGGGATGGGGCTAAGATTGTATATGTAGCTGTCATGGGTGGTGTCATGTGTTGGGCTCCTGCAGGGTTGTGGTTAATTCCAGGATGGCATGAGGGGTGAATCTGAAGATGCGAGACACCTCAGAATTACTCATGCCAAAGATGTCTATGCGTGTGTGATATATCAAGTGAAGAGCTTGTATCAGATTAGATTATTATATCCATCAAGGTTTTAAAGGGCTATTGAAAGATAGTGAGACTGTGTTTGTAATTTGTATGTATATTATGTATTGATGTATATATGTATGTATATTTTTTGTAAAAATGTTTTTTAAAGCAAAGAAAATTTTTTGGTAAAAAAAAAAAATCCTCTCCCGTGCCCTCCTCCGTGCCCTCCTCCTTCTTTGCTCATCTAAAGTCAGTAGTATAGCTATGAGCATGGATGCCACTGGCATGTTGGCATACAGTTTGTTGGGCAGCAAGTGTGACTGCTCAGCTCCTCACTAACAGTGTTGCTTTCTCTGACATGTAGACGAATTGTCTAATTTTATACCACCTTTTCTATGGTCTAATTTTAGACAGGCCGTGCAGCTGTTGCGCACAGCGCGTAGCCTGCGCTGCACCAACATTCTTTTGTGGATCCCCGTAACTCCCTCATTAGCATATTTGAATAGCAAATCAATGGTGTGTCTAGCGCAGTTTTGCGCGGACGGATGCGCCTGTCTATCGAAATTACGCTGGACAAAAAAAAGTAGATTTCTTGCGTATCTCGTTTTGGGGATGCAGAGTATCGAAACGCATGCGCAAATTTAGACTTACGCCGCGCATCTCCTGTTACGCCGGCGCAATCGCTCTGTGAATCTGGCCCAACATGTGCAATAGAGTCCAATAAGACCTATGAGCTTGAAAACTAAATTGTGAGAGGATGTGAGTCAATATGACAGAAAATTGAATCTTCTTATTCAGATGTCACCATAAATGAAAACAGAATCTTCTTATTCAGATGACACCAAACAGAAATATGATAAATTGTCTGTAGTCACTCTAAATCTTCAAAGCAGGTAAATACAAGGTACCCTTACCAAATGGGTTGGTCGCATGTGTCATACGACAGTGTATCTTATAGGCTTATTATCCTAGACACTCTGGATGGATGCTGGATGAGTCCTTGCAGGCATAGAAGATCTGAGTCCATACTGTGAAGGAAGGTGATTCAGTGGCTCAAGATGTCAGGTCTCCACAGCTCTGTTGGCGAACACTACAGAGGCAGCTGGATCAGGGTTGTTATACACCTGGATGACTCCTCATGAGCTCCGACTGAAAAAAGAAAAGAAAGAGATGCTCCAAATAGTGCTGGTCAAACCACGTAGGTTTTTTTAAAAAAAGATGTCATACATAAATGACAACAAATAAGGTAAAAGTGATCACAATTTATAAGAACAAATAAAAAGGCAATGTAGGGTGCAGTAAAAGCTTTATCGACGCATTTCGACACTAAAGGTCTTCGACTGGGGCATATCTCTGACCCGTCACATTGCCACTCAATAAATAGCATTCTAATTGCCCAAGATGCCCATAAAAAGGGGGTTGGACTAGGCGTGTTTACCAGGTCTCCGTATCCCTAAAGTTTTAATGAATGAACTTCAATAGTGCCACATTTATGGGAGGCCATGAGTGAAATAAAATATGGTGGTAATGTTTGCCTAAAGAAAAATGCTATATAGAGGCATGTAGTGCATTGAGGGATGGCGCCACTGTTTGCACTCCAAGCCTCATCTTCAAATTCACACCTATTAGCCAATAGGAACATAAAGGAGTGTGTCATGTGATTAGATCGTCATGATGGCAGTGAACATGACTGTAGCTGGTCATATGGCATCAAGCAGAGTGCCTCTGTCAACACGTCCCTTGACCATTCTGTGCCGAAGAGGAGGTGGGCCTCGCCATCCAAGAGCCAATCAGAGGCAGCCATTAGACGGCAAGCCACGCGGCGGGCGTGGGACGTCATACTAGCCCGCCCTCCCAACAGGGAGCACAACACTGCCACATTCCAATGCCCAGACTGTGCACTCATCAGGCAGCCAATGAAGGCAGATTTACACTGGGCAATGCATTTGTAAGCAAAAAAAAAAGCGCTGTAGGATCTATAGTAGATACAAGCATTTTTTCGTTTGTTATGATAGTATAAAACAGAAAAACTTTATCAACAGTATGCTTTTCTGTCTGGGACCATAATAATCCTTTAAACATTTAGATACATTATTTGCATTAAATAATTTCCAAAAAGCAAAATGTAGGCTTCCCAGAATCTCCGCACATACACGTGCTTATTTTATTGACATTTACTTTCTGATAAATGTCAATGTTGGCATTCTGCGCTTCTCACTTTGTCCATTGGCCACTAGATGGTGATATTGAGCTGCCCAAGCTGCTGCATCTTTAATGATAAAGTCTCTAGACTAGATTTCCCTACATTCACTTTCAGTGTTATGATTCTTGTGCTATTGTCCTTGTTAAACCTGATAAAAATGTACACACCGTGGCTCAAAAGGGAAACCTGCATATGAGGATAGTGAAGGCTGCTATCAAAGTCTCTTTTTGAAAATGCTGGTGTCCTGGCTGTCATTCTAAAGCTTTGACTTCGGTTCTGTCTGAATCTCTGACCCAGAACAAGTGCAGAAAAAAAAATTCTGATACTCATTTATAGAATGCGTGTTTCAAGTGAATCTGAAGTACAAAATATGTACAATATCTGAATCCATGACCTCTGCTGCATCCGGTAGTAGATCTTCTTATTAAGCCACTTGAGATGCACTCCCCTCCTACACATATGGCCTATTAGAACAGTTCGGAAACAATATTTGTAATATTTTAAATCCTGCCCATTCTGGAAATAAATAAATCTGTTGCTGTAACTGATAAAAAGTTCTGACTGTAGTTGGGCTTTAGTTTGTCTTTTACCTAAAGTCCAGTTAAAAGGAAATGTCCATTTAAGCCTATCCTGTCCACAGTAGATATGTGCATTCCCGTTCGTACGAATGTTATTTTCGTAAGAAAATGTTCATTTTCGTACCCGCGGGATAATGTGTACATACAAAAACAGTAAAGCACCAAAATACGATAACGACGGGATGACGGATGAGCTGCATAACGAACGACCGCAAATACAAACGAACGATCCGACAGGAAAAAACGACAAAACGAAAACGGCTCTCTATAACAAGATTTGCATTGTGTATTTTGTTTGAATCTGTTTTGTGTTCGTTTTCAGTTGTATGTTCATTGTTCAATGACATCTATAACAAAATAATTTCATTATGTATATTGAATGAATTCCTTTTTCTGTTCGTATTGTGTGGTCAAAATACTGAATGCAAATCTTTTGTTATAGGTGTCATATCAACATACGAAAATAACAGAATATAGAAAAAGGATTCAAATGCAAATCTTTTGTTTATCGTTTTTTTTTAAATTGCCAGAGAGTCAGTGACTGAAAGCAGCTTCTCTTTTGTGCTGAGTACACTAGTACAGTGAGAGTTGTACAGTAAAGCCAAATAAACTTTTCTGTGGATTTTCATCCGAAGGGAGATCAGTTGGCCAGACTTTTGGACCCAAAAATGGTTTTCTGATGCAGTTTAAAAACGAACAAATTTTCTGAGAATGATCGGAAAACAATCGTTTTTATGTTTGTTGTTAAAACAGTCTGACCAAGTGTATGGGGCTTAACAATAGTTAATATGGATGAGCCGCGTGTTGAAAGTGCCGCAAATCCCACTATATATTAAGGAAAGTACAAAAATTGTTCATATGAACATGTGACTGAACATATGAACAGAAAAAAAGGATTTTCGTCATTTTGTACTTTCCTAAATATATTGTGGGATTACCTTATTACATGATGTTGACAAACAGTTTCAATGCAGAGGAGCTTTGTACAGCAAGTTCATAACATAAAACAAACAAAAAATCTGCTCATCCAAGTAACTAACTAAACTCAGGAAGTTCCTGATTAGCAGGGTGCCCCCTAATGGGTTCCCCAAAACAAACAGGCAGCTCTTTGAGCCTTTTATTGTTTTGTCAGCAATCAGCCTTTTTACAGAGTGTGTGACTCCTTGTAAGCCGCATACAGGCCAGTGACGCCCCTTCCTGGAATATTGGGTGGCCGGGACGCATGTGGCATCTTCTGTAGGCTTTTAGAGAACCTCTGGTCATGAGATTCCTTCCAATACATCATTCATTGGTAATTATGTAACATGTTTTTCTGCCAAAGTATCAATTTAATTGTTAAATGCAATCTCTTTACAGCAAACCAATCTTCCGAAGAAGACCCTGCTTGTACGTGTCGAAACGCATCAGCAATTGTACTCAAACAAACATTTTTGACACTAATGCTGTGTACAAATTTGTGTTTTCATTCATGTATTGGAGCAAATATCCCCTGTACCAGAGCTCATATTTTAATTGTCATCTGTACAATACAAGTTCATTGTTAATAAATAATTAATTTTTAATTAGTATACTTTGACAATTATTCTACCCCAACTGAACAATTGATTACCCACAATTGTTCAATGCTGCACTCTGTGGATTTCTTCCATACACTAGATTGGAAGTAGATCATCTACAACAGTGGTCATCAACCCTGTCCCCAGGGCCCACTAACAGGCCAGGTTTTATGTATTGCCTTGCGGAGATGCAGAGTAGAATACTGCAATCACTGATCAGCAAATTATATCACCTGTCATGTATTTCAGTTATCTTGTAAACCTGGCCTGTTAGTGGGCCCTGAGGACAGAGTTGATGACCGCTGATCTACAACATAGCTATTTTTCCTAACCATTGTCCTAAATGTAAGTGAAATATGGTGGTAAGTATACTTTTTATAGGAGAATGTGTACACTGTAAGTATCTAAGGCCCCTTTCACACTGGGGCGGGAGCCGCGCTGGCGGTATAGCGCCACAAAAAATCTCGGCGCTATACCGTCGGATTTGCCACAAGTTGCGGCCGCTAGCAGTGCGGTATTAACCCCCGCTAGCGGCCGTGAAAGTGTTTCCCATTATTTTCAATGGGAAGGAGCGGTATACACGCTGCTCCTCTCACCACTCCAAAGATGCTGCTGACAGGAGATTTTTTTTATTTCCCGCCAGCACATTGCCTCAGTGTGATTGAGGATGCAGTGAAGGAGTTTTTCAGGCGGTATAGCAGCGCTATTTTAGCGCTGTACCGCCTGAAAACCTCCTCAATGTGAAAGGGGCCTAACACTAAAATCTATGTATCTACAGACATCCACGATCTAACACTAAATAAAATAATAAGTATTCCCGCACTACCCAGGACTATATAAGGCATTTGGTTGCAGCAAGCACCGAGTGGGTCAAAGAAACCAAAATATGGTGCTGCGCTCCAAAGTAAAGTACTAATGTGGCAAATAACTTTATATACTAAAAATACATGTGGAAATGATCATTGATTTCATATATCGAAATTACTACATACCGTATATACTCGAGTAGAAGCCAAGTTTTTCAGCCCTTTTTTTAGGGCATTATACTTATACTTACTTACTTACTTACTTACTTACTTACTTATACTTATACTTGTACTTTTTTTAGGGCGTTATACTTATTTTTTAGGGCATTATACTTATACTTATACCAGTCCTCAAAATTTCCACTCGCTTGCTAGCATTTGGCGAGTGGATTTCAGCTGGGGGCGAGTGAAGAAAGGGCTGCATGACCAATCTCCCTCCAATCTGTACCTACACTTAGAGCCCTGATTCGATTGGTGGCCGAAGAGGAAAGATGCATGCTCGGGGAAAAGTAGTCTGGTGAGCCGCGCACAGGCAGAGCAGTACACAGGTACTCTCCTTAGAATTCTCATTAAGCCATGGGACCTAACAGTATGACCTCTCTGAGCCTGCCCCCCTTCCCCCAACCAATGTAGCTGGGGAGCAGGAAGTAATGAGTGAGGTGGAGGATTGCGAAAACGACCACTCCGGGTGTCCCAGGTAGGCAGTGCAGCGCTCACTGAAAGTTGCCCTGACATGAGAGCGACAGCCTTCCAGTTTGTGCAGATTTCTTCTCCTTGTGCTCTATGTAAGTGTCCAGCAGTTCAGCCTGAGCACTGCGAGCAGACTGGTCTCAATGTGTGCTGTGCGGTGTCGGTGTGCACTGTGCTATGGTGTCAATGGCTGTGCAGTTTTGTGGATCTCGGCGCTGGATTGTACTCCCTCCCGATGTGCTGCAGCTCCTCTCCTCACTGCCAGCCTGAATAAAAGGGGGAAGTGGGGACATGCAAGCGTGGAGCCGCACACAGGGGCTCCTGATGATGAGATGAATGGGTGTGAGAGAGAGAGGATGGATGGGAGTTGCAGAGGTGACTGGATGGATAAGAGTTTCAAGAGAATGGGGAAGAGACCCGGTTCTAGTGCCCTGTCCCTCTGGTCTGCCCCTAGTGCCCTGTCCCTCTGGTCTGCCCCCAGTGCCCTGTCCCTCTCGCCTGCCCCCAGTGCCCTGTTCCTCTGGTCTGCCCCCAGTGCCCTGTCCCATTTTTTTAAAGTTGTTGGTAATATTTAATTGTGTAACTTGATTCTGCAATAAACATTTAACAGTGTAATTTCATGAGATAATCTACAAGGGTGTGTTTAGGAGAGCAATTAGGCGTGGGGCAGTGTATGAATGGGCTGTTAGGTGGGGCAACTGGTGGCGAGTAACTCTTGAGGCCTTGCTAGTAGTTCAGGGATTGAAATTTTGAGCCCTGCTTATACATTATACTTATACATTATACTTATACTTATACATTATACCCCTCAGCTTATACTCGAGTCAGTGTACCTGAAATTCTTAACAGGCTGCGGGCATCCATTCATTGTTTAAAAGTCGCGGTCTCCTCCTGGTTCCTTTCCGTGATAGGCGTTTCCCAGCAGACACAGTTCCGCCTATCATGATCGTTCTCTCATCCTCGGACTCTGTTTCCCAGCAGACACTGTGTTCAGTGTTTCGCCAATCACGGATGTCCTCTTGTCGAGTGTTTGCTGGGAAACTGAGTCCAAGGATGAGAGAACGTCCGGAGGCGGAATGGACCACAAGGAGACCGCGACTTTTAAACAATGAATGGACGTCCGCAGCCTGTCAAGATTTGCAGGTACACTGACTCGGGCACAGTGAGGTTGCAATGGGCACAGTGAGGTTGGGCACAATGAGGCGTGCAAATGGGCACAGTGAAGCTGCAAATGGGCATTGTTGACCCTCTTTTCCGCTTACAGTAGCTGCTGCATTCTCATCCTAGGCTTATGCTCGAGTCAATACGCTTTCCCATTTTTTTGTGGTAAAATGAGGTACCTCTGCTTATACTCGGATCGGCTTATACTCGAGTATATACGGTAATAGATAATAATCACTGTGCAAAAAAATATATTAATATTCATAAAATATTCTACATTCCATGAATCTACACATGAAAGTGCAATTAGTGAACACTACAGTAAATGGTGTTTTCAAAGACCATGACGGTGATTCAAGGTGCTGGACTGACAAATGTGACCATGTGACTTGGGTGATTATTGTCTTCGGTGCAATTTCACATAAAGATGCAGTGGATCATTACCTTACCGCTGTAAAATAAACAGCATAAAAATAGCCGGGGTTGATCCCGATTATCGTGTCCTTCAAACGATCTTCCTAGATGTTTAACCTTAGCTGCTAAGTCAGTGCAGCAAGAGCAGAGCACAAGCTTGTGGGACCACAGGTGTCAGCAGACCTACAGCAGCAAAAGATTGGAACTGATAAGGTTAAACATCTAGGGAGATCGTTTGAAGGACACGATAATCTGTACCCCCCCCCCCCCGGTTCTTTCTATGTTGTTTATCTTACACCGGTAAGGTAAGGAGCCATTGCACCAAAGACAATAATCACCCAAGTGACATGGTCACTTTTGTCAGTCGATATCCAGCACCTTAAATCAACGACACCTTCTCTGAAGACACAATCTAAACACTAACTTATCTAGTCCTGTAAAGAAGAAATCGGTATACATACCTTTTGTGAAGCCGATCTGATCCAGTTTTCAGCTCTGGAGAGGAGAAAGCCGACAACGGCTGTGAAATGAATGGGAAGTGACGTCACCCATAGAGTTACTATGGGGCTTCCGTTGTCAGGTGGGTCCTCTGCACCAGCCTACACAGCAAATCCACGACTGACAGCCCAGCGTGGGATTGGGTGGGATCTGCTTCAAATAAGGTATGTATACTGATTTATTCTTTACAGGGCTAGATAGGTTGGTGTTAGAATGTGGGTGTCTATAGATGCAGGCATTTTAGTCTTAGCGTGAACTTCTACTGTAATACAATTCTGCAACACAAGTTGTCTTCAAAGTGTTACTAAACCCAGGACCCTGCATTCACTATAGCTGGTCTCCCACAGTACACAGAACATTGAAATGTGATTATTATAGTAAATATAAACTGCTAAATAACTTTTCCCATCAGCAGTACAGTATATAGCAATCTTGTGACTTCTATCAGTGTCTGATAAAGCTGGTGGGAGTAGTTTTCAATCTACTCAGACTGTCTTATGAGGCTGCAGGACCCCTGACCCTCTGTCTGGACAGTGCTGATTGGCCTTGTGCTGATCACATGCACTCTCCCCAAAAAAATACTCACTAGCAATATACATCAAACTGAGCATGTGCTCAGTGACTCTAGAGGCTCTGTACTAACAGGAGATGGATTGGGGGACAGTGGAAGAAACGGTGGTTTAGGTAAGACAGGATCAAACAGCCTTTTTACACAATATGCAGGATTAACCCCTTAGGTTCCACAGTACTTATAACAAGCATGCTTTACTGCATATACAGATTGATTTTATTGTTTTGTGTTTAGTAACACTTTAAGTCACTATGGAACAGATATTTGATATGTTTCTATTGCCCTCCTGACTTCTCCAAATAGCTTCTTCTCAGGAGAGATACTTACAACAGCCCTCTCACAGTTGAAACAGATTCATATACACTTTACCAACACATATAATGATCTGTCCCAAGTTCTGCCATTCGCCGCTCTACCACAGGACAGATTTCTATAGAGTATTTATGACACTCTTCATGAATTCCATGGCAGTGTTTATTATCATCTCTGCAAAAAGTATGACCAAGATGCTGACTTAGTAGAGTTTATGACCATGGCTCCATCTTGTGGACTATTATAAGTATAACAGCACATCAAAGTTTCACCACTGATCTTTACATTAATGCATTTTTTAACAATTTGTTTCATTGGTGAACAAATAAGTCCACATTGTGAGCTATATTTTGCAAGCATAAGCACCCTCCCATCCCATGCGTGACAATGCAATGTTCTGTGTCTATATACCATCTAGGTTTTGTCATGTGGGTTTGGAAGTGTATAGTCTCTAATGCTAAGATAATATGTAATTACCAAATTCAGGGGTAAACATTTAAGTGTTATGCCTCGTACACACAACCAGGCTTTCCAATGGGAAAACTGCAAGGAGAGCTTTTGGCTAGGAATCCTGGCCGTGTGTATGCTCCCTCGCAGTTTTTCCGACGGGAAAACTGCCAAAATCTGTCAGAAAAAAAAGAGAACCAGCTCTCTTTTTTCCCATCGGGATTCCCAACAGACTTTTTCCCATCCGAAATCCTGAGCGTGTGTACGAGTAGGAGGCATGAGAGTGAAGAAATAGAAATAGATTTTGGTACCATGTAGTGCTTGTAGTTATATCTTCACGCTCATGCATGATTGCATACAATACTATAATGCACGCCCTCAACTTAAAACTTAATGACTACTGTAACCCTTTCCTCTGTGGCCTACTAAGAAACATAATGTGGCATAATTCCAGTTTGCCCTAAACAGTTCTGCACACCTCATACTTTTTCTTCTTACTCCTCAGTTGCTTAACCACTTGCTTACTGGGCACTTAAAGCGGAGCTCCACCCAGGAAAACAACATTTTCCCATGTTGTTTAAAAAAATTAAATTAAAAAAACCTGAAAAAAACAAAAAACTCACCCGAAATACCTGTTGCTATGCGGAAGTCCGTAATCTGCCTCTTCCACTCCGCGGTGCCTTTTCTTCTTGTCCTTTTCCTTGTGAATGGGGCGCGCTGCTTCCTGGGAACTGTGTGTGTTCTCAGAGAGCAGCGCGCCCATTCACAAGCCAGCGTGAGACTCACGCAGGCGCAGTAGGAAATGGGCAGTGAAGCCGTACGGCTTCACTGCCTGTTTCCCATAGTGTGAATGGCGGCGCGGGACCCGGAGCGATCGTGGGACCGGCATTGGGGGGCCCATCAGCGCGGGCAAGTAGGACAAGGTAAGTGTCCTTATTTAAAGTCAGCAGCTACACTGTTAGTAGCTGCTGACTTAAAAAAAAAAAAATTGCGGCTGGAGCTCCGCTTTAAACACCCCTCCTGCCCAGAGCAATTTTCAGCTTTCAGCGCTCTCACACTTCGAATGACAAATAGAGCTTTATTTTGGTGGTATTTGATCACCTCTGGGTTGCACTATTAATGAAAAAAGACCAAAAAATTTGAAAAAAAAATGTTTTTTTTTCTTAGTTTCTGTGATAAAATTTTGCAAATTATAAATGTTTCTTCATAAATTTTGGCCACAATTTATACTGCTACATATCTTTAATAAAAATAACCCCACATTTTTGTTTGGAAATTATTTTGTCTGTGTGGAAATTTTAGAGTCTACAAGCTATAGTGCAAATCATAAAAAATGATCACATCTGATCACACCTGATGTACTGAAGGCCTATCTCATTTCTTGAGACCCTAACAAGCCAGTACTTACAGACCTCTCTCCCTCCTCACACGCTGTCTCTGTGTGAGGAGGGAGAAGCGGCAATGAGAGATGATCTCATATGTTTACATTTGAGATCATCTCTCATTGGCCGCACAGATCGCACCGCAAACGGCCACTCTGATTGGTCGTTCGCTGCGATCTGTAATTGGCTGTGTCCAAGGGACATGGCCAACACAAAATTTCTCGGGAGCGCGCGCGGGGAACGAGGAAAGGGGTGGACGTCAAATGCCAGCGCCCTGGATTTTCAGGTCCGCGCTGTAGCCGTCATTCGGCTATAGCGCGGGCCTCAAGTAGTTAAAGTGTTACTTAACCCCGGACACTGTATTCACTATATCTGCTCTCCCACAGTATACAATACATGGAAATTCAATTGTTTTAGTTAATATAAATGGCTAAATACCTTTTCTCATCAGCAGTATATAACAGTCTTGTGAATTCTAGCAGTGTTTCGTTAAAGCTTGTGGGAGGAGTTTTCATTCTTCTCTGATTGTCCTATGAGGATGCAGGACCCCTGACCATCTGGCAGAATAGTGCTTATTGGCCCTGTGCTGATCACATGCACTCTCTCAAGAAAAAACTCTCTGGCAATATACACCAAACTGAGCAAAAATCCCAGTTACCTTGAAGTCACTGACTTCTGTACTTTCTTAGTTACTTGAAATAAAAGAGAAGGTCAGACTAAAGTTAAAACACCTGATATGTGTACCTGTTTGAGGTCGGAGTCTCCAAAAGTGCAATTTCAGCTTCCATATACTAACTGGTCTCTTTGATATGCCTACATCCCCCCCAAAGCTCATGACATTAACTGCTTCTACCAGTTACTGCAGATAAACCCCAGTAGATGTTTCCAGAGGAAATAACATTAACATCCATCAAATTTTTCTTAGTCCATAGAGTACAATATTGAGTTGGCCCACCCTTTGCAGCTATAACAGCTTAAACTCTTCTGGGAAGGCTGTCCACAAGGTTTAGGAGTGTGTCTATAGGAATGTTTGACCATTCTTCCAGAAGCGCATTTGTGAGGCCAGGCACTGATGTAAGACGAGAAGGCTCGCAGTCTCCAAACTAATTCATCCCAAAGGTAGTGTATTGGATTGAGGTCAGGACTCTGTGCAGTCCAGTCAAGTTCCTCCAACCCAAGTCATGTTGGAATAGGAAGGGGCCATCCCCAAAATGTTCCCACAAAGTTGGAAGCATGAAATTGTCCAAAATGTCTTGGTATGCTGACGCCTTAAGAGTTCCCTTCACTGGAACTAAGGGGCCAGGCCCAACCCCTGAAAAACAATCCCACATCATGATCCCCTCTCCACCAAATGATTTGGACCAGTGCACAAAGCAAGGCCCATAAAGACATGGATGGGCGAGTTTGGGGTAGAGGAACTTGACTGCCCTGCACCTCAACACAATAGAACACCTTTGGAATGAATTAGAGCAGGGGTCTTCAAACTTTTTAAACAAAAGGCCAGCTTACTGTCCTTTCCACTCCCAGTGACTGTGGTCACTGGGAGTGGAAAAGGTCCGAAGGCAGTGGGGAAAAAACAATGCCCTATCCTTGGTGTCAGCAGGAGGAATTGTGTCATCATTGGTGTCATTGGTCCCCATTGTTAATGGTATTGGGAGGAATTGTGCCCCATTATTGGCGTCATTGGGAGGAATTGTGCGCCCCTTCATTCGTTTCAGTGAGGGGGAATTACACCCCATTGTTGGTATCAGTGGATAAAAAAGTGTCCCAAGGGCCTGATAAAAGCAAGCAAAGGGCCACATCTGGCTCCGGGCCGCAGTTTGGAGACCCCTGAATTTGAGGGAAGACTGCGAGCCAGGCCTTCTTTTGCAACATCAGTGCCAGACCTTACAAATTTGCTTCTGGAAGAATGGTTAAAGCTGCAAAGCGTTGGCCAACTCAATATTGAACCCTACAGACTAAGACTGAGATGCCATTAAAGTTCATGTGCATGTAAAGGCAGGTGTCCCAATACTTTTGACAATATACTGTATGACAATCGAAGTCACACACCTGTTATCAGGATGCTGTAATGGGTTAGAGGGATGGTTACATCCATTATCCAGACATAATGAAAATTTTCACCAGCAGACCTTTGTGAAATAAATTTGATTTCAATCAAACATCAAGGTCCCTGAAGAAGTCCTTTGGCGAAGAAACACGTAGTGCGGAGCTACATCATCACGCTGTTTGGATGTTTGGAGATTAGTGCATATACCTTTTAACTGTGACTAATATTCTTATTAAATAAATCAACGCTTTTAAGCTTTTACAGTATCCAAGACTTTATTATTCCCATATAACGTGTTTTGGAGCTGTGAATGTCCATTGGAAGTACACTCTAAGGCAGTATCTTTGCTTGCTTCAAGGCCCATAACAGAATGTGATTTAATGTGGAATTCCCCAAAGCTTACCTGTCATCAGGGGGTCCTGGCCATTTGATAAACGTGCACTCTGCCCGTATGTTGGTGGTCGGCCTTTGTGGTGGTGGGGATGTGATGTGACTCACCTTTAATTTGAAGCTGAAAGATTTTTTACTATAACCTCTTTGGGACTGTTTTTATTGTTATTATTATTTTTACTATTTTACATTTTTCACTTGCCATTATTTGCTTATATTTATTATAGTGCAACACTTTGTTTAATATTTATTCAGACATTGACAAAAGGATATTTATCACCTAACAAGTAAGGCATTCCAAACAATTTGTCAAGCGAAACAACTTTTTTAATACAGTAATGAGTCACAATAACTCCTTACCACCGTGTAGTAATGATCAACAGCTACAGAAGGTGTTTGAGGTTACTGAGGAAAGTATATTCCACAAGTCTACATACTTTTTTTACATTTATGATTGTTTAAATCACTGGCTCAATAAAAATTTGGTAATGTAAAATTTTGATAATCAACATACAATAAAAAAAAAAAAAAAAAAAAGACTGTTTTTCTTTATTATGTGGATAAAAATCAACCACTGATGTAGAAATCTTCTAATTGGCTACAGACCTTTGCACACAAATATAATAAATCACACTGAATTCATTAGACTATTCACGTTGTATCTGGGAAGCCCCTGAAAGGTGCCAAATGTGGCATTGGAGGGGGGGGTTAAGACTAAAATTGAGTTCCCCTCCACCTTATAGTTAAAGCGTTTGTTACCCCAACACTTTATATTTCTGAGACAGTGGGGCACAAAAGTATTTAGTCAGCCACCAATTGTGCAAATTCTCCCACTTAAAAAAATGAGAGAGGCCTGTAATTGTGGTCATAGTTATACCTCAACTACGAGAGACAAAATGTGGAAGCAAATCCAGACAGACAATCACATTGTCTGATTTGGAAAGAATTTATTTGGTGGAAAATAAGTATTTGGTCTCCTACAAACAAGCAAGATTTCTGGCTCTCAGAGACCTGTATCTTCTTCTTTAAGAGGCTCCTCTGCCCTCCACTCATTGCCTGTATTAATGGCACCTGTTTGAACATGTTATCAGTATAAAAGACACCTGTCCACAACCTCAAACAGTCACACTCCAAACTCCACTATGGTAAATAGGGATGAGCTCCGCATTAGATTCAAATGTATTTTCGACTCGAACATCGTCTGTTCGACCGTTCGTCGAAATTTGAACGTTATGGGCCGTTCTCACCAAATTCGAGTGGCGCGTCACGGCCCATAATTCACTGTGGCATTGTGCGCTGATGATTGGCCAAGCATGCACTATGACCCACATGCTTGGCCAATCACAGCGCGCAAAAAAACAGAGAGCCATAATTGGCCAAAGCCAGGGTGTGTAATGTGTTGCGGCAATTAACAGAGAACAGAGAGAGACAGAGAGAGTGTAATTTTTTGCAGGTAGATAGAGCAGGCAGGCAGGCAGGCTAGTCAGTTAATGTTACAGTGTGTAGAGGATATATATACATCCCAGGTGTTGTACATATATTTATACACTGTATAGCTTAGCTAGATCAGTTCTTCCTAATTTACTGGCAGGCAGGTGATTGTGCTATTTAAAGATGTTATCACAGGCATTGACACCCAGCAGGTACAATATTTAAAGGAATTTTTTTATTTTTTATTTTATTTAAGCATCATTAAAATCACTTCTCCTGATGAGGAGCAGTAATTTTAATGATGCTTAAATAAAAAATAAAAAAAATGAAAAATTCCTTTAAATATTGTACCTGCTGGGTGTCTATAGTTTGCCTGTGAAAATGTCTTTGAGAACCCGGGTCTTGCCCGAGGGAACATGTATCAATGGAAAAAAAGTTTTAAAAACGGTTGTATTTCAGGAGTCCTGCTCCTGAAAAAACAACCGGTTTTTAAACTTTTTACCATTGATACATGTTCCCTGAGGCAAGACCCGGGTTCTCAAAGACGTTTTACGACAATAACTTGCATATTAGGCTTTAAAATTAGCACTTTTGAATGTTCGAGTCCCATAGACGTCAATGGGGTTCTAAATGTTCGCACAAACATACGGTCCGTTCGAAGGTCCTGGTGCGAACCAAACGGAAGGGGGGGGGGGGGGTGTTCGGCTCATTCCTAATGGTAAAGCCCAAAGAGCTGTCGAAGGACACCAGAAAGAAACTTGTAGACCTGCACCAGGCTGGGAGGACTGAATCTGAAATAGGCACGCAGCTTGGTGTGAAGAAATCAACTGTGGGAGCAATAATTGGAAGACATATAAGACCACTAATAATCTCCCTCGATCTGGGGCTCCACGCAAGATCTCACCCTAAGGGGTCGAAATTATCACAAGAACCGTGAGAAAAAATCCCAGAACCACACGGGGTGACCTAGTGAATGACCTGCAGAGAGCTGAGACCAACGTAACAAAGGCTACTATCAGTAACACATTATGCCACCAGGGACTCAGATCCTGCAGTGCCAGACGTGTCCCCCTGCTTAAGCCAGTACATGTCCAGGCCCGTCTGAGGTTTGATAGAGAGCATTTGGATGATCCAGAAGAGGATTGGGAGAATTTCATATGGTCAGATGAAACCAAAGTAGAACTGTTTGGTAGAAACACAACTCGTCATTTTTGAAGGAGAGAGAATGCTGAGTTACAACCAAAGAACACCATACCTACTGCGAAGCATGGGATTGGCAACATCATGCTGTTTCTCTACAAAGGGAACAGGACAACTGATCCGTGTACACGAAAGAATGAATGTGGCCATGTATCGTGAAATTTTGAGTGCAAACCTCCTCCCATCAGCAAGGGCATTGAAGATGAAACGTGGCTGGGTCTTTCAGCATGACAATGATCCAAAACACACCGCAAGGAAGAAGTGGCTTCGTAAGAAGCATTTCAAGGTCCTGGAGTGGCCTAGCCAGTCTCCAGATCTCAACCCCATAGAAAACCTTTAGAGGGAGTTGAAAGTCTGTGTTGCCCAGCGGCAGACCCAAAACATCACTGCTCTAGAGGAGATCTGCATGGAGGATGGGCCAACATACCAGCAACAGTGTGTGACAACCTTGTGAAGACTTACAGAAAACGTTTGACCTCTGTCATTGCCAAGAAAGGATGTATAACAAAGTATTGAGATTAACTTTTGATATTGTCCAAATACTTATCTTCCACTATAATTTGCAAATACATTCTTTACAGATCAGACAATGTGATTGTCTGGATTTGTTTCCACATTTTGTCTCTTATAGTTGAGGTATACCTATGATGACAATTAGAGGCCTCTCTCATCTTTTTAAGTGGGAGAACTTGCACAATTGGTGGCTGACTAAATACTTTTTTGCCCCACTGTACGTGCCTGCTGTACCATGTAGTTGTATGAAAAAAATGCCCTGTTCTCTTTGTAGTTCTTCCTTTGTGTGAAATCCCTGGTGTTCCTGCCAGCCCCTCTACTTTACCATTAAAAACTGACCACAGGAAGCAGGAGAACACATCGTGGTCAATTCTCTAACTATGCTGGGAACTCAGTGTGTTCTCCTCCAATGAGACTTCTCTTGGCACCCCCCGCTGCACAGCTATTCACTGGGAAGATCAGTGTACTGCTGCTTCTCCTCCCCCACCTCGTATGCAGCTGAGAACAGAGGAAATGTGATAACTTATAAAAAAGGGAAATAAATATTTATAATTTATTTTTAAATATTTATACAAAAATGTTTTGACTTTCATTGCTATTTTAAACTAAGAGACGGTTCACACTGGGGCGACCTGAGATCCGACTTCAAGATGCCCCAATTCTCGCAAGAAAATGAATAGAAGTGAATGGGAGCCGTCTTAATGTGCCCTACTGAAGTCGCTCCGACTTCAGAAAAGGTTCCTGTACTACTTCAATCCGACTTTTAGGCGACGTGTACCCATTGATTTCAATGGAAGTCGCCTCCAAGTCGGATACCCATTCACAGTGAGGCCACTTTACAGGAAGTCGTCCCAGTGTGAAACTGTTAAAAAAAATGGCGTGGGGTCCCCCGCAAATCCATACCAAACCCGTATCTAAACACGCAGACCGGTCGGTCAGGAAAGGGGGTGGGGATGGGCGAGCGCCCCCCCCTCCTGAACCATACCAGGCGGCATGCCCTCAACATGGGGTGGGTGCTTTGGGGCACCCTGTGGCCCCCCCACCCCAAAGCACCTTGTCCCCATGTTGATGGGGACAAGGGCCTCATCCCGGCAACCCTGGCCATTGGTTGTCGGGGTCTGCGGGCGGGGGTCTTATTGGAATCTGGGAGCCCCTTGCCCGTCCCCACCCCCTTTCCTTACCGGCCGGTCTGCGTGCTCGGATAAGGATCTGGTATGGATTTAGGGGGGACCCCATGCTGTTTTTTCGGCATAGGGAGTTTCCCTTGAAATCCATACCAGACCTAAGGGCCTGGTATGCTCTTAGAGGGGGAACCCATACCGTTTTTTTATTTAAAATTTTGCATCGAGTTCCCCCTTCTGGAGGCGACTTCAAGTCGTGTTGTAAGTCGCGTTGTGATTCATATTTAAGACGTGTTCAAGTTGACTCCCAAAGTCGTGCTGAAAGTCATGTTGCCCCAGTGTGAACCGGCTCTAAATGGGTTGTTTTACAAGATTGTTTACAACCACTTTAAGGTGAAGGGCTTGTTTAATTCCCAGAATCAGGTTAGCTGAGAAGGTGGTCTATGCCTTTTTTTTCATAACTTTCCTAATGTGAACATCAGCACCTAAAAAGGATCTAATAGTTTTAGCAGATTTAGTAATCATTTATTATCAGGAGGCACATCAGGACTATATCCAGCTTATATAGTTCAGTAATTGGCCTGCATATGCACACTGTTCATCTCTGGGTAAAAGGTTATTGTACCTATAATGAAGAATTATGGCAAGACAATCTAAGCAGACAAATGAGCAAAGGCAGACACCAAATCAGTGACACTTTGGAAAACCTGGCACTTATTATACAAGACGCCAAACACTACATATTTTACACAGGTATTTAAGCAGGAAATGTAAACAGTTTTTAAGGAAAATAAGAACTCTTTAATAGCAGCAATTATTCTAAAATGAAAATGTGAACAAGTTCTTCGGAGCTATGTGGCAGTCTGCATCACTTTCACACTTGGATTTTCTCCACATGTGGAACATTTTGTTGTAAGAGTCATTCTCCTCGTAGTGGCTTGGGCCATGCTTCAAAGTGTACGTTTACCAGCAATACATTACGTTTTTTTTTTTTTTTGTATGGACATCAAATTGCAGAGTTTATCTTCGGTTGACTAAACATACACATTCCACTGGCTGCTCCATCATTTCCTGTGACTGGGGCTGAAACAAAACCTTTCTGTTCTCCCCACATTGTTCTGATTAACGATTCTCTTTGATATTGAATAATTCTGAATGTAGAGAGATGTAACAAATAAATATATGGTATTTTCAATAATTGGCTTTATACATTTAATGTTAAAACTCTTTTTATGCTTATCATTAACAGCACCGTTTTAGCGACACATCTGGTTTGGATAAAGCTTACCCTACATTCTAGGTGGAATTCTGCTCTTTTCCTTGCTAGGTTCCCTAAGTCATTTCCTTGACTCATTCATAAAATCGGAGCCTTGTGCTGTGTGATTCCTCCAGGATTGACAGGGTACTTAGAAGTAGTGATAGGATATACATGTTTAAACACAATAAACAAGGGATTGAATGGTGCATAGTGCTAGTCAAAAATTCCCCTGGTACCTTTGAACAATGTTCTGTATGGTTTGGAGAATAAATGTGCTGCTTTGTTTTTTCATTTTGTTTTTAAAGGGACCCTGTCGCCAGACATTTTTTTTTAACAAAAGTCTTCCTAAAAGTTTATATGTGCATTTATTCATGTTATTTATTTGTAAATGTCTCCCTTGTGTAGACATTCCAAAGACCTCATTCCGCTGGTGGGAAACGTCAGATCTTTATGTGATGTCAGAAGTCCAGAATCACTCAAGGGACAATATCCCTTGAGTATTATTCTTCAACCCCCCCCCCCCCCCCCCCCCCCGGCTGCTACATAAAATGTTGTGGGGAGGTGAAGGGAGAGGCAAAGTAAACTAACTAGCATAGAGAGCAATAGGACATTCCCAGAAGACGGGAGGGCTTTGACATGTTTCCACGAATGCCCCGTACACACGATCGGAAAATTCCAACAACAAAAGTCCGATGTGAGTTTTGAATGGAAATTCCGACCGTATGTATGCGCCATCAGACTTTTGCTGTCAGAATTTTGCCAAGAAAAGATTTGAGAGCAGCTGTAGCAATTCCGATGCGCAAAATTCTGATGCATGCTCGGAAACAATTCGACACATGCTCGGAAGCATTGAACTTAATTTTCTAGGCTCGTCGTAGTGTTGTGCATCATTGCGTTCTTGACGGTCGAAAGTTCAGAGAACTTTTGTGTGACCATGTGTATGCAAGCCAAGCTTGAGCGGAATTCCGTCGGATAAACCATCCAAGGTTTTTCCGACGGAAAATCTAATCGTGTGTACGCTGCATAAAGGTTTTGGACCAAAATTCGTTGTCCCTTAACCACTTCAATACAGTGCACTTAAACCCCCTTCTTACCCAGACCAATTTTCATCATGCAACACTGTACCCAAATAAAAATTGCATCCTTTTTTTTCACACAAATAGAGATTTCTTTTGGTGGTATTTAATCACTCGTGGGTTTTTTATTTTTTGCGCTATAAAAAAAAAAGACGGTAGATTTTGTGAAAAAATTGCATTTTCTTTGTTTCTGTCATAAAATTTAGCAAATTAGTATTTTTTCTTCATAAACGGGTGACAGGGCAGGTCACTGGTGGGTGACGGGTGACAGGGCAGGTCACTGGTGGGTGACGGTGACAGGGTACGGTCACTGGTGGGTGACGGTTGCACCGCTGATGGCAGTCTATTTATGTGACAGGTGCACTTTATCGGTGACTGTTGGGTGACTGGTGACAATTGGGGGGGGCAAAGGGACAGATGTGGTGTTTGTGCAGACACTACAGTAACACAGAACTGTAACTCACTGCTTCTAGCTCTTCTCTCCTCACACTGGAAACGATGCGTGAGGGGAGAAGAGCTGGTAACAGTTAGTTACAGCTCTTTGTTTACACTAGTGATCAGAGCTGATCACGTAGTACACAGCCCTGACCAATGGCTGTGTACCATTGTCGGTGATGAGCAGTGTTCCCGGGAACACGCTGCCATCGACGGGCACGCGCGGCGTGATCGCGCGCCGTGCACTTTGGGGGTGTTGCCATGCGTGATCAGCCGTGACTTCATCACGGCCAATCACGTGGTTAACAGCGCATCCGCGCCGCTGTTCACCCCTGTCGGTAACGAGCGGTGTCTCTGTGACACGCCGCTACCGACAGTATAGGGATGCGCGCATTCCCTATTCAAATGACTGCACGTCATATGACGTGCAGTCAGGATATTGGAGTCCTCCGCCCGCCGTCATTTGATGGTGGGCGGTGGACAAGTGGTTAAAGGGTAGGAAAACATGCAAAGTTTTATTATGCTTTCACCCCCACCCACCTAAGTAGGTCTAGACCCTCATCCCCAATATCCATACTTACCTAGATCTTGCCCTGAGCCATGTGGCAGATTACATCCCTCTGCTGATGTTTTGATCTGACATCCCAATTGCATAGCTTGGCACCATAGTCTTCTGTGGGTGCTGATAGAGGGAACCATTACCTTTATTTGCAGCACAGAAATAAATGGGGCCAAAATGTACAAATGCCAGACATTTGAATGTAAAGAATGAATAAGTATAGTCATTTGGAAGAGGAGGGTGGGCTAAACCTACTTTGGGGACAAAACGATAAAGAAAGTTCTAAATAATATCTAAAGGCTCACACAGGGCTGAGTTTTGATCAATGTAGCCTGCAGGCAGGCAGGCAGGCAGGCAGGCAGGCAGGCAAGTTTTGGGGACCACTTCCAATTCACAATAGCAGGAGATTGTGACTGGCTCTCCATGGAGCCGGTTCACATATCTTTGATGCGGCTCTGGTGAATTTGCACTGTGTCCTGTACGTCTTTTGGTCCGTTTCAAGTCTGAAATCGGACCTGGAGTGGTGAAAAGGGGACCCACCGGATCCCTGCTGTGAGTTGCATGCGGCTTAGATGTAAACCCAGCCTTATGTTTTAAGGACAGGAATGCATCAGCCAGGTTTTACACTGGCAGTCTCCATAATGTGCATCTGCCTGCTCAGCAGGGGATCTCTCCGCTGATCCCCACTGAGCAGGTGAATGACAGGACACAGCCCTGCTGTTCTCTATGGGGCTGTCAGATGGAAACGGACTGCCTGTCCATTTCCATCTGACTGTCATCCGATCCACCGAACAGATGGGGATTTCCCAATCTGTCTGTTTTTGGCGGACAGGATCAAATTGGACACTGGCAGTTGACACATGTCCGCTGACATCTGCTGCTCCATAGAGAGCATTGGCTGGTCCAATTAGGTCTGCTGAGAAAAACTGACAGGCGGACCTGATCGGACCGCCATGTGAAACCAGCCTTAAAGTGCAGATCTGGGTATTCTTGTTTTGTCTTTAACAACCCTGATGCTGCGTACACCCGACCGTTTTTCGGGTTGTAAAAAATGAAATTTTTGTTGGTCTAGAAAAAACAAAGTTATTTTCAACCCGATCGTTAAAATGGCCTTGCCTACACACGTTCGTGAAAAAAAAATGCTCTAGCAAAGCGCGGTGACGTACAACACGTACGACGGCACTATAAAGGGGAAGTTCCATTCGGATGACGCCACCCTTGGGGCTGCTTTTTCTGATTTTGTGTTAGTAAAAGACGATTTGCGCTTTTCAGTCCGTTACAGCGTGATGAATGTGCTATCTCCATTACGAACGCTAGTTTTACCAGACTGAGCGCTCCCGTCTCATAACTTGCTTCTGAGCATGCGCGTTTTTTTCACGTCGTTAAAGCCCATACACAACCATTTTTTACGACGTTAAAAGCGACAACGTTAAAAACGTTGTGAAAAATTAGAGCATGATCTAAATTTGTAATGTCCATTTTTTACATCGTGAAAAATGCTCTGGAGCCCACACATGATTGCTTTTAATGACATTAAAAAAATTTAATTTTTACAACCTGAAAAACGGTTGTGTGTACGCGGCATTAGCCCCAATTAATGGGCCTCATTCCATTATTTAACAATAAAAAACTCTGCGCCACAGGCTAAACAAAAAACAAAGGGGGGAACAGATAAATGTGATTATGGCTGCTGCAGCCTTCAAAATGTGTCTAACTTCCACATTTGTGAACTCTATAAATGTGTATACAGACTATGCTGCCAAAAATCTGAATCAACGTTACAACAGTTTACTACATATAAGAGTGCAGAAAAATAAATAAATGAACAGCACCAAAAAAATACAACAAATGTCCAATGTATCAGTAAGTCCAAGTCAAATAATAGTTGCTCAAAAAACAAAAGTTAAGGTGCTGGTGCCATTAGTGACAGATAAACATGTGACCACTTACAGGTGATCCAGGTGACCCCATCGTGTAGGTGACTACACGATAGGTGTACCTTCTATTGCTAGATAGGTCTCACTGTGTTTTTTTTGGTTGGACCCACTGTTTATCTTTTCGAGGCCACGCAGGACCTCTTGCCTGACGAAGAGGTCCTGCGTGGCCTCGAAACGTTGCACTTCTTGTGATGCTTTCTTTGCATTAAAACTTTTGGAAGTTATATACGATCCGTGGTATGCTGACAAATATGTTCATATGGTTGATTGTTCCAGTACCCAGCTGGTGATCGCTTTAGCACCCATTTTTGTATTTATGAGCCGTTTCTCCAGGAAGGTGTGAGATTGGAATAATAACTAATACTAATACCACTGTGTATCTTGTCACCAACTTGACCATTCAAATGTACCAGGATGCGATTCCTTCCAATGCCATACACCACCACTCAAAAAACTGTATAAGGGAAGGGTTCATTGCGCAAACCAGACAACTTTATTAAACTACTGTATATAAAACCCTACAGTTACACCACACCCACATGTATAATTGCCTAAGGATCAGGACCAGGTACATACTTATGTTATGTTATGCGCTTATGGTTAAGTAGGGTGGCACCGTTTAGAGATCAGAAGCTGGCTTGTGCTCCAGGGATGGGATGTAATCTGGGGTAGGCTTCCTGAAGATGTTCAATTACAGATGAAACTAGTTGAGGCAGTTCCACAGCTGATACCTTACATCCCATCCCATGGAGCGCATGTCAGGGCAAAAAAACAAAACAAAAACATATTTATTTTCTCTGGAATATATGCACATTTCACCATATTTACAATATGTAATATGTACAACTGTGAGCACAGGACCAAACAAAAGAAAACGTTGTTGGTGCCCGAAATATACAATGCACTCTATGATGCAACGGCAAACCAGTTTACTGTATTTAAATAAAGCAGCACAAACTAACCACCATATGCTTGAGATTTAGAGAAGCACAACTGAAAGTTTTAGCATTGCATCATTTCAGACAAAAGGAATCTGTTTCAGCTGTAGAATTACCCGTACTACAGCCAGTATTTGGGGAAATTCCTCATTTCCTACACTATGCCAATTATGCTAAAAGGTTTCTGGTCTGGATCTATTTTCAGAGAACTGTATGCTAGTAAGAAATGTAAAACAAAAAGTGATATATAAATATTACACAGGTAATGTATTTAAACCATCAAAGGGCTGAAATTTAGATAATCATGCTTTGATTTTTCCTAAAGGAGTTTTTCACTTTAACCATTTAAGGACCAAGCCTAATTTTTTACACTTGGGGCCGGATTCAGAAAGTATTTACGTCAGCGTATCAAGAGATACGCCGCGTAAATATTAAGAATAGCCGGCGTATCTTTTTTTGCTATTCAGAAAAGAAGATACGCCGGAATTCTGCTAATATAAGAGCGGCGTAATTCTGTTACATCGTCGTATATTAGTTGCAGTTTTTACGCTGGCCGCTAGGTGGCGCTTCCGCCGTTTTACGCGTTGAATATGTAAATGAGGGATTTACGGCGATTTCCGAACGTACTTGCAGCCGGCCGCCGTAGTTTACGTCGTTTGCATTAGCTTTATAGCAGCGTAAGGTTACCCCTGCTATAGGAGGCTTAGCCAATGTTAAGTATGGACGTCGGGACATCGTCGAATTGTACGTCGGTTACGTCGTTTGCGTAAATCGTTCGGGAAGGGGGCTTGACGTTAGTTACGTTCACGTCGTTTACATTGACAAAAAGCGATGTGATTTCGGGCATGCGCACTGGTAACGTCCAAAAAAAACGTCAATTACGTGGGGTCATGATTCATTTACATGAATCACGCCCCCCACTTCAGAAATTTGAATTACGCGCTGTTACGACGGGCACTTTACGCTACGCTGCCGCATATTATGGAGCAGTGCTTTCTGAATAAGGCATTTGCCCATAATATTTGCAAAGGCGTAGCGTAAACACCATACGCTTCACCGCCGGAAAGATACATGAAATGTATCTGAATCCGGCCCTTGGTGTTTACAATTTTTTTTGCTAGAAAATTACTTAGAACCTCTAAACATTATGGCCCAGATTCAGGAAGCAATTACGCCTGTCTAACTGGTGTTAGACAGGAGTAATTTCAAATTTTGCGCGCCGTATCACTAGTTTGAATCCTCAAACCATGATACGGCGGCTTCGGGCTTCGATCCGAGAGGCTTACGTCTTCGTAAGCCTTCGGATCTACGCTGCGATATATTTGCGGCCGCTGGGAGGAGTTTGCGTCGTTTTCATGCGTCGGGATATGCAAATGTGTTTTTACGGCGATCCACGAAGATACGAGTGGTCTTCGCAATCGCTTTCGTCTATTTTTTTTTACGTACTGTTAGACCAGCTTTTTGCTGGTATAACGGTACGTAGCCCATGTTAAGTATGGCCGTCGTTCACGTGTCGATTTATTTTTTATTTTTTATTTTTTACGTAACTCGTTCGGGACGAGGATCGTGCGTAAACGACGCTACTCAAACAACGAATGACGTAACAACGTGTTTTCGCGCAATGCGCGGCGGGAAATTTGCGAACGGAGCATGCGCAGTTCGATCGCTGCGGGAACGCGCCTATTTTAAATGATTCACGCCCCCTACTCGCGTAGATGGATTGCGACGGGAGAAATACACTACGCTGCCGTCGTTTACTGGACAAAATCTACCTGGATTCCACGTAGAGCCAGGTAAAATACGGCGGCGTAGTGTATTTGGGAAACGCTACGATAATCTAATTGTATCTGAATCTGGCCCTATATTTTTTTTTTCAGAAGCCTAGAGAATAAAATGGTGGTCGATGCAATACTTTATATCATACCGTATTTGCGGGAAAAAAATACACTTTTTTAAATAAAAAAATAAGAAAACAGTAAAGTTAGCCCAATTTTTTTTATATTGTAAAAGATAATGTTACGCCAAGTAAATTTATACCCAACATGTCATGCTTCACCAGCCCGTGGAATGGCGACAACCGTTGACACTTAAAAATCACCATAGGCGACGTGTAACCACTTCAGCCCCTGAAGATTTGGCACCTTAATGACCAGGCCATTTTTTGCAATTCGCCACTGCGTCGTTTTAACTAACCATGGTGCGGGCGTGCGACTTTGTAAAAAAAAAAAAAAAATGTACGTCCTTTGTTTCCCCACAAATAGAGCTTTATTTTGGTGGTATTTGATCACCTCATTTTTTTTTTGCGCTATATACAAAAAAAGAGTGTCAATTTGGAAAAAACACAATGGCCGGGATTCACATAGCCGGGCGTATCTTTGTGCGGGCGTAGCGTATCTTATATACACTACGCCGCCGCAACTTAGAGAGGCAAGTGCTGTATTCACAAAGCACTTGCTCCCAAAGTTACGGCAGCATAGCGTAAGTCCGCGTAATTCAAAATAGCTAGGCAGTGGGCGTGTTTTATTAAAATGTATCGTGACCCCATGCAAATGAGTGTCCGAACGAACGGCGCATGCGCCGTCCGTGGACGTATCCCAGTGCGCATGTTCAGAATCACGTCGGATAAAATGCCTAAGTGACGTTGGCGCGCAATGTTTACGACGTGTAAACGTAACCTACGCCCAGCCCTATTCATGTACTACATAAACAGTGTAAACAACGTAAAATTTGATGGCGTCGTTCCCTGGCCCATACCTTTGCATTACCTGCGCCTGCTATAGCAGGGGTAACTTTACGCCGGACGTAAGCCTTATGCAAAACGCGTATATGAAGCGGTCGGGCACACCTACGTTCGTGAATCGGCGTATCTCGCCCATTTGCATATTTATCATGGAAACGCCGAATGCGTCCAGCTTAACTATGCGCCCACGATACGCCGGCGTAGGCAAGTTACGTCGGACGGCTGAAGCCATGTTTTTCAGCGTATCTCGCTTTGTGAATCGGCGCAAAGATGCAACGGCGCACATTAAAAATTACGGTGGCGTATCTGGAGATATGCCGACGTAGCTATTTAGTGAATCCCGGCCACCATTTTTTTACTTATTTCTATAATAAATATCCCTAAAATATAAAAAAAAAAAAAATCTTCCTCAGTTTAGGCCAATATGTATACTTCTACATATTTTTGGTAAAAAAATCGCAATAAGGGTATCTTGATTGGTTTGCGCAAAAGTTATAGGCCCGGATCCACAAAGGCTTTACGCCGGCGTATCTCCAGATACGCCGCCGTAATTTCAAATGTGCGCCGTCGCATCTTTACACCGATCCACAAAGCAAGATACGGCGAAAAACATGGCATCAGCCGTCCGACGTAACCTGCCTACGCCGGTGTATCGTGGGCGCATAGTTACGCTGGCCGCATTCGGCGTTTCCATTAAAAATATACAAATGAGCAAGATACGCCGATTCACAAACGTAGATGCGTCCGTCACTGTAAGCTACGCCGTTTACATAAGGTGTACGTCCGGCATAAAGTTACCCGTGCTATATGAGGCGCAGCCCATGTTAAGGTATGGACGTCGGAACAGCCGTCAAATTTTACGTTGTTTACGTAAGGCGTACGTGAATGCGCCTGGGCGTAAGTTACGCTCACGTTTGAAGTATCTTAGGAATTCTAGCCGGCGTAATTCGAAGCATGCGCAAAGGGATACGTTCATGGACGGCGCATTTGCCTTTCGTTCGGCCATGCATCTACATGGGGTCACGCTTCATTAGCATACAACACACCCCCTACCTGCCTACTTTGAATTACGCAGGCTTACACCGGCTCATTTACGATACAGCGCCGTAAATTAGGACGCAAGTGCTTTGTGAATACTGCACTTGCCTCTCTAAGTTGCGGCGGCCTAGCATAAAAAAGATACGCTACGCCGCTCTAAAGATACGCCGCCCTACGTGAACCATAGTGTCTACAAAATAGGGGCTATATTTATGGCATTAATATTATTATTATTTTTTTTTTTACTAGTAATGGCGGTGATCTGCGATTTTTATCGGGACTGCAACATTGTGGGGGACAGATCGGACACTTTTTTGGGACCAGTGATATTTATACAGCGATCAGTGCTATAAAAATGCACTGATTGCTGTATAAATCACACTGGCAGGGAAGGGGTTAGCTGAGTGTCCTAGGGAGTGATTCTAACTGTGGGGGGATGTGACTGACTGGGTGAGGAGACCGATCGTTGACTCCTAATGGTCTGAAAACGACCTGAAGTACAGCTACTACGGCTTACCCAGTATAACTGTGGCGGCTGATCGGGAAGTGGTTAAAAAAGGCTGCAGGTTACAAGTTGATACCTCACATGTGTGGTTTGAATACCGTTAACATATGCAGGCACGACTTACATATGCGTTCGCTCTGGTAAATCTAAGCCTAAGTGCCCTTCCAAACAGAGTTCTAAAATAGCTAAACTCCTTCACTGGGCAGGGTTAAGAGATGTCTGGCGAGAAGTCAATCCACGCACGAAGGACTACACACACTTTTCCGCGCCCCACAACTCCTTTGCCAGGATCTACCACATTTTCACCCACGCCACGACAATCCCTCTAATCAGTAGCTCCAGGATCGTAGATTCCCCCCTTTCAGACCACTCCATGGTCACCTTGACAACACAGAGACCAATGGGTTCTAGAAGCCCGCTCCGCTGGCATCTACGGGAGTCTCTTCTGAGCGACCTGATACAATGCTCCTTATTGGAGGAGGCCATTAAAGAATACTTTCTTATTATTGCGACGAGCGAGCTATCCCCATCTACGGTCTGGGCGGCGCATAAGTCGGTTATCAGAGGACAACTGTTACAGTTGGCTGCTAAACTCAGAGCGTATCATAGGGCCGATACGATTAAATTTACAGAGGAATTTTGCACGTTGACAAAAACTCACAAACGCCATCCCACGACCGAATCTCTCGCTCGGCTAGACAAAGCCCGTGCCCTCCTTAACCCCTCCCTGACAACAGCGGCCGAACAACACCTTCGGTGGACCGGGGCTAAATTCTACTCCCAAACTGACAGGTTAGGCTCATGTCTGGCTACCAAGCTGAGTCCCAAACAGCGCTCGCTAGCTTTCCCTAAAATCCGGGCAACCACGGGGGAACTGATGCAGAACCCAACTAAGATTATGGATGCTTTCTTATGGTTCTACTCTGACTTATACAAACCTGTCCGTTCTCTCCCCAACGCGACACAGAATTTTTTTTTGGACGATCTTCCATTACCGTCTTTGTATAAGGACCATAGGGAGGCCCGTTCACTCAGGAGGAGGTTCTGGATACCATTAAAACCCTTAAACTAGGTTCCTCTCCAGGTCCGGATGGCTTCTCCACTGGTTACTATAAGAAATTTGGTGTATGTCTGGCCCCTCACTTGATGCGGATGTTTAACTCTCTCAGGGATGCAGCCCTTTTGGGTGCGGACTTAAATTCTGCGTATATCTCGATGATTCCGAAACTGGATAAGGACCCTAGCGAGGTTTGCAATTATCGCCCTATTTCCCTGATTAACAATGACATTAAAACTATGACCACAGGAACACAAATGCGCATTATACGCTGATGACCTCCACCTGTCCCCATAGCCTAGCAGGGCGGAAGTGACGTTATAACGTCAGTCCCGCCCATGCGTCTTAAAGGCACATTTCTTTGTTGTAATTTTTTCAAATGACAAAATTTCCATTTTTTTTTTGCATTTAAATCTAAATATGAGATCTGAGGTCTTTTTTACCCCAGATCTCATATTTAAGAGGACCTGTCATGCTTTTTTTCTATTACAAGGGATCTTTACATTCCTTGTAATAGGAATAAAAGTGATACATTTTTTATTTATTTTTCAAGTGTAAAAAATAATAAAATAAATAAGAAAAAATAAATTTAAAGAGCCCCATCCCGACGAGCTTGCACGCAGAAGCGAACGCATACGTGAGTAGCGCCCACATATGAAAACGGTGTTCAAACCACACAAATGAGGTATCGCCGCGATCGTTAGAGCGAGAGCAATAATTATAGCCCTATATCTCCTCTGTATCTCAAAAAATGCAACCTATAGAATTTTTTAAACGTCGCCTATTGAGATTTTTAAGGGTAAAAGTTTGACACCATGCCACGAGCGGGCGCAATTTTTAAGCGTGACATGTTAGGTATCATTTTACTCGCCGTAATATTATCTTTCACAATATATAAAAAAATTGGCCAAATGTATTAGTGTCTTATTATTTAATTTAAAAAAGTGAATTTTTTCCCAAAAAAGTGCGCTTGTAAGACCGCTGTGCAAATATGGTGTGACAAAAAGTATTGCAATGATCGCCATTTTATTCTCTAGGGTGTTAGAAAAAATATATATATATATAATGTTTGGGGGTTTTAAGTAATTTTCTAGCAAAAAAAAACAGTTTTAGTCTTGTAAACACCAAATCTGAAAAACACATAAGTGGTTAAACAACTTTCCAGTAATTTCACCTTCACCTTCACCTTGGGCTCCCTCGCAAATTCCATACCTAGGTATCAAATTAACGCCTGATGTCAATGACCTTTTCAAAGCAAACTACCCCCTATGGTCCTTAGATGTAAAGGAGACATTGAACGTTGGTCCAGATGTGGTCTGTCCTGGTTGGGCAGAGTACATGCGGTTAAAATGACCCTTCTCCCACGTCTTTTGTACTTATTCCGCTCTCTCCCAATTCCGGTAAAGAAACAATTCCTCGGCAAATTCCAATCGGATATTGTCTGCTTTGTTTGGGGTAAGAAAGGATATAGGTTTCCCTCGAGTATACTTTTCCCCCTAAAAACACAGGGAGGTCTGGGGCTTCCTAACCTATGGGATTACTATCAAGCAGCGCAACTGGCACAACTGTCGACGGTCTTCTCTAGGGGCCCGAAACCTGATTGGCTCCTTATAGGATGACAAGCTACCCCTTTAAATACCATTGATTATCTTCTGGGGTGTGACCCCAAACATAGACCAGCAATAATGTTTCCCACACTCTCCCACTTATTAGCCCTCTGTTCCAAACTATCTGCCCTACACACCCTGATATCCCCCCTGAAGCCCCTAACACATTTATTTCATAATCCTGACTTCCCCCCAGGGTTGAATATCGAGGCATTTCGGTGGTAGACGGATAGAGGTCTCTACAGGATAGGGCACTCTCTCTCTGCAGCGGGCACGCTTTCCCTATTACACTGCAGGAAAAAACTAGACATGCCCGATTCTGAACTCTTTAGATTTTCCCAAATCTCCCACTTCCTACATTCCATTTGGACGGATAAAGCAGTGCCCCCAACCATAACTCCTTACGAACACTGGTGTTCGAATACGATGGATCAGGGGGAGGAATCTTGTTGATATATACAGCTCTGATGTCTAAGACGGAAAAGCCATCTTATGCACAGGTCTGGGAGGAGGACACAAACACCTCATGGAACACTGCGGTCTGGTATCGTTTATCAAATCGGGCGTATAAAGGTATTCTCAATAACTGTCTCATAGAAGCAAGTCTTAAAATTATGCTTAGGTGGTATTATGTTCCTTCCAGGCTGGCAAGAATGTATCCAGGGACCTCACCACTCTGTTTTAGAGGCTGCGAGCTGGGGGGATCCATGTTTCACACTTGGTGGTCCTGTCCCCTGCATAGATCCTTCTAGAGGAAGGTTTTTCGTACCATTGGCTCCCTGATGGAGACAGTAGTGACTCCTCATCCTAGTATAGCGCTCTTAAATCATTGTATTCCTAGCCTTTCTAAACAATCCCAGATACTATCATTTTTCATTTTATTAGGAGCCAAAATGACCATAGTCAAGTCGTGGAAGAAACCTACGGTCTCCTTCATGAGGTTTAGGAGAAAAGTCTCCTAGATAATGGCGCAAGAGCAAATCGCTGCTAAATGTTCGCACCAAACTAAAAAATTTAGATCCACTTGGGAACAGGCAGAGACTGGCCATTGGGACTACCGGGAGTTTCCCAGTGGGCCGATGGCTCAGTGGGCCGGTCAGGTGCAGTCCTTGAGCCACTCCTCTCTGACAGTGAGTAATCGCGATTTCACTCCTGTCAAGAGAAGCAGCAGCTGTCACTTGCTGGAGTGAGTATTAGCCTTTTTGCTCCCTCCCGCCCTATAGGGGGAGATAGACAACCGGCAGACTTTCCTTCCTCTCTCCCCTTATCACTTGTCACATGACTGGAGAGAGGAACAATGCTGCCTTTCTGGAGAGCTGTGAATAATTACATGTGGGAGGGGGAGAAAAGGGGGCACTCTTATTTCAAGGGGGGACACACTGTTGGGGGGCACTTTGATGGGGACACCCTGGTGCAATGGGGACACTCTGATGCAAGGGGGAAACTCTGATGAGGGATACTCTAATGCAATGGGGGACACTGATGCAGTGGGGGACATGCTGATGCAAAGGGGGCTCTCTGGTACAAGGGGGGACACTGATTCAAAGGGGAACACTCTAATGCAAGGGAGGCACTCTGATGCAAGGGGGAACATTTTGATGTAAGGGGAGACACTGTATTGCAAAGGGAGCTCTCTGGTGCAAGGGGGAACACTCTGATGCAAGGGGGGACACTCTGATGCAAGGGGGCACTCTGATGTAAGGGGGACTCTCTGATACAAGGGGGGACACTGAAGGGAAACACTAATGCAGAGGGACTCTCTGCAAGGGGATCTCTGATGCAAGGGGGGACACTCTGATGTAAGGGGGACTCTGATGGGGGACACTCTGATGCAAGAAAAATTCTGATGGGGGACACTCTGATGCAAGGGAGACTCTGATGGGGGATACTTTGATACAAGAGGGGCTCTGATGCAAGGGGGACTCTCTGATGCAAGGGGGCTCTGATGGGGGGACACTGATGTAAGGGGGACTCTGATGCAAGGAGGACACTTAAAATTAAAGTGGGCCGGTCTGGGTGAAGTCCAGGGCCAAATTTTTGTCCCAGTCCAGGCCTTGACCAATACACATGTTTTCCTTTTGCAACTATATATACTCTGATTAAACCAAGAGTCCTTTGGTAAAATCAATTGGCCAAAAGTGAAGATCTACTGATTCTCTCGCCCCTTTGCTGGCACACTGTTGACCAAGAGATTCCAAGCCTGCCCACCACGGCAAGGTAGACTGTTCTAGGGCAGGACCTACACTAAGCTACCCTACTGGATGCTAGTCATCCTTTTTCTAACGTTGGATGTATGTTTGTAGTAGGCCTCATCCTATAATCTGTGTGTGCGATCTACTCTCTCGTAATTTGGTTGTCTGTGTGCATCTATCTAAAGCATGGAGCGGTCAGTTTATGTACATTTGGACATCGTCTGTTAGTTTAGGTCAGTGCATGCCAGTCATTGTATGTTGACCAGTGTGTTAGTAAATAAATGTTAGTCCTGTTTTTACCTGGGCATGTAGCCCAACTTATCTGCAAGGCACCCCATTTTCTCTGGACCCTCTTGGTGGTAGATAAGTGCATATAGGTGGGGCCAGGGGGTAGTACCATTACGCTGGGCGTGGGGAAGTGTGGACAGATGAAACTTGGGGGGAAAGTTCCACTGGCCACACTCACCCTATACTCAGGGAGATAGCGTACCCTCTTGGTGGTAGATAAGTGCATATAGGTGAGGGCAGGTGGTATTACCAGTATGCTGGGTGTGGGGGAGTGAGGGCAGATGAAACTTGGGGGAAGTTCCACTGGCCACACTGACCCCATACCCAGGGTGGTAGCATCCCCTCTTGGTAATAGATGAGTGGGTGTATTGGATTGTGAGGCAGTTGATCCAGAGGAAGGCGAAAAAACCCCAGCAAAGCATGATCAATGTGTTCCAGCTGGGGAAAAAATTCCTTCCTGATCCCCTGAGAGGCAATCGAATATTTCCTGGATCAGCCCTGTGTGTGGGGGAGGGCGGGCAATTGGAGCCCCACCCTCGGTGGTAAGTGAGTGGAGATTTGGGTGTCGGTGTGTGGAGAGCGGGAGAGGAGGGACAACCCCCCACACAGAGCTCCAGAGGGAGGAGCCATTGTCCAGACTACAGGTGGGTAACAATGTGTCTGTGTAATCTGCTGCCTCTGCTCAGGCTCTGAGGAACTACAACTCCCAGCATGCACTGTGTAAGTAGCGGGGGTTCAGCTCCTAGCCTGGAATAAGATGCTGTGGGACTAGATATCCCAGCATGATTTTTCCTATGGAGATATTACAGGTCCCAGTGATCTCTACATATCCCAGCCTGCTCCCCTCCCTCTCCTCATGGGGGATTGCACCCCCCAGTCCCACCACCCCACTCATCTCCCACCACCCTTTACCCCTCCCCGCAGGCCCAACTGGCCCACCCTTATCCTCGGGGGAGGGGACCCACTACCCTTGGTGGGAGAGGAGTGTGGGGTGAAATTACCCCTGAGGAGGGGAGGGGAGCAGGCTGGGGTATGTAGAGATTGCTGGGATCTGTAGTACATCTATAGAAAAAATCATGCTGGGACATATAGTCCTGTAACATCTTATTCCAGGCTGGGAGCTGAAGCCCCATTACATACACAGTGCATGCTGGGAGTTGTAGTTCCCCATGCGGACAGAGATTGCTGGGAGATGTAGTCCCTCTGTCCCCTTCCTACGGCGTCCCTCTGGTCTACAGACATGAATTTTCTCCTCACAAGATGGAACATCGAGGGAAATCTCGGTTTAGAATTCTGGCAAGCAGCATCTTTGGAGCAGTGAGAGGAGCAGTGTGTATACCGCTCCTTCACCGCTCCTTCCCATTGAAAACAATTGGACACCGCGGTAATACCGCCAGTAATGCGCCTCTCCAGAGGCGCATTGTGGGCAGTATTAACCCTTTTTCGGCCGCCGTCTTAAGGGGTGTGCACTAGATGTAGGCAGTTGGGAAAAACTGAACATTTGGCTCTATGATGTTGTGTCATAAGCCTCCTCATAATACATGGGCCAGGGTGTGAAAAGATTTTCCTGGTTGTCCGCTGATGGGGAAAAGTCCTGTGGCTGCAGCATCTGACTCTCGCTGCTCTTGAAGCAAAATCTAATGAGCCTCTTCATGATACATCGGCCATGGTGTAAAGATATTCTCCTGGCTGTATGCCGTTGGGAAGAAGTCCTGTGGTGGCTGCAGAATCTGACTAACGCTCTTGTAGCAAAAGCCATTAAAATAATTCTGCTCCTTTGGCTCTTTTAGATTGTTATGAGCCTCTTCATGGTTCACTGGCCAGGGTGTAAAGAGATTCTCCTTGCTGTATGCAGTTGGGAAGAAGTCCTGTGGTGGCTGCAGAATCTCACTAACGCTCTTGTAGCAAAAGTCATTGAAATAATTCTGCTTCTTTGGGCTCTTTTAGGGTCTGATGAGCCTCTTCATGATACATCGGCCATGGTGTAAAGAGATTCTCCTGGCTGTATGCCGTTGGGAAGAAGTCCTGTGGTGGCTGCAGAATCTGACTTACGCTCTTGTAGCAAAAGTAATTAAAATAATTCTGCTCATTTGGCTCTTTTAGGTTGTTATGAGCCTCTCCATGGTACATTGGCCAGGGTGAAAAAAGATTCTCCTGGCTGTATGCCATTGGGCAGAAGTCCTGTGGTGGCTGCAGAATCTGACTAATGCTCTTGTAGCCAATGTCATAGACATAATTCTGCTCCTTTGGCTCTTTTAGGTTCTTATGAGCCTCCTCATAATCCATTGGCCAAGGTATAAAGAGATTCATCTGTCTGACTGCTGGTGGTGGCTGAAAAAATACCATTTGCTCTGCCATTTGCACTGCCAATTGTTGAAGAGCCTCCTTATAATGGTTCTCCAATGGAGTCGTACTGGTCCATAGTTGTTCAGTGGTAATAGTGGAGACCAGTCCATTGGTTCCACCTTCTGACGCTCACTCTCGTCACTACAGTCAGTAAAATAAGGCTTCTTCTCTGGCTCTTCCAGTTTTTGAGCCTCCTGGTTCTTTGGCGATGATAGTGGAGGTGAAAATAAATCCATTGGTGACATCATCAAACTGTCACTCATGTATGAAAAGCCTGTGAAATACTCCTGCTCCTTTGGTGATATTGGAGCCTCCTGGTCCAGGTAGTTGACAAATTCATTCAACGGCATGCTGTTATATGATGGTTCATCACAAACCTAGAAAGAGAAAAAGACATTCATCACTGTTTCTAATTGATACAGAGATTGGTAACAAAGTATGGTGAACCCCATCCCGAGGTTCAGCAGATATCACAAGCAGGCTCCTTCCACCCTAGCTCCCTCTAGTGGTCAGATGACATACTCAATAATCATCTCCAATAATAAACAGACATCATTCAGACCAGGCCGTATGATTGTGTAGCAATCACAAATTCATAGACAGGTCTGAAAAGTCTGTTAAAACAAATGTCTTAGATGGTGGGTGAAGAGCCTGCTGCTGAAAATCTCCCCTCCCCCTCCAATGTGTTTGGACTCTATTATCCGTATACTTACTGGTTCGGATTCAGATGGCATGTGTGACTTTCTTCCCTCTAACTCTGCCCAGTCAATGGTCTTGAAGAATGGATGGCTCCTGATGTCACTGACTAGATGGTTTCGTCCCTCTTGGTCTTTCCACAGAAGCTGTAATGAAGAATGAAATATAATGAGACGCTGAATGACCAATAACAATATCTGAGCAATAGAGAAGCTAAGGCTTTCTGTAACTTACCTTAACTAAGAGGTTATGGAGGTCAGGGTCCATACCCTCCTCACAATCTGGCTCCATTTCAATAATTTTCTTCTTTATTTGTTCCCAGTTGTCCGTTCTGGTCATGAAGGAATGTTTGCCAAACTCCATCTCGTATACTATTACTCCAAGAGAGAAATAGTCAACCATGCTGAAATAATCAATTCTTTGTAAAACCTGTAGAAATATAAGAGAAAGAGGGATGAGCACATTGTCAGACCAGGCAGAGGACAGAGATGACAACATAGTGACATATGTGATGTATAAAGATAATGCAAGACTAAAATTGCAATGAAATGGCATCAAACTGAAGTGTAGCTTGTGAATGTTGGAGGTGAGGCCTTAAAGTGGATGTATAGTCAAAAAAAAACTTTTTTTTTTTTTTGTACATGTTGGATAGAATAGAAAGGGGTTAAATACTCTAGGGCTTTGCCTAGAGGTGCCCTTTAATTTCCCAATTTAAAGTAGGTGGATGAAGGTATACTGACCCCAATAGCTTAATGTTCACAAGCACTCCACATGTTAAAGAGGAGAAGGGAAACAGCAGGTAAGCAGTTACTGGAGATTTGACCCCATTCAAATGTGTGAAACGGGCCGGAGAGATGATCCATCTACACCTGGCCTCAATGTCCCCTACAAAGAAGCCCTGACACTGCTCAATGACTGAACTTCCCAGCTTTTGTTGGGATATTGTTCTGGCCTGGAAACCCACTGAAAGCAACCGGGACGCCAGTGGAGACATTCTCCATTTAGCGTAAGTGGAGCACCCCTTTATCTCTTCTCTATATCCAATCACAATAATTGGTATATTAACAATAAAGTACTAATGCGCTACCAAAGTGTTAAACTAAAAAATAGGAACAATAATATTAAAGTGCTAAAATGTAAATAGCAGCTAAATTCCTATAGTGTTGCCAGCACCCATAGAAATGTGTATAAATATTGAAGTAGTGCTTGTTAATATAGTGGTTAAAGTGTTAATATATTAAATTAATAAAAGATATAAATCTAATAAAAAATACAATATAGAATGCAACACAACAAATAATCCAGCCACTAATAATTGGTATATCTTAATAAATGTTATAATTAAGTCTGATATCAGACGCATACTTACTTCTGGGGCCATGTAGATTGGTGTCCCCACATATTCGTTAATTCTCTTAGACTCGGTCACTCCCTTCACTGACAATCCAAAATCTGCAATTCTGGCATGGCCAGTGTTGTCTAAGAGGATGTTTTCTGGCTTCAGATCTCTGTGAACGATCTCTTTGGCATGCAGGAATTGCAGGCCACAAATCATTTCTGCTGTTAGGTTTCTAATGGAGAAAGTACATGGATTAGCATCAAAAATCATCACAAATCAGTTATTGGTAAAGATAAAGTGACTTCACCCTATAGTACATAGGGGTATAGATGGACAGGATCAGCTGGAGGGGCCTGGCTAGGTCATCGCTTTTCAGTGGTCAGCCTCCCCTGACTTCAAAGTGACATTAAACTTACCTTAATGTGTACAGAGGAAGTGGAGCTGAATATTGTATCAGGCCGGCGAGATCACCTTCACTCAGATACCCCATAACAAAGGCCAGATGATCCTGTGAAAATGAGAAAAACAGGTTACATTGTAAACATTGAAGTTTTCACTTTGTGAAGAAAGATATGAAGACACACACACCAGCAGAGAGTGCAGTGTGGCATCTTTACTAAATGCTTCCCAGGGGAACTCTGGAAAACCGACAGAGAAGAATAGTAAACCGCCATTGCTGGAACATCTATACCACAATACTAGTTTTGTCTGGTTGTTAAGGTGGCACAATGACTTCCATATTTTGGCTTCCCATCCTGGAAGATGTATGTAGATTAGGAGTCCTGACTTCTTCTGTCTTGCTAGTCGTAGACGTGTTCTGACTCAGTGACTCAAAGTTTTAAGGCCAGAGACAGTCAGGCAACTAGTAATGTCTAAAGTCAGTAATGGTGGCCTCTCAGTATGTGGTTTCATGAAGGAAAGCCTCTACTCTGTACAATTTATGTCACCAAGCTCCAGCCTTGTAGGAAGCACATCATAGCTGCCATGGACAGTATAACGCCAGGATTGTCACAATACATAGACTTCTATTTACAACCCCTGGCCCAGGCCCTGCCATCATACATTTGATCCCATTGACAACGTCCTACGACGAAACGTGTCTGGGTAGACGTGCGGTGACGTCATTACGCTCTGGAGGAGGGTCCTTGCTGATCTGTTTGCCGGCCGGCAACTTTGTATTTTATATGCCTGTCTAACTCATCTCCCATGTGAGTATTCTGGTTTTTACTATTTTAAATAAATGTCCCAGCGGGATTACGCTATGTCTGCCTCTATTTATCATTTACATATGATCTAATTGGTGGAGTTGCTGAGTGGAGCCCCGGTGTAAACACTGCCCTAGGATTTGGGATTCGTCCTGGTTCTCTAAAGGCCGCGGCTGGGTCACAGCCGACTGTTGATTACAGCCATTCCTCTGGTAAGCTGCTTATACTTCTGGTGGTGGGCCACATTGAAAAGCCAAGTTCGAGCACAGTGGTGTTTATTATATGTCCATCCTGATTAAAGACCAGCGGAGATTTGTCTTGGAGCCAACCTACTACTTCTCTCATGTTTGAAGGATTGTTTATCTCCACATGACTGATATATGGACTCTTTTTGATTGTATCGAGTCCGGGTGACAAGGCGCAGCTCTAAATCTTTGTTTTTGATACATTTGAGATGGGACACACCTATTAGAACTTTTAAAACCCTATGTGTGGGATGAAGACTATATGTGGATGTCTTTGGATGTGAGCTCCCTTTACACATCCATTCCCCGCACTTTCGGCCTCTCTGCCATACAGCACTTCTTATTCCAAGATTTGTGCATGAATCCTAGACAGGCATCATTCATCTTGGAATGTACTGAATACTGTCTTACACATAATTATTTCTCCTTCGATGGTCAGTTCTATGTGCAACAAAAAGGCACAGCCATGGGAGCAAAATTTGCTCCCTCCTATGCAAACTTATCCAAGGGCTTATGGGAAGAAAGACATATCTGGACCAATAATCCCCATTCAAAAAACCTAGTCTTCTATGGCAGGTACATAGATGACATAATCATCATATGGAACGGTACGCAAATATTGCAACACCAATGAGTACGGTTTAGCTTTCACCTTTGTTACAGACCCCAAAACATTGGCATTTTTAGATCTGGAACTATATTATCTTGATAATACCATCCATGCAAAAAACTACTCAAAACCCACTGCTGGCAATTCACTTCTACATTTCAAAAGTTGTCATTACCTCAAATGGAAATACAACATACCAAGGGGCAAATTTTGCCGTTTACAGCGTAATTGTACCAATAAAATAGATTATGTAGTCAGACACTTACTAAAAAATTACAGGAAAAAGGGTACCCCAAATTCCTAATTAGAGAGGCATACACCCAATAAGCACAGGACCCCCTTAAAGAAAGAAAAAAGCCCCTGAGTTCAGATCATTCGGTACGTTTTATTACTAGGTTCCACCATGATCATAAAAAGATGGAATCTATTCTTAAAAAACACTGGCCTATTCTTTTGGAGGATGTCCATTTGAAATCTATATTACCAAAATTGCCCAAAGTCACATATAGGAGAGCCCCCAACATTAAAAACAAAATAGCCCCCAGTAAGCTAAAATCCATCTCCACAGATAAATTGCATGAGTTCTGCCTAATACCTTTGGTAGGCATGTTCCAATGCAAAAAAGCTCTATGTAAAATGTGCAGTTTTGTGAAACATGGCCAAAAGAATTTTACCGAAAAAGGGAAAACTTACACTTTTAATGAATTTTACAATTGCTCTTCAGATCATGTTGTCTACCGCCTTCGCTGCCCTTGCCATCTACTCTATGTAGGACGCACTATCCGTCCTCTTAGACAGAGGTTTGGGCAGCACCGCAGGAAGATAGAAGGCGGCACAGACAAACATAGTGTTCCCCAACATTTTGCCAGATTTCATAAGGGTAGCACCGACAACCTTGAAGTATGGATAGTAGAACAGATCCCAAAAAATCTCACGGAGGCCGAAAGATTTTTCAAATTATGCGAGCGTGAAATACTGGATCTATACTTTGGAAACCCTTTCACCGGGAGGCGTCAACGAAATGTTGGAAATATACACGCTCCTCTAATTTTGTTGTTAGCATATTGTCATATTTTAGGTCTAATTCCCCTATATATATGTGGCCCCTATATATATGTAGCCACATTATTTTTTAGAAATCTGGTCTCTTAATTTATACAATCCTATGTCAGTATATCTATTAGTACATGTCCGTACACATACATCTTTATCGTTTATATTAGATATATATGTATGGTTCCCATTTTAAATCCCTTTTAATTTCTTTGAATTTATTATTTACCGGTTTAAACTTATTTATTATAGCGTGTGTAGATGCATATACATACACACGCACATTCGTACAACACTAGTGACATCATTATAATAATAATTCTCTTCTAAAAAAATATTTTTAAATTATACACTATCCCCTTTTTATAAAAACATATTATTATTCCATTGCAACAAACAATCCCTTATGTTCACCTAAATTATTTAATATTCCCCAAGTAATATTAGCCATATATTTCCCCTTCTAATTTTAAACTTATACTTTTTATACCTATGGAAACAAACCCTAACTTCCAGCCCAGTATGTGTATCTAACTTTGTGTTGTCATAAAAATAGGATCAGTTCCTTTTTTCGTCCACTAGATGGCGCACCGATCCTTTGCTTACAAATAGACACTTTTTCCCCTCCATTCCCCCATGCTTGAGAAAGAAGCACGCTCTTTGTCGGGCGCTTGCTTCGAAACGTCGTCGCACCATAGTGACGTCACCGCGGCTCACGCTGCACTCCGGGCCTCGTTTCCATCTAGTCCTCCGTACCAGCTGGCTTTCACCTGCTCCATGGACGGTAAGACTTAGGAGGTTCACCCGGGAGCACAATCAGCACATCTGCTCAGCAAGACGCCACATCTCTCCCAATTCAGGGTCATCTTGATCGAATCTACACACTGGATTCCACCATTTTATATGTAAGTCTACACTGTTATCTGTATTGTATTAAAGCTTCACAACGCTTAACCTGGAGGCGCCCTCTGTCTTTTCTTTTCTTGTACATGTTGGAGTTATTGCTCTGGTCTCTGTAGACAAGAAGGACATGCGCCAAACTAAGTGTAGTAAAATAGGGATTTAATGAGGTAAAAATAGTAGTAAACAGTAGATTGGCTACTCACAAAACAATTGAGAGCAAGGGCACATCAGGGGTTAACGGCTGGTCAAGGGTCACAACGATCGTTTACAGCTGCAGGCAGGCTGACTTGGCCAAGTCATGGGAGATATGAAGACCCATCGTGGGGAAGCCTAGGAGAAGCAACAGGGGATCCAGGAGCCGTGTTTCCTGGATAGGACGCGCTATGCGTTCCAGCATGAAGCGCAGTCTGTCGCCGTACGACCGGAAGTGACGTTGAACCTCGGGCCAGCCAATGGGATGACGCGTTTCTCAGCATCCGCTGGTTCATCAGATCCAAAAAGTTCAGCTGGTTCCTGGCAGTGTGGGGCCAACATCTTCTGCAGTCAGGCTTCACCTGATTCTGATTGCAGGAGATGTGCATAAATACCCGGCAGACACACTCATACTAGCCTTGGTATCTCTCCTTGCGCCCTGACCCTGAACCTGAGAAGCTCTGCATCTGTACCTGATCTTGTCTCTTACCTGAACGTGTACCTGTCCCTCCTGTGATCCATCCATCCTCTCCTTGTCCTGTTTGTTTTCCCTTTCCCTAGCTGCTGACCTCCCATTGACGACCCTGGCCTGGCCTTGTTTATGATTCTGTTTTTTCCTATTACTTGTACATATTGGTCGGTTACTGTTATTATTTGTGGGTTCTGTTGGTATTGGTTGTTGTGCACTGTGTGGTATTGGTTGTATTTATATTATTTCACTTATCTTTAATAAATTATCATATTTCACTTAAACACATCTGGGTTTCCTCTGTTGCAGTCCATGCAGTTCTGGTCTTATCTGATACGTGACACCCCAACTTGGATTGGCAGGGGGCGGGCCTCGTTAAAAATTCAGGGTCAGCCCAGCTGGAGAGGAGTTGTGGAGAGGAAGTACTGGAGATGGAGTACTAGGCTGTTTGTTCTTTGAGGTAGCTCCCCAGTCTGGTGGGGGGGGGGGGGGGTACTTAGGCCTGGGGCTCAGATGAAAGGACAGAGCCCTTCAGGAAAGTGTGATGGTTCTGGACAGGAGGAGCAAGAGAGGACAGCAGGAACTAGCACTGTCAGGCAAGTCTTCAGGAGGGAGCCACTGGTTGCAGCCAGGAGGTGCTGGTGAGTGACATGTGCAGTCAGGAGGACTGGGGAGGCAGGCCTGAGAGGACTGGGAGCATTCAGTCAGAGATGGGTGCAGAGCCTGTAGTGAGGACTCAGTGTCATGGGCAGTGGAGTCAGGCAGCTGCAGCCAGAAAGGCTCGCAAGGCCTGAAGAGAGCTAACTGGGAGAAGTAGTCCATCAGCAAGACAGCTAGCACTAAAGACTTTTAATTTCTTGCTACACCAAATGGGCCTGTGGTCCCTGCCTGCCGAAGGGAAATACTAAAGTCTGGCTGAGACAGTGCCAGGCCTAGCTGCTCCTGGGAGATAAAGAGTAGTGCAGGAGGAAGGAAGAGAGGTGCTAGAGGAGACTGGAGTAGTAACTTGTACAGAGAAGTGTATATAGTTGAGCCACCACTCTTCGCCAACAGCTGCTCATGACATTTAGCATCGCTGGTGAGGGGCATACAAACTGGTTTCAACATTTCAGGGCTCTTTGGTATTAGTTAAATGCAGCCCATTGGATGTAACATTTATGTCAGTGTAAGAAGTTGTCTGATGTAATCTCCCAGAATCCAGTCTACACCTCAGTGCATGTGTGTTGATGCATATATTATATGCCCGGCTTACCCGGCCCTCAGGGCCCATTCTCACTATTGCATTTTGATATGTATTATGCTGCGCATTAATGCAGCACATTCACTACAAAAAGGAGCGATTACCTTTTTGTGGTAACACAATGCATGTCTATTGGCAAGTCAAAATGAATGGCACCACATTGTACAAAATGCAAGGAACATGTTTTGCCACGTGTTGTAATATAATAGTATGAATGGGCTTCTCTTTTTTTAAGCATGTTTGCTTCAAGGATGACAGCTAGCCACACATGAACATGATTTGAACTAAAAGCAAAACAGACAAGTACTGTATACACAGGTCCTTAAAGTAAATATCTGAGGACCTAGAAGCTACACAGCACATACTGTATATAGTAGAGCATTTTTCTCAATGCTGCAATCCATGCTGGCTGGATTTAATTTTGCAGATTTATTCACCCGTCTTTACCCATTGGTTTTGTTGATATGGTCTTTGGCCCTTGAGAACGGTGGGATGCATTCCACAAAATAAATGTCAAACAGGCTGCCAATAAACCTGTGTTTTACAGCTTATGCAACCGACCACTTTTTTCCTGCCAGTGCCCCCAATCTCAAGCTTTCCAAACTCATTATATTTCCTTTGCTACTCAGTGGCCTATCATGAATGCTGCTGCTAGACTCATCCACCTTACCAACCTTCCAGTGTCCACCAACCCTTATTAAAATCATATAAAGTCATTTACAACTCTGCCTTTAGCTACAATACCAACCTTATCCTAAAATGTCATCCAAGCCGTCTTCTCTCCTCCCAAGACCTCTTCCTCTCTAGTCCTCTCATTACCTCCACCCATTCTCGCCTCTAGGACTTCTTCAGAACATCTTAAATTTCCTAGAACTCCCCAATCTGTCCAGCTTTTGCCTATGTCTGCAATCCCTAAAAACACATTTCTAGTCTATTCTGTCTCTACCTATTAACCACTTAAGGACCGCCTACTGCACATTTACGTTGGCAGAATGTCACGGCTGGGCACATCAACGTATATATACGTTGATTTTAGTACCCAGCCGTGGGTCGCGGGCGCGCGCCCGCGGGCGCGCGCCCGCGACCCGGTCCGAAGCTCCAGGACCGGGACCGCGGGATTCGCGGACCCGATCGCCGCTGCAGTGCGGCGATCCATCCCTGGAGCGGAAGAACGGGGAGAGCCGTGTGCACACACGGCTTCCCCGTGCTTCTCTGTGGCTGCAGCATCGATCGCGTCATCCCTGTGATAGAGGGACGCGATCGATGACGTCACACCTACAGCCACACCCCCTATAGTTGTAAACAAACACACATAGGCACACATCCCCTACAGCGCCCCCTGTGGTTAACTCCCAAACTGCAACTGTCATTTCCACAGTAAACAATGCAAATTTAAATGCATTTTTTTCTGTGAAAATGACAATTGTCCCAAAAATGTGTCAAAATTGTCCGAAGTGTCCGCCATAATGTCGCAGTCACGAAAAAAATCGCTGATCGCCGCTATTAGTAGTAAAAAAAAAAATAATAATAAAAATGCAATAAAACTATTCCTTATTTTGTAAACGCTATAAATTTTGCGAAAACCAACCGATAAACGCTTATTGCGATTTTTTTTACCAAAAATAGGTAGAAGAATACGTATCGGCCTAAACTGAGGAAAAAAAATGTTTTTTTATATATTTTTGGGGGATTTTTATTATAGCAAAAAGTAAAAAATATTGATTTTTTTTTAAAATTGTCGCTCTATTTTTGTTTATAGCGCAAAAAATAAAAACCGCAGAGGTGATCAAATACCACCAAAAGAAAGCTCTATTTGTGGGGAAAAAAGGACGCCAATTTTGTTTGGGAGCCACGTCACACGACCGCGCAATTATCAGTTAAAGCGACGCAGTGCCGAATCGCAAAAAGGGGCAAGGTCCTTTGCCTGCATTTTGGTCCGGGTCTTAAGTGGTTAAACTGCACTTTTACTTTCTCTTTCAGCTCATCCCTCAGTTATTACCTTGTGTATCACTTAAACGGGTTGTAAAGGAACATTTATTTTTTCATAATAAGCATCCTTTACCTGCAGACATTCCTCTTTTCACTTCCTCATTGTTTGTTTTTGCTCTATTTCTTCTCTGTTCTGTTCACTTCCTGCTTGTCTGACCACCGTGAAGGGAGACTTTACTACGATGGTCATTAACGTGCTTGCCCCCTCCTGGGAACTACATCTGTGTGGCAGGACGCTCTCTACGTCTTAGAGACTTTAAGGAGGTGTGAATTACTGGGCTTGCCGCAATTCATACTGGGAAATTAAGTTCTTACATGAACGAGAGTTGCAAACCAGGAAGTGAATGAGAGAACAGGAACTAGAACGCTGGTGATATAGATGAAGGAATTTAATAGGTATTTACTTGTTTTTAACAGAATCATTACACTATTCTGTCTGTCTACCTTGCAGACATTAATTTTAGGCAAAAAAAAAAATCCTTTACAACTCCTTTAACTCTTCCTTTTAAAAATGTTAAGCTCTCGCAACCAGGACCCCCTGAACTCTCTTGTATTGATACTGCACTGTCTCCATGTGATTGTAAAGCACTGAGCGCTCTCTATATTGGAACCTAATGCCTCGTTCACATGACCGGTTTTCCTGTCAGGAAAACTGCCATGAGAGCTTTTGGCCGGGAAAACCAGCAGTGTGTATGCTCCATCGCAGTTTTCCTGACGAGAAAACTGCGGAAAAAAAAAGAGAACCAGCTTCGGGATACCTGACGGACTTTTTCCCATCAGGAAAACCAGTTGTGTGTATGCTTTTCCAGGGGAAAAGAAAGGCGCATGCTCAGAATCAAGTATGAGACGGAAGTGCTCTTTCTGGCAAAACTAGCGTTCGTAATGGAGATATCATTCGTCACGCTGCAAATGATTGCATCGTTTAATGCAGCGCATGAAAAGCGAGAATCGTCTCTCAAACTATTGATAACACGAAGATCAGCAAATGCAGCCCAAAGGGTGGCTCCGTTTGACTGGAAATTCCCCTTTATAGTCCCGTCGTACGTGTTATGTACGTCACCATGCTTTGGACGGACGGTGTTTGTCCTGAAAGTGTGTATGCAAGGCAGGCTTGAGAGGAATCTCGTCGGTAAAAACATTGGCCCAGATTCAGATACACTTAATATTGCGCTGCGTAATCGAAATACTCTACGCTGCCGTATTTCACCAGGCTCTACACCGAATCCTGGTAGATTTTTGCCCGTACGCTACGGCGGCGTAGTCTATTTCTCGCCGCGTAATCGAAATACGCGATTGGGGGCGTGAAGCATTTAAATTAAGCGCGTCCCCGCGGCGATCGAACTGCGCATGCTCCGTTCAGAAATTTCCCGCCGTGCATTGCGCGAAATCACGTCGTTACGTCATTCGTTGTTTGAGTAGCGTCGTTTACGAACATTCCTATTCCCGGACGACTTACGTAAAAAATAATAAAAAAGACGTCGGAAACCGTAGAAATTCGACGCGGGAACGACGGCCATACTTAACATGGGCTGTCTAATATTAGACCAGCAAAAAGCTGGTATAGTGTTACGTAAAAAAAAGATGACTAAAGATGCCGTAAGAGATTGCGATTGAAGATCGTAATTTCTGGGATCGCCGGCAAAAGCTCATTAGCATACCCCAACGCGGAAAACGACGGCAAGTCCACCCAGTGGCCGCAATTTTATTGCAGCGTAGATCCGAAGGCGTACGAACACGTAATCCAGTCGAATTGAAGCCCGCAGCCATCTATTCATGGTTTGAGGTTTTCGACTAGCTAAAAAACGTGCGTAATTTGAAATAACTCCAGTCTAACACCAGTTAGACAGGCGTAATGGCTCTGTGAATCTGGCCCATTGTTTTTTTTCCTGCCGAGAAAAACGGCCATGTGTACGAAACATTAGCATATATAAAAAAATAAAAAAGTCAGTGGTTACCTCAGCACCAACAAATTTTCAGAATTTTTAGATAGTTTACACCAGCGGTCGCCAACCTGTGGTCCACAAGAACATTTTTATTTTTTTATTTTTTATTTATTCAAATGCAGAGAAAAAAGACTGGCCCACATGGACCCCAAGCAACATTGAATCATACAGACATGGAAATTAAAGGAAAAACATGTGGTCAAATACACAAACATATTAGAAAGCACATGCAGGGATGCACCGCCCGTTCCTTGGATCCGGGTCTGACGCGACCCTAACTGTGGCCCCACGGGGGACTACCAACATCATAATATATTGGGCGTGCACTGCACCACTGAGGCGTCGCCCACCGAAAGAAGGCGGGCCTCTATCGGGGTCCGGCGGGTCCAGTCGACTCCGCGTTTTCACATTTTAGTTCAGGAGGTAGAGGAAAAGAGAGAGAGATAAAGTTAGAGGTGAAAAGTAAGGGTTAGGGGGGGGAAGAGGGGGACCGGGAACTGCTCCCGGTCCGACAGGGGGGGGGAGAAAAAATAAAATAAAAAAGGGGGGGTGGGTCCTTGCTACTCGGGGGGGCTATGTGGGGGGGGATCCCGATCTGCGTTCAGGACCTCACCCCTCAGGTTCCGACCTTCATCAGAGAACCTGAACGCGTCCCATAGCTGCCAGGTCTCTTTGTAAATCTCTTCCCTTTGCTGGCCAGTGAGGATCAGATCCTCTATACGACCAATCTCGTCGACCTTTCTGAGCCACTGGGCTACCGAAGGGGGGTGCGGGGACTTCCAGCTTAGGGGAATGCAGGCCTTTGCTGCATCTAGTAGGTGACGTACCACTGACTTCTTATAGGACTTGGCTGGCATGATTGCCGCATGTAGGAGGAAAAAGGCCGGATCATCTTCCAGCACTCTGTCCGTGAATTTTTGAGTTATGCGTCTGACTTCCCACAAGAACATTTTGAAGATCACCAGGGGGTCTGCCACAAATGAACATGTATACTGCCCAACGTTGACTCCAGTGTAAATGCGCATTGATTCTCGATGTCTCCTCTGTAGTTCCGGCTCCTGAGGGAGGCACTGGGAGTAGTTCAGAGAGTGGGAGGTGAAGGAGGAGGAGACTTCCAATGGCAGTGCTTATTACAGACTGTGGGAGGGAGCCCATGACTGGATAAGGAGATTAGATCCAATGAGGAGTATGTGTAAGGCCGCAGTGTAATACAGGGGGGGGGGGGGGCAGAGAGCTGGAGCATTGTGTAGCATTGTGTATATAAGGCAAGTAAAATTCATGTTAGTGGTCCGCGGAAATTCAAAATTATGAGAGTGGCGACCACCGGCTTACACCATAAAAAAGCTCAATGCCACTCTGTATTTTATAAATATTTATTTGTTGAAAATAAAAAAAAATATTAGTGGACAATGACATATCACACTAAATTACATAGACCATATTAGAGAAAATGTCATAATTAAGGCCATATTTTAGAAACAAGTTTTTTTTTTTTTTTTTTTAGAAAGATTTAGAGACACAAAGGCTTCACAATACTTTAATTTTATTTCTGCGGATATTGCGGTTTGCTGGATTTTTATCCATTTATTACAGGTGTATATAGTGCTAGTAATACAAAGCAGTGCTTTACATACATTTACATCAGTCTCTGTCCTCAAGAAGCTTTCAATCAAAGGCCCCTATATCACACATACTAAGACCAATTTAGTGAGAATTTAATTAACTTACGAGTGTGTCTTTAGAGTGCGGGAGAACACCCACAGAAGCATGGGTAGAACATGCAAATTCAATGCATTGTGTCTTGTCTGGAATTTTAACTAATGAAGCGTTCTGCAAAGCAGAAGTGCTAACCACTAAGTCACTTAGATTTTAGCCAAAGGACCTCATTTGGAACGTGTAGGGATGGTGTTTTGCCACCAGCAAATAGATTTCAGTCACCATTTTGTTCTAGTGTAGGTGAAATGGCAGCTGAAATATATATATTATTTCCAGCACTTTTGTATTTATTATTATTATACCCCAACACTGGCTACTTGCCAAACTCATTATACAGTTTTAATGTTTTAATAATTCTAAATGTTGTGTACTACATAGGTTACAAATAGCTAGATCAGTTTGACTTAGGAATAACTGTGTCATTGTGCAATCGCTTGAGACCATTGTGGGTCCCTGCATAGAACGTTACATTCTAGTTGTTGCAAATCCTAAAATAATCTTATAGATTCTTGGCTACAAGATCTATCACCCATATAGCAGTCTTTGTTCTGCTTTATTGAGCATGCCCTTTAATGTGAATGGGGAGTTTTAACATGAAAACATGGCAATAAGCGATCAGGAAATAATACATATATATGTAAATACACTAAAGAATACACTGCTGTGCAGACTGAAGTCTCGTACACACGACCAGTTTTCCCAGCAGGAAAACTGCCAGGAGAGCTTTTGGCTTGGGAAAACTGGACGTGTGTATGCTTCCTCACAGTTTTACCATCAGGAAAACAGCCGGGAATCCCAGTGGGAAAATAGAGAACCTGCTCTCTATTTTCTCGTTGGAATTTCCAGTGTTTTTTTTCCACCAGATCTACTACTTACCTATTGAGGCAGTGCCCATGGAGCATACACACGGTCGGGATTCCAGGCCAAAGCTCCGGCAGTTTTCCTGCCAGGTTTCTCAGCCTTCCCCTCGGTTTTCCCAGCGGACCTTTTACCACAAAGAAACCCGAGCATGTGTACGAGGCTTAAGAAATGTCTTGAAAAGAATGATGATATGTAGTAACCCATAGGAGATTTTAGTGTTCATCAGCTTACAGCAATCAGTAGTCTAGCAAGAGTTGACTGCACTACACTGCTTTTTTTTCTTGCTATACACAGGCTTACATGTTTATGCATGAAATAGATCTTGCAGCTTGTGTGCCAAGAGCTGAGTTCAGGCCCAAGGCGACTAAAAGTTTGGTCCACCCATTTATAATATGCAAAAAGGGTAGATGAAGGCAGGTTTAATCACTCCATGGTCCACTGACCAAACAATTCTTAGTTGGGTAAATGCTGGCTGAATCATCTTAGGCAGTGGTCACTAAACTGCGGCCATTTACTTATCCGGCCCTTGGGGCATTATTCTTACTACTGATACAAGGCACTATTCCATTTACTGAAACTAGTAATCAAGCATCATTCCTCCCACTGACACCCAATGATGGAACATTATTTTTCCCACTGATCCAAATGATGGAACACTATTCCTCCCGCTGATCCCAACGATAGGGCACAATTCCCTCCCCTGACACCAGCGACAAGGAATTATTCCTTCTATTGACACTAATGATGACGTACAATTAAAATCTTTAGGCTAAGCCAGAGGCATTGTTTACTTCCACTGATGTTGCGGCATTTTGTAGTCCCATTGGTGTCAGTCTGGCCCTCCTATAGCGTGAAGGTCAGTAAACTGGCCCTTCATTCAGAAAGTTTGGAGACCCCAGATCTATGAGCTTTTGAAATCTCTCTGGCCAATTTCTTGGCCCAGAGTTGGGTGCCAGTGAGATATATGAAAAGTCAGAGGTGGGTGGTAACCCAATGTACATCTATAACTTAAATATTTTGGGCGTGCTAACACTTTAAATTACTTTGCAAATGCCAGAATATGTTAAGACACAAACTGAGTAGGGGCTCTTTCACAGCCCGGTTTGGGAGGAGTGAACCCACATGTCTGCCACGACAGAAAGCTGTCTGCTATGGGGGCAGACACAGTAGAGGAGGTGTGGACAGTGTCAGGAGGGGACCAGGCCCACTCTGTGCAATGGTATTTCAATAGTAGTATCCTTTAACCACTTAACAACGGGCCGCCGTCAATTGACAGCGGCATTATAACTCCATTGTTCTAACAGGACGTCATATGACGTCCGCGTCTTTTAAAGCCACTAGGGGGCACGCGCGCCGCGTTACTGGAAACACAATGCGCGTGCACAGCGGCCGTGATGGCCGCAGGGCACCTGCAATTGCCCAGTAACCGAGCAGGACCGTGGATCTCTGTGTGCAAACACAGAGATCCACGTCCTGTCAGGGAGAGAAGACCAATGCTGTGTCCCTTGTACATAGGGACATAGATCGGTCACCTCCCTCAGTCAGTCCCCTTCCCCCACAGTTAGAAACACTATGCAGGGCACACATTTAACCCCTTCCTCGCCCCCTAGTGTTAACCCCTTCCCTGCCAGTCACATTTATACAGTATCAGTGCATATTTATAGCACTGTTCACTGTATAAATGTGAATGGTCCCAAAAATGTGTCAAAAGTGTCTGATGTGTCCGCCATAATGTCGCAGTCCTAATAAAAATCACAGATCGCCGTCATTACTAGTAAAAAAAATAATAATAATAAAAAAAAAAATCATAACTATGTCCCCTGTTTTGTAGGCGCTATAACTTTTGCACAAACCAGTCACTATACTCTAAAAATATGTAGAAGAATACGTTTTGGCCTAAACTGAGAAAAAATATATATATTTTTTTAAATGGGATATTTATTATAGCAAAAAGTCAAAAATATTGTGTTTTTTTTTTTAATTGTCGTTCTATTTCTGTTTATAGCACAAAAAATAAAAACCGCACAGGCGATCAAATACCACCAAAAGAAAGCTCTATTTCTGTTTATAGCACAAAAAATAAAAACCGCACAGGCGATCAAATACCACCAAAAGAAAGCTCTATTTGTGGGAAAAAAAGGACGTACATTTTGTTTGGGAGCCACGTCGCATGACCGCGCAATTGTCAGTTAAAACGACGCAGTGCTGGAAGCTGAAATTTCACCTGGGCAGGAAGGGGGTATATGTGCCCAGTAAGCAAGTGGTTAAATACATAAAGCAATATGTATTAGTGTGGGGTTTTTTTTTTTTTAGAAAGCTGTACTTTTTTTGCCCAGTTAAATTACAATTGAGTGTTATATAAGACCACATTCACTTTGTTTTAGCGGTCAATTTCAGAAACTCATGTCATTACAAAGCTATTTACATTTTAATATGACAACATATTTCAAGTGGAAAATCATAAAATGTCACAAGTTATTACAAATAAATGTAATTTTTTTGCAGATGAAAATCTAAAGATTAGAAAAAATAAACTTTGATAGAGTAAAGCCGCCATAGATGGTTCGAATTTCGGCCGGTTCAGCAGGGACTGGCTGAGATTTGATCCGTGTATGCGCAGGCTTTTTGTAGCCAAGCATGTACAACCAGTATGTCAGATGTCTAGCATGCAATTATTATGAGCTGCTACAGCCGCTAGCAATTTTCACTGTGTTCTCCCGACAAGGACGACTCCCTGCGCCCCCCACTGGAAGAACACAATAGCTCTGCGGAAGGGATTCAGTCATGATTGGGAAATTGAGGGATTTTTTTTCCTGCAACCCGTGGTTACAGAAAATCAAATCATCTGAATAGGTCTTAGTTATAAGAGAGTTTGGTCATACATGTAATAATAATAATAATAAAAAAAGACTTGTTTATTGGAAAAAAAAGTTTTTGATAGATTAAGTTATAACAGAGTTTTCTCATACATTTAGAGAGTTTCGTCAAACATTTAAATTAAAATCTAAAGACTTGTTTTTTGAAAAAACAAGATAAAAAGATAATTAAAGACATTTGTCATACATTCACTGGTCTTGTTAAACCTGGAACATGAAGAACCAGAACTAGAGATATTGAGGCTACTCCTTCTTAACTCGTCCTTTGAAATGGTCCATGAAATGAAAAGCTCCAAAGTAGTCACCAAGAACCACTCCCAGTTTTGCAGATATAATGCTAAACAATAAAATAAGGAATACAAGAATTAGTACACAATACAATGTAAACAAATACAACCAATTCTGGAACTTAGGTAAAGTGGTACTCCCAAGAGCTTACCAGGCAAATAAATATATAAAACTTTGAAGCAGAATGCATACACACTATTCACATTGTAAAAAATAAATATAGAAGGCTCCCATCTAGAGACTGTAAACCAGTGGTGTCAAACTCAAATTCATTGTAGGCCGCATCAGCATTATGATTGCCCTCAAAAGGACCAGTTGTATCTGTAAGATTAGATGTCCAACGCATCCCCTCCCCATATATTAGATGTTAAAAGCCAACCCACCAACAGAAGTTGAGTCCCTCACTTTCCCTTACATCACGGTGCACCCCCCTTTCCTTATGCTGCTGCTGGGAAGAAGCTGGATGCATTGCTTAGAAGCAGAAAGTAGGGATCTGGAGGAGGGCTGGAGCTCTCCTGCAGCTGCAGTCGAGGTGCGAGGGCCACATGAAATGGCCTGGAGGGCCGGATTTGGCCCACAGGCCTTGTGTTTGACACCTGTGCTGTAAACGAACAATGTACTGAGAGAAATATTGACTGCTATTGATGAAATCCTTCTAAAAATGCGAGTTACTTGACTGTCCCTGGCTTCAAATTTGTGCAAATTGTCTTCTTTTTATAGGGCAAACAGGGCCCTGTCACTGTTGGGGGCCCAAAGCAAAGCCGCCCGTTAAGGCTAAGATGTGGTATATACCGTAGTATATACACTAACCGCGCTACTAAAACAGTGAAGCAGCTGACACAACTAAACGATCAATTTAGCAAACATAGGATATACAAAAAAGGAATGTGTAGCGCTAAATATGAAAATAACTAGCAAATAATAACATAAGCAAATAAATAATGTTAATTAACCACCGAAGGTGCACTTGAAAAACATAAAGTGTCTCTAAAAAGGTGAAGGTCGTAATGTCCAGGTAAATCAATTGATGAAGTGACTGGGTGCAAGTGAGGTCCAAATAATCCACCACTGTAGATAAAGCTGAGGAGGCTTACCAGATGGATAGTGACCAAAATAAGTATACACCTATTAGGTCAACTAAGGCTTAGTGTGGCATCAGGGACAGCTCACAGGAGGACTCCGGTGGAAAGGAGAGTGGTAATAGTATCCGATCGGATGAGAAACCAAACACAGAAATATTCACTTCCAAATAGAATCCGCCCGTTAAGCCCCTGTGCTGCCCACAAATCAGCGCTGAAAATCATCAGCGGCATGCAATACTGCTTCCCTCCCCAGTGTTTTAAAATGTACAGCACCCCTGGCTTCCCTTTAGACGTGTACTTCTTCCTTTCTGCCACTGAGTGCTGCTTGTATATAAAAGTGAATTAGAATGTGATTTTATAGCATCCCCATGTTGCTCTTCCTGACTTCTTCTTCATGTCCTGCACTCCAAGGTATGTCACTGTTTGCTAATCTATATTGTAAATAGAAGTTTTCTGTAGAGTGTGCCCAAAGTCTTTATAATATTTGATGATTCACTGCAGGCCTGGTCAGTGTTTTAAAAAGTTCCTGTATTTTACACATGGCATTACTGTCTGTATTTAACAGCTTGATGGGCTTATTTTGGGCCTGGCTGGTTCACATGTATGTGTTTTGGTGGCCCACATTTGCGCAGGCACAGCAGCCCATTCATTTTAAAGGGGCGGCCATGCCTGCGTTTCCTGCAAAGAAAAGCGCATGCCCATCAAGCAATGAAATACAGCACCGTCTGTCCATTCTGCTGACTGCTGTGACTTATCTGCAGTTCCTGGACTGTCAAACTTGCAGCATTTTTAGACGTTTAGGTCACGCTTTGAAAAACACAGTGCGTTTGTGTGTGCAAGAACTGCAGGTACGTAGCATGGTGTAAAAGCAGAATGGATTTCAAGGCAACTGTATTTTTAAAATGCTGAATGCACCTTTTTTCTGCAGGAAACAAAGGCATGGCAGCCCATTCAAATCAATGGGCTACACAAATTAGGGCCGCCAAAACACACACATGTGAACCAACCAGGCCCAACATAGGCTGGAGGGGGGCCCAAAAAAAATGTTTGCCCAGGGCCCAAACCATATTAAAGACGGCCCTGGCGGTTGGTATAGCCACTAGCGATAATCACTGCCTTCTCCTGGCAGGAACGACTTCCCCTGCCGGGAGAAGACAATTGCACAGGAAGAAGGATACTCCTGCCAACACTGTATTGATGGGGAAATTATGGTTGCAGAAAATAAATTCAAACTGTGTATGGCCTGCCCTACATATATGAAACCCAGACAGATATTCATATTAGCTAACCAAGAAATAAGATGACAGAGGAAACAGAGAAAGGGAAAGGGCAAATAAGATAAAGAACAAAAGGAAACAAGAAAAAAGGAAGAGGAGTCCCAGGAATCCGCAAAGCAGGACCACTAGATCAAAAAAAAAAAAATGTTAAGTATTGTTGAACCAAGATGGCTGTGCGTGGGCAATCCAGGGTTGCCAAACCTGAAGACATTTCTCATGGGCATCTGATAATATGGCTGTCAATTTATCAATGACCAAAATGTAATTCAGTTTTTGACAGCTTTGAATCTAAGAGTTGGGGGTTTCCACACTCTTGTAATAGTCAATTTAGTTACAGTAAAGAGGTGCAAGGCTAACTTCTTCACCACATGATGCCCTCAGCCTCACAGCTTAAATGGCACATACGTTGATGACTCAATGGGGCAGGTTGAGCATATAATGTGAGTGCAACGCATTGTGACCAAACTGTGGACATTTTTTTTTTAGTAAAAATTGCTTATATTCAAACCATCTAATCCTAAAGCAGAACTTTTCTTGCACAAATTTGACACATCCCACTTACCTGCCCAGTAGCCCATGCACAGCCTGGAATGTCCAATTGTAGAAAAATAAAACATTTGCATATAAAAGACAATGTTTCATGTTTTCTCACTCACTTTTTAAAACCAAATACGATGTAGAGACCACGAGGCATAATGAGGTATACTTGTTCTTTTAGGATGGCATCTACAATCGTCTTACTGGCATAGTCTGGCTCTAAAATTGGCAGGAACCGAGGCCATCTGTAAAAATTAAAGAGAAAGAAAAAAACTAAAAGTTATTATATAATCACTACTTTCCATGAATACCATGAGCGGTTCACTAGAGAGATGCCTCTGCTTACTTGCAGGAGACAAAAGCTCATGAGTCTTACCACTTGCCGATGGTGCTATAGCCAAAAAGACGGTTACAGCTTGGTTGTCCAGTTTTGGCAGGGCGCCTATTGATGTCCTCCAAGAACCTTGCCCCCCTGCGTGTCCTCGGGGGCGCTCTGATCGATGTGTCCTTTGGACAGATCGATGTAAAGGGCCAATCACAGCAGCCTTTACCATGTGATCAACTGTGTCCAATCACAGTAAACAAATGCCTGTTTTCAGCGCTGTCAGTAAAGGAGTGCCGATAAGTGGCTTTCCAGTGACAAGAGACATTTACACTGATAATCAGGGCACTACGACTCCATCAGTGCCCTGATTATCCGTGCAGCTCCATCAGTGCCCTGATTATCCGTGCAGCTCCATCAGTGCCCTGATTATCCGTGCAGCTCCATCAGTGCCCTGATTATCTGTGAACCTCCATCAGTGCCCTGATTATCCGTGAACCTCCATCAGTGCCCTGATTATCCGTGAACCTCCATCAGTGCCCTGATTATCCGTGAACCTCCATCAGTGCCCTGATTATCTGTGAACCTCCATCAGTTCCCTGATTATCTGTGAAGCTCCATCAGTGCCTTAAGAATCTGTGAAGCTCTATCAGTGCCCTGATAATCCATGAAGCTCTGTGAATCTGTGCAGCCTTATTAGCGCACATAAGTAAAGAAAAAAATACCTTTTCGTTAAATTTTAAAACAGAAACAAAGAGAAAAAAGTATTTTTTTCTAAAATGTGTATTTTTTCATTTGTTCAGCAAAAGAAAAAAAACAAAACAATGATGATTAACCACTTAAGGACCGCCTAACGCCGATATATGTCGGCAGAATGGCATGGCAGGGCAAAACGACGTATATATATGTCCTAATATGATGCCCAGCCGTGGGTCGCGTGCGCGATTCCGGCAGCGTGCTGGTGACCTGGTCCTGAGCTCCGTGACCACGCCCGTGGGACCTGTGGACCCGATCGCCGCCGGTGTTCCGCGATCAGGTCACAGAGCTGAACAACTGGGAGAGGTAAGTGTAAAGAAACCTTTCCCCGTTCTTCCTAGTGGCAGTGATCGTCTGTTCCCTGTCATCGGGAACGACGATCAGTGATGTGTCACGCCAGGCCATGCCCCCACACAGTAAGAATCACTCATTAGGGCACACTTAACCCTTCAACGCCCCTACAGTTTAACCCCTTCACTGCCAGTGTATTTTTTACTGTAATCGGTGCATATTTATTACACTGATCACTGTAAAAATGACAATTGTCCCAAAATGGTGTCAAAAATGTCCGATGTGTCCGCCATAATGTCGCAGTCGTGATAAAACATAGAAAATAAAAAATAAATCGCTGATCGCCGCCATTACTATAAAAAAAAATATATATTAATAAAAATGCTATAAAACTATCCCCTATACTGTAAACGCTATAACTTTTGCGCAAACCAATCAATAAACGCTTATTGCCATTTTTTTTTGTTTTACCAAAAATTTGTAGAAGAATACGTATCGGCTTAAACTAAGGAAAAAAAAATATATATTTTTGTGCGTGAACTCGAGAGAGAGGAGCCGGACTGCAGGAATTGGGAGCAGGCAGACCCTCCCCCCAGAGGCAATCTGCCATCCTTCTCCATGCCCCCGGGTGGCAATGGCAGGTGTGAGGGAGGGACTCCCACTCACCCCGCCCTACCTGCTCCGCTTGGGAACCCAACGGGGCAGAGGGACTCCCCCTATGAGGAAGTGAGGGGGTCTAGCCTGCTCAGCCAGCCCCGCAGGTCCTTCGCCTCTCTTTTTTAGGAGACCGCATGGCCAAAGTGCGTGCGTGTTAAACCAATTTTGTGTGCGTGCAAGTGTGGTGGTTTTTGTGGGGGGGGTGGTTGTACTAAGCACAGGCTTACCTTGCATATCACACCCACCGGGAGCCGGGCTGAGACCACCAAACTCAATTCACATGTAGCCGAGACCGGGATCCGAACCCTTGGCTGCAAGGGTGAACGGCTTGTCAGCGCAGTGCCAATCACGTTGAGCCACCACAGCTCCGGACAAAAATATTTTTATATATATTTTTTGGGAATATTTATTATAGCAAAAAGTTAAAAATATTGTTTTTTTTTCAAAATTGTCGCTCTATTTTTGTTTATAGTGCAAAAAATAAAAACTGCAGAGCTGATCAAATACCACCAAAAGAAAGCTCTATTTGTGGGAAAAAAAGGATGCCAATTTTGTTTGGGAGCCACGTCGCACGACCGCGCAATTGTCAGTTAAAGCGACGCAGTGCCAATTTGCAAAAAGGGGCCTGGTTCTTTAGCTGCATTTTGGTCTGGGGCTTAAGTGGTTAAATACCACCAATTTTTTTTTATACCAAATTCATTTGAGTACAGTGTTGTATTATCACGCAATTGTCATTTAATGTGCAACAGGAAGGGGGTGAAAGTGCCCTGTAGGCAGGTGGTTAAAAAGTCAAGGAGTTAATAGCAAGATGACAGACAAAGAAAATGTGCACGTCGGGTTTGCCATACTTCCAGCCATGTCATGCCACTTTGCGATCTCCCCAGCATGCACCTGACCAGCAGGATTGCAGAATGGAGATGGTGAGCTAGGTGAGCACCAGCAGTGGCACATTAACTGAACATATATGGACTGGGGAATAAAGAGGTAACTGTACCTAACCACTTTACACTCAACTTAACCAGCTTTATCAATCCCAGATTGCAACTCTAAATCTGTATAGAAGTTGATGAGCACCAAATTCAATCTAGCCTCTTACAATGAAAATGTATAATAAAATTGCAATTTTCTTCTTGCTTACTTAGTTGTGCATCCGTCAAACATTCCGGTGTTTATAAAATATGGACAAACAATTGTGGTCTTCACGCCAGTTTTGCCCAGAGCCAACATCTCAAGGCCAACTGATTCCGCGAACCCGACCGCTGCAAACTTACTCGCACAATAATCTGCAAAAGAAATACAAAAGAAAATCAATGGAATGGGAAGTCTGGGCAGGCTTACCAATTAACCCTTCAATTTACATCAAATCTGCTCTCACACGACAAAGTTGTTTGTAATGATAAAACGGAAAATTGTATACTCACCTTTCCGTAATTTTCCTTTCCCGACGCATCTTCATGGCAGCTCACACTGGGTTGTGACTCCGCCCCCACAACCTGACAGGATTGGTTAGCTATAAATTTGAAGGGGGGACGCCCCGCACCATTCTCTGTAATTATCATCATTAAACAGTACGGTAGGCATCTGTGTGCTGCCATGAAGATGTGTCAGGAAAGGAAAATTACGGAAAGGTGAGTATACAATTTTTACGTGACTTTAATGGGGATCTGTGCTTATCAGGGCTTTTTTTCTGGGGGAACTTGGGGGAACTCAGGTCCACCACCTTTGGCTCAGACCCTTTGGTGCCCGCTCTCCACAATCACTTGTGAACACAGAAGTCTGGTTTCTGTGTTTACAAGTGACTGCTTTGTAACCCCCTGAACTCTGCACACTGTATGTAATGCAATTCTGGTATTTAATGCCCCTTTAAGACCCTTCTACTGTTTGTGAAATCTGAACGGGTCGTGGTTGAGTTCCTGCACCTATTTTCTGAGAAAAAAAGCTCTGGTGCTTATATAGTCTTCTTTCCTGACGCATTCATGGCAGCACACACTGGGAAATAACTTTCTTTATAGCGCTGAGGAATTCGCTCTAACAACAGATCTGCCAAAGTCGGCAGTAGCCAAGTGAGCAGAATCCACTCTGTAGTGAGAAATGAAGGTGTGCCGAGAAGACCAAGTCGCTGCTCTGCATATGGTCTCCGGTGAAAACCGGCAATATGCGGTAAGAGGCATTTGCTGCATGTCCGTCCAATCTGTCAGGTGAGGATAAAAAAAAAAAAAAAATGGTGCGGGGCGTCTCCCCTTCAAATTTATAGCTAACCAATCCTGTCAGGTGGTGGGGGCGGAGTCACAACCCAGTGTGTGCTGCCATGAATGCGTCAAGAAAGAAGATTATATAAGCACAGATCCCCGTTGAAGTCACGTGAGAGTGATGCAACGCGTAGGACACAGTCATACGGACACCGGAAGTGACGCAACAATGTGCCGAGCTTGCTGCTTGTTTTTATGCAATGCACTTTACATCATTTGAAATGTGAGTACCTTTTTTATCTAAATAAATTGTGAATTTTAAAACGCCAAACATACTACACCAAGAGGCTCTGTATTCTCTTATTTCTCCATCCATACTGAAGCCTCCGAGTGGCCCCCCCATCCCGCATCCACACATTACTGGAAACGCTGGAGAAGGAAGGAATCCCCTCCCCCACTTCGAATGACCTAGCATTCCACCATATCTTTCAATGCTGCTTACCTTACAGCAGTAAGGTAAGAAGGTAGTACACCCACGGGTGTTACTTACATCGAAGAGCCACCTCTCACAGAAGTCACAGTGCCACCTGTTACTGTTACAGAGCACCAGCAACACTACACTCTGCACCCTGGATCCAGAAGAATTGATTTCCCCCTTCTGAGATTCGATAGCACTTTAGCACCTTTTGCTACACTCACAATGGACTTTATTTCCATCTGTTTCTAATTCTACACGCATTGTTTTTTATTCTAATTACTATCAATTTTTGAATATTTATTATCATTGCACTTTATATCATTGCACTTGTAGTCGCTTGTTTGCAGCACTTTATATATTTATTTATATAATTTTATATAATTTATTCTCTCTGCATTCATATATCTAGGTTTTTTATGTTATTTCATGAGGGAGCGCAACACCACTATTTGATTTTTTTTTTTTATACAAGTACACTGTAATGATTTTATTCAACTTTTTTGGGGGAACATTATGAACACTATGAGCCAAAGACTTAAAAATAACAGCCTTTCTCCCTACATTTTAGCAGTCAGTTCCCCTTTTTTCAGCTTCCCTCGTGTTTCCGGTGGAAACCTTACAGCAAATTCAATAGGAAACAAAAACAGTGACATTTCCTATGTGATACCACTAGAAAGGAAGTATATTAAAGCTAAATGAAAAGTACTTTCAGTTAAACCAAAGAACAACATACCTGTGTACATTACATAATAGTTCTACAAATACCTTCTTGTTCATTGTTCAATTAGTGTATTGTAATAGTAATTTCCCTTTGGGATTCATTTCCCTTTGGGATCATGCTCCACACACATTCACAGAACCAAGAGTCGTGTAACAAATCATAAGACAATTATCATTCCTTTATTTTCCTCTTTAACCAGTCCTTTTCTGACACTTTTTGTTTACATGTAAAAAACGTTTTTTTATTTTTGCTAATAAATACCAAACGGTATTTATTAGAACCCCCAAACATTATATATTTTTTTAAAGCAAATGCCCCAGAGAATAAAATGATGATAGCTTTTTTTTTTTATGTCTCACAGTGTTTGTGCACCAGTATTCAAACACATTTTATAATTCCGTGACCGTTTTTCATGATGTGAAAAATGCAATTTTTTAAATTGCTCATTATAACGATCATGTGTGGGCTCCAGAGCATTTTTCTCGATGTGAAAAATGGGCATTAAAAATTTAGAAGATGCTCTAATTTTTCTCGAAGTTTTTCACGAGAAAAACGCGCATGCTCAGAAGTTATGAGACGGGAGCGCTCGTTCTGGTAAAACTAGCGTTTGTAATGGAGATAGCACATTCGTCACGCTGTAACGGACTGAAAAGAACGAATCGTCTCTCACCAAACTTTTTAATAACACAAAATCAGCAAAAGCAGCTCAAAGGGTGGCGCCATCCGAATGGCACTTCCCCTTTATAGTGACGTCATATGTGTTGTACGTCACCGCGCTTTGGTCAAGCATTTTTTTTTTCACGATCGTGTGAAGCAAGACAGACTTGACAAGAATCAGGTCGAGAAATAGGGTTTTCTTCCGTCCAAAAAAACGGATCCAGACGGACGCGGATCGTTGCCGACGTTAGCGGATGCATCATCCGCTAACGGACGCGACCCCATAGGCGTCCATTACAAGTCCGTAAACAGACTTGTAAAAACGGACGAACGGAAGGCGGACATGTAAAAGGGGCCTTTAGATTTTTAATGCAATAAAAAAAAACAAAGAAAAATAAATAAATAAAAAAATATATAAAAGATGGCGATATGCTGAGTAAATAGATAGCAAGTGTGACCCACGATATGCAAGTTGTGTCGCTCAAGCTCGATCACTGTGGGGAGTAGTGTGGATGATGCCGCATCCACTGCAGGAGTGCAGCAAGGGATGGAGCTCATCCCAGCTCCTATAGTCACTAGAAGGAAGAGAGGAAGGATCCCTGGTGCTGCACATCCACACTGTCCTGTGATGAGTATGGTAGAGACAACCTCAGCCTGGGCTCCCGCCAGGCCATGCCCCCAACGTATTTCCCTCCGCCCCTCGCTTAGTCATGGGAAAAGCTTCCCTTCCTCGCCCCCTAGTGTTAACCCCTTTCCTGCCAGTGGCATTTTTATAGTAATCAATGCATTTTTATAGCACTGATCGCTATAAAAATGCCAATGGTCCAAAAAATGTGTCTGAAGTGTCCGCCATAATGTCCCAGTACCAATAAAAATTGCTGATCGCCGCCATTACTAGAACAAAAAAAATATATTAATAAAAATGCCATAAAACTATCCCTTAATTTGTAAACGCTATAACTTTTGCGCAAACCAAACAATAAACATTTATTGCGATTTTTTTTTTTAGGAAAAATATGTAGACAAATACGTATCGGCCTAAACTGAGGAAAAAAGTTTTTTATATATTTTTGGGGGATATTTATTATAGCAAAAAGTAAAAAATATTCATTTTTTTCAAAATGTAGCTTTACTGTATTTCTGTTTGTAGCGCAAAAACTAAAAACTGCAGGGGTGATCAAATACCACCAAAAGAAAGCTCTATTTGTGGGGAAAAAAGGACGCCAATTTTGTTTTGTTTGGGAGCCACGTCGCACGACCGCGCAATTGTCAGTTAAAACGCTGCAGTGCCGAATCGCAAATGGTCCGGGGCTGAAGTGGTTAAATAAAGAATAATAAAAAAAAGAAGTAGGACCATTGTGTAGTAAATAGTTTCTAATATAAATGAGTTGCTTTTCTAAAACTGGAGAGTACAAAATCTGGTGCAGCTGTCCATAGAAACCAATCAGCTTCCAGTTTTTCTTTTCAAAGCTTTATTAACTACTTGTCCACCGCCCACCGTCAAATGACGGCAGGCGGAGGACTCCATTATCCTGACATCACGTCATATGACGTGATGTCTTTTTAAAGCCGCCAGGAACTGAGCGGGGACGTGGAGCTCTGTATGTAAACACAGAGCTCCACGTCCTGTCAGGGAGAGAGGAGACCGTTGCTGTGTCCCTTGTACATAGGGACACAATCGGTCACCTCCCCCAGTCACCCCCCCTCCCCCTACAGTTGGAACACTCATAGGACACACATTTAACCCCTTCCCCGCCCCCTAGTGGTTAACCCCTTCACTGCCAGTCACATTTATACAGTAACCAATGCATATTTATAGCATTGTTCACTGTATAAATGTAAATGGTCCCAAAAATGTCAGAAAAGTGTCCGCCATAACGTCGCAGTCCCAATAAAAAAATCGCAGATCGCCGCCATTAATAGTAAAAAAAATAAAATAAAATAAATGCCATAAACTATCCCCTATTTTGTAAACACTATAAATTTTGCGCAAACCAATCGATAAACGCTTATTGCATTTTTTTTTTACCAAAAATATGTAGAAGAATACGTATCGGCCTAAACTGAGGAAAAAAACATTTTTTTTATATCTTTTTGGGGGATATTTATTATAGCAAAAAGTAAAAAATATTGATTTTTTTTCAAAATTGACGCTCTATTTTTGTTTATAGCGCAAAAAATAAAAACCGCAGAGGTGATCAAATACCACCAAAAGAAAGCTCTATTTGTGGGAAAAAAAGGACGCCAATTTTGTTTGGGAGCCACGTCGCACGACCGCGCAATTGTCAATTAAAGCGAAGCAGTGCCGGAAGCTTAAATTTTGTCTGGGCAGGAAGGGGGTGTAGGTGCACAGTAGGCAAGTGGTTAAACAAGCTGAAGTTAGAAGCTAATTGGCTACCATACACAGCTGCACCAGATTTTCACATTTCAGTTTTAGCAAATTAACCTCAAAATGTTTTAAATATTTCTCAGCCTCCACACTAAACACAAAAAAACACAGCGTGCCCAGATCGTTACTCCCATAAGCAGCAATGTAAATAATGTTGGTGCCTTGTGATTTCTATGGCATTGTACATTTTACAGGCTCTTGTAGCAGGGAAGAGGCTGTGAACTTTGTTCTAGTTATGTGGCTTATGTACTTTAGCAGTGTCATTGTGCAGAATGATAAGAGGTTAGTCACCAAAATATCAAAGGTCACCTTTTCAGTATTATCAAGTTTTAGAGTAATAGAAAAAACTGATAAAATGTCTTAAGCACATCCGGAAAGAATTCACATCGCTTCACTTATCCACATTTTATAGCTTTATTCCAAAATGAATTCAATTCATTATTTTCCTCAAAATTCTAAAAACAATACCCTGTAATGACAACGTAAAAGAAGTTTGTTTGAAATCTTTGCAAATTTATTAAAAATAAAAAAATAAAGTAAAAAAATCACTTGTATATAAGTATTCAGTCTTTGTCGTGACACTCACAATTGAGCTCAGGTGCATCCTGTTTTCACCGATCACCCTTGAGATGTTTCTACAACTTGATTGGAGTCCACCTGTGGTAAATTCTGTTGATATGGACATTTGGAAAGGCACACACCTCTATATAAGGTCCAACAGGTTTGTGCATTTCAGTGCACAAACCAAGCCACAAAGTCCAAATAATTGTCTGTAGACCTCCGAGACAGGATTGTATCGAGGCACAGATCTGAGGAGGGGTACAGAAAAAATTCTGCAGCATTGAACGTCCCAATAAGCACAGTGGCCTCCATCATTCATAAATGGAAGAAGTTTGGAACCACCAGGACTCTTCCTAAAGCCAGCCGCCCGGAGGACAAGGACCTTAGTCAGGGAGGTGACCAAGAACCTGATGGTCACTCTGACAGAGCTCCAGCATTTTTCTGTGGAGAGAGGAGAACCTGCAAAAAGAACAACCATCTCTGCAGCACTCCACCAATCCGGCCTGTATGGTATAGTGGCCAGACGAAAGCCACTCCTCAGTAAAAGGCACATGACAGTCCGCCTGGAGTTTGCCAAAAAACACCTGAAGGACTCTCCGGCCATGAGAAACAAAATTCTCTGGTCTGATCAAACAAAGATTGAACTCTTTGGCCTGAATGGCAAGTGTCATGTCTGAAGGAAACAAGGCACGGCTCATCACCTGGCCAATACCATCCCTACAGTGAAGCATGGTGGTGGCAGCATTAAGCTGTGGGGATGTTTTTCAATGGCCGGAACTGGTAGACTAGTCAGGATCAAGGGAAAGATGAATGAAGCAAAGTACAGAGACATCCTTGAAAACCTTCTTCAGAGCACTCTGGACCTTAAACTGGGGCGAAGGTTCATCTTCCAACAGGACAATGACCCTAAGCACACAGCCAAGATAACAAGGGAGTTGCTGATTGAACATCTCTGGAAAGATCTGAAAATGGCTGTGCACTGATGCTCCCCATCCAACCTGAAACCTGATGGCACGTGAGAGGTCCTGCAAAGAATAATGGGAGAAACTTCCCAAAAATAGCTGTGCCAAGCTTGCAGCCTCATACTCAAAAAACAAGCTGTAAATGGTGCCAAAGGTGCTTCACCAAAGTATTGAGCAAAGGCTTTGAATACTTATTTACTTGGGATTTTTTTTAAGTTTTTTTATTTTTAATAAATTAGCAAAGATTTCAAACAAACGTTTTTTTCATGTTGTCATTATGGGGTTTGTAGAATTTTTACGAAAATAATAAATGTAATCCATTTTGGAATAAGGCTGTAACATAACAAAATATGGATAAAGTGAGGGGCTGTGAATACTTTTAGGATGCACTGTATGTTACTCATTCACATCCTATATTTTTTTCTACACTTTGTTCTGCTTGATATGATTTAAGTTTGGTAGATTTTAATTTTGTTTCTTCCTCATTCAGGCTTGGTTTGTTGTGAATAGTGACAGAACATACAGATTCAGATAAAGGGACATTGGTAGTGTTCTTGGTCTGTATTTCTTAATATGGAATGGTAGGAAACATCTCAGAAAAGTGATATACCCTAAAAGAAAGATGTGACTTTTGGGAGCCCCCATGTCAGCACAAATATATTCTCCCTGCCTTTTTCTGGTTGCTGGCATAGGAGAGAGGGAAAGAGGGAGAGAGGGGGGAAGAGAGAGGGAAGGGAGGGGGGGAGAGAGGGGGGGGAAGAGAGAGAGAGAGGGGGGGGGGAGAGAGGGGAAAGAGAGAGAAAGAGGGGGAGAGGGAGGGGGGAAGAGAGGGAAGGGGAGAGAGAGAGAGGGGGGGAGAGAGGGGGGAAGAGACAGGGGGAAGAGAGAGGGGAAAGAGGGGAAGAGAGAGGGGAAAGAGAGAGAAAGAGGGGGAGAGAGGGAGACGAGAGGGAGAGAGAGAGGGGGACGAGAGAGAGGGGGACGAGAGAGAGAGCAAGAAAGAGGGGGAGGGGAAGATTGAGGGGGAAGGGAAGAGAGAGGGAGAAGAGAAGAGAGAGAGAGAGGGAGAGAGAGAGAGAGAGAGAGAGAGAGGGGGGGAGAGAGAGAGAGAGAGAGGGGAAGAGAGAGAGAGAGAGAGGGGAAGAGAGAGAGAGAGAGAGGAGGGAGAGAGAGAGGGGAGAGAGAGAGAGAGAGAGAGAGGGGAGAGAGAGAGGGGAGAGAAAGAGAGAGAGAGAGAGAGAGAGAGAGAGAGAGAAAGAGAGAGAGAGAGAGAGAGAGAGGAAGAGAGAGAGAGAGGGAAGAGAGAGAGAGAGGGGGGGGGGAAGAGAGAGAGAGAGGGAAGAGAGAGAGTAGATAGAGAGAAGAGAGAGAGAGAGAGAGAGAGAAGAGAGAGAGGGGGAAGAGAGAGAGAGAGAGGGGGAAGAGAGAGAGGGGGGAAGAGAGAGGGGGGGAAGAGAGAGGGGGGGAAGAGAGAGAGAGGGGGGGAAGAGAGAGAGAGGGGGGAAGAGAGAGAGAGAGGGGGGAAGAGAGAGAGAGGGGGGAAGAGAGAGAGAGAGAGAGAGAGAGGGGGGAAGAGAGAGAGGGGTAAGAGAGAGGGGTAAGAGAGAGGGGGGAAGAGAGAGAGAGGGGAAGAGAGAGAGAGAGGGGGGGAGAGAGAGGGGGAAGAGAGAGAGAGAGAGGGGGGGGGAAGAGAGAGAGAGAGGGGGAAGAGAGAGAGAGGGGGGAGAGAGAGAGGGGGGAGAGAGAGGGGGGGGGAGAGAGAGAGAGAAAATCACTCTCCTCCATTCACAGAAAAAGAAAACATGGGGACAGGCTTCACAGTAATCGATCACTGTGATAGGCAATCAGGTGACCCGGAAGCTCTGGGTACCGATCGTTAGTACGAGCCCAGGTCTCACAGTAAGACCAGCTTAAAGGGATATATGCAAATATGCAGCCCCACCCAGTTTCCCCACCCAACCCCTACCCTGCCCCGCCCTAACTCTGCCCCTAAACACGCCCTCATAAATTATCTGATGAAATTGCACTGAAATGTTTTATGCAGAATTAAGTTACAAAAATAAATATTAACAACAACTTTATTAGTGCCCATCAGTGCAGCCTCGTCAGTGCTTATCAATGCAGCATGAACTGTGTCCACTAATGCAACTCGCTTTTGGTACCAGAAGAGGACCATTAGCCCCAGGGGTCCCCTCTATTCTTGGGAGATATATCTGACATCTTTGGGCATGTTGATATTTGACCTACTATCAATATATGCGTTCTAACGCGTGCCAAGAAGTTTCTATCTATGCGTATTATGACCTATGGATTTAGCAGGAGATGGATTTTTGGGAAGCTTCCATTCATTATTTTTTGGTGATGATTCGATTTACTGGTGGCAGATGCACCAATTCATGGTACCCTTCAGTGAAGGAGTTCATGAACTAGACTGAGTTAGAAGGGGACAGTTTTTTCACTCATATTTTACATTTAGGGTTGGATAATTTTGATATTTCAAATTTTTTTGTGCTATATTTATTCTGTATAGCACAGCACAGTTTTATGAATAAATGTTGCCCTTATTAGGTACAATACAGATTCACTTTTTTCCTCTTATGTGTGTTTTTTCATAAGAAAGTTTGTTACAATAGGAAGTGACGATAGCGCTGTTTTAGTAACTTTAGTACTTATTAAAAGTATTTGTGGACATTTACTACCGTATATACTCGAGTATAAGCCAAGTTTTTCTGCCCTTTTTCTAGGGCTGAAAATACACCCCTCAGCTTATACTCGAGTCAGTGTACCTGAAAGGCTGCGGGCGTCCATTGTTTAAAAGTTGCGGCTTACCCCTGGTCCCTTCCGTGATAGACTCTGTGCTCAGTGTTTCCGCCTATCACGGACTGTCTCTTTTTCGAGGATGAAAAGATGTCCGCTATTGGCAGAACACAGTGTCTGCTGGGACCCTGAGTCCGAGAATGAGAAGACGTCCGTGATAGGCTGCTGGGAAACTCCTATCACGTAACGGGACCAGGAGGAGACCGCGACTTTTAAACAATGAATTGATGCCCGCAGCCTGTCAAGAATTTCAAGTACGCTGACTCGGGCACAGGGAGGCTGCAATGGGCACAGTGAGGTGGAAATGGCACAGTGAGGTTGGGCACAGTGAGGTGGAAGTGGGCACAGCGAGCTGTGCAAATGGGCATTGTTGACCCTCTTTTCCAAGTTTTTGGGGTAAAATTAGGTACCTCGGCTTATACTTGAGTATATACAGGAATTTGTATTAACAGATTCAGAATACTTTATTCCAAGGGATATAATTTGAATTTTTAATTTCTAAAGGATCCTCTGCAATCTTTGAGCAAACAGATTATTCTTAGCATAGAAATGTAAAGGATTAAAGTATTATAACTATACTCTTCTAGAAAGAAGAAAAGCATTTAAAAACATAAGTTTATTTCACTCCTCCACACAAAATGTATTGTGCATTTTTACCCTTAGGCCCGGTTCACACCGACTTTGGAGCACTTGTTGCATCAGAAGTCGGACCCCACTTAGTGCAATGGAACTGTTCTAATCAGTGTGACTTGAGTCGCTCCGACTTATAAGAAGGTTCCTGCACTACTTTTGGTCAGACTTTGGTATAACTTGCATTGACTTCTGTGCAAGTCATGCCAAAGTTGTGCTGGGGTTCGACTTCAAAGTCGCAGGCAGTGTGAACCCGGGCTTACTGCTGAACTCAAATATGCTGACCATTCTTCTCACCTGCAAGTCCATTGACTCCTATGAGTCCAGCAGAGCTGGCAATGCTCACTATATGGCCATGATTGGAGGCCATCATAGCAGGTAGGAAGGCTTTACATGTCTGCAGAAAAACAAACAGTAGGTATTAGTCATAAATGTCATCCATTGGTGATTTTCACTGAACTTAAATTATTATCTATATATAGCACTCTATCTATTCCCCCCACATTACATTATACAAAGTGAGATCACCAAGATCAGCCAGAACATGTGACACAGCACATCAATGGATTCAACCAGAACAAAACAGATGTGCGTTACAAGATACGGCTCTATTTTGACACTTTGATATTGAGCATTGCTAAAATATACCTAAACAGAATCAAAAAAGGAACAACATGAATAATACTAGATATTTTAAACAAAGCTTAGTTAGCTAAGAAAACACAATTTACCAATTCCCACTCAGCCTATTGTCAAATGACGGCTGGGCAGTACCTTAGTCATGCTGGCCTGCTACCGGTACCATGTGATCACTGTGACCAATCACAGCAGATAACATGTCAATTGTAAACAATAATGGCTTTTATTCATGCCATTCATTGTGTACGATTGTGTTGCTGGCTGTGATTAGTCACAGCGATCACATGGTACAGACAGGGCCAATCACAGCCCACCTGTACCACGTGATTAGCTGTGGCCAATCACAGCTAATCACAATACACACTGAATGAATCAATTTTATTCAGTAAAAATGGTTGGGTAGACCCGTGAAATTCCCTGATATAAGAAATCAATGTGTAATAATAAAAGAAAAAAACAATCTTGATCACTGCCCCAGAATAGTGCAGTGTTACTATGGTAACACTGTATTGCTCTGGTCACACGGTGTTAAAAAGTGTGTGTGTGTTTTTTTCTATACTGTCACCAGTAGGGATGAGCTTCGGCGTGTTCACATGGAACACGTGCAGAGCCCGCCAGGAAGACAGCGCGGCGCTGTGCTGCGCTAATCACAGTCGGGGAGACATTGTCCCGATGCTCGGCTGCAGAGATCGGGAAATGTCTCCCTGGCTGTTATTAGCGCAGCGCCGTGCACACTTCCTGGCGGGCTCTGCACGTGTTCCATACGAACGCGCTGGAGCTCATCGTTAGTCACCAGTCAGTGTCTCTGATCACCTCCACACAAGTATATGATAATGCTGTACTGCACTAGTGACAGTATGTTATGTTTTTATTTCTTAATTTAAATTTTTTTTTTTTTTTTTAATTACTACTTTCCAAAAAGGGGTCATTTGGGGGATATTTGTACTGTCCTGGTATTTTTGGGCCTCAAGAAATGAGATGAGGCTGTCCGTACATCAGGATTGATCAATTTTCAGAGTTACATACTATAGTTTGTAGACTTTCCTATAAACTAAATCAGGGGTACCCAACATTTTGAAGAGTGAGGGCCAATTAAGCGACTTGGTAACCGGTCACGGGCCACAATATGCGGAGCGGGAGGATGACAGGTCCGTGTGCATTCTGCAGACTCTACCCTATGGGCCCTCCGATCCACCTAGACGGAAGGGGACAGATCCCCTTCTGTTTATTTTTTTTAGCAGTTTGCACCAAAGATTAATGAAGGGTCCAACTAGGTCAGACTAATTGTGTGAAAAGGGCTTAAGGCTGCTTTCATACTGATGCTCTGTAGTTTAGCTACACCACGGGTGCAGTGCATCTGTGGTATTCCTGCAGGTTAGCTGCACTTTGCATTAGACTTCTTTTATATCCTGCAGGTGCAATGCATTTTCAAAAAGTGCACCAAACCTGCCGGTAATAACAGAAGTCTATGGCTCAGTGCAGTTAATCTGCAGGTGCACCTGTGGATCAGATTGAAAGCAGTCCAGAAACCACTGCAGAGCAGATATGCCCATATATACACTGTGATTTTAGTAAAAAAAACGTACCTTTAATAACAGTATTCTATTCAGGTATTGTCAGCTGTTGCTGTACCAGGCAGAGTGCATTTGGTATCACTCCGCCTGTGACAGGAGCCGGTGCTATAGAGGAAGCATCGATTTATGTGGCTCTGCTCCACAGCCGCTTGCTTCCTCTATAGCTGGCTTCATTCACAACCCTGATGCTCTGGGATGGCGGGTCGGTAACCCGCCATCTGGGCTTGCCAACCCGCCATCCCACAGCAGGAGGTTGCGGGCCACATGTGGCCTCCAGGCTACTGGTTGAGCACCCCTGGACTAAATAATAAATCTTGAAGTGGTTTATTTTCACCAAACAAATTGAAGCAGAATACATTTTAGCCTAAATTTATGAAGAAAGATTATTTATTTGCAAAATTTTAACAGAACTGAAGAAAAAGAATTTTTTTTTCAAAATGTTTGGTCTTTTTTATTTTATATATATATATATATATATATATATATATATATATATATATATATATATATATATATATATACATACACACACACACTATATAAAAAAATTATATACCTCCAAAAGAAAGCTTTATTTGTGTGAAAAAAAATATTTAAAAAAATTTCATATGGGTACAGTGTTGCATGACTGCGCAATTGTTAAAGTGCGACAGCTATGGAAGTTAAAAATTGGCCTGGGCAGGAAGGAGGTAAAAGTGGCCAGTATTGAAGTGGTGATTCGTGTGATTTTGTGGTCTATGGATCTCAACTTGCATCAAGTTGAACCAAAGTAGTACAGGGACAATTTTGGAGTCGGTGCAACTTGAAGTCACATAGATATGAATGGTTATCATTGGGAATCATGGGGTATGACTTGTCATGCGACTTTAATGTCCAAAGTTGCATAAAAAGTTGCACAAGTGTAAAAGGGGTCCAAGTTAATAGTAATCTGCTTGTAACATTAGGGGCCCTTTCACACGGGGCGGATCAGTAATTATGTGCTCCGTAAGCTCATCGGGGATCGCTCCGTAGATCCCCGCTGAGTCGGTGGATGACACACTGTGCAGGGACCGCCCTGTCTTTTTTCCGCTCTCCCCTATGGGGGGATCGGATGAACATGGACCGTATGTCGGTGTTCATCTGATCCGATCTGCAGACGGAAGAAAAAATAGGATCTTCTTCCGTCTGAAATATCGGATCTTAGTGGATTAACATCCGCAGACACCGGCAATCACATAGGGACCAATGTATGTCCCTTTTTCATCTGCAAATGGATGGATGAAAAAGCGGACATACGGTCCCGCATGTGTGAAAGGGGCCTAAGAAAGAAAAAAAGAAAAAGAAAAGGAGCTTTTGCTATTTCAACCTATGCGACCCTTTGCTATTAACCAGTGCAGTGATGTAGATGGTAGAGAAATGGGTAGCACAGGTATTTTGTTAGGAGTTGCCCTTCTTCAGTTAGCTGGGACAAAGGGGTAAATACATTTATTGGTTATATTTAGGGATTTTAACAATTCCTCCTGCTTTCTAATGAGACTTATCCTCGAGGCAGCACAGAAGCCCCCGTTGTGAACTTTTCACGGTTCAGGGGCGTCATAGGTTTGGCAACATATACTGGGCTAGAAGACAAACTATTAAATTACTTCTTCAGAATAAAACTTCGAACGATCCTGCAAATCTGAATCAGTAACTGTTTACTCGATCATTCCCAATGGCTGTTTCCATGGAACTCAACAGAACACAGCTGAAATGTAATTTTGAAAATCCTTTTGACTGATTTTTTTTAAAGAAATGAAACACATAGACAAGAGACTTGAGAGAAGAAAACATGAAGAATTTGCACAAAGGGAAAACCGACTGGCTAAAACAAGAATATCCAACTTCATTTCTCTAGGGCCAAACACAGGCCAGGACTTTGATGCAAACATAACCGATTTTCATTTAGGAGCTACATATCATTTTATTGTTTTGAAATTACAAAAAAAAAACCTGAACATGACCACATATATTAGTGGCGCTCATATATTAGGAGGCAACCAAACACCAGTAAACGCCAAGACAATTTTAGGCCTAATTCACACTCATTTCAGCTTGTATAAGAGCAATGTGTACAGCGAGCTTTTGGTAAGCTTCAAGGGGCTTCCTCTAAGCCTTTAACCATTTCAATACCAGTAACGGCGGCGATCTGCGATTTTCAGACACTTTTGACACGTTTTTGGGACCATTCATATTCATACAGCGATTAGTGATATAAAACGGCACTGATTACTGTGTAAATGCTACTAGCAGGGAAGAGGTTAACACTAGGGAGCGGGTAAGGGGTTAATATGTTCCCTAGTAAGTGATTCTAACTGTAGGGGGAGGGGACTCACAAGGGGAGGAGACCATGTGTGTTTCTCTCTACTGGGAACACACATCGGTCTCCTCACCTCTGAAAGGACATGGATCTGTGTGTTTTCACACACAGATCCATGGTCCTGCCGTTATTGCAGGCAATTGCGGGTGCCTGACGGGCATCATGGTCGCCAGGCCTTCTAGCCGCCTGGGAAGCCCAAGTCATACGGCGTCCACCCGGAGGGAGGGTTCCTGCCGACGTCATTTTACAATGACTATGTAGGGAAGGGGTAAAGGCCCGTACACGCGATCGGGTATTCCAACAACAATTGTGTGATGAAAGGGTTTTGTCGGATAATCCGACCGTCTGTACGCTCCATCGGAACAATCGTTATTGGAATTTCAGACAAAAAATGTCCAACAAATATGTTCCGTCGGATTATGCAATCGTGTGTACACAAATCCGTTGGACTAAAATCGAAAAGTACAAACACGAATGCTCCGAACCAATGTTAACCATCAGACAACATTAGCAGAAGTTGCCCAAAGGGTGGCGCTAAAGAGCAGAAAAACATAGTTTTGTGTATTTTGGCTGAAAAAGTTCTGCCGTCTGTATGCAGAACAAGTTCACGGCCAATGACCTATGGACAAAAATCCACGGATTTGTCCGATGGAAGTCCGATCATGTGTATGAGGCTCAACCAGTTAAGCTCCTGTTCGGAAATCTTATACACAGATCCTAATGGGGGTCAGTGTTGCCAGCCTACCAGATTGAAATTTACTGACAACACCCAACATTTAGGCATGGACACAGGCATGCACATGGACACAATGAGGAAAAGTGAGGCACAGTGAGGCATGCAGATGGACACCCTAGGCCTATACTCGAGTCAATACGTTTTCCCATTTTTTTGTGGTAAAATTATCGGCGTATAACACCCACCCTAACTTAAAGTGGGACGTTTCAGGAAAAAAACTTTCCATAGCCCCCTGCGTATAACACACAGGCACAAGTTACCCTCTATTTTCAGGGTAAAAAGGTGAGTGTTTTCTGCCAATAAATACAGTAAGTGCCTTGGCTTATATTTGGGTCGGCTTATACTCGAGTATATACGGTAATAGGGCATTGCACACTCCCTTTTAGATTTTTTGTTTAATACCCAAGTGATAATCATTCTGTACAATAGTCAGGAATGCTTGTTGTATATGGGACCAGTTCCAGAGTGCCAAAGAAAATTAAAGTGTACCTAAAGCCAAAAGTTTTTGGATAAAGTTTTGAAGATTTGTCAATGCTGTCAACTTCTTATCGCTATCTGTGCCCACTGCGAACAAATCTTTGTCCTAATAACCATGGTCACCTTGTGTCTACACAGGGCAGAAAGTAATAGAAAGTCTACCCAACAGGATTGTGACCGAAAAAAAAAAAAAAAAAAAAACTGATGGGATTTTTAACCCTTTCCTATTCTTTCCAAAATGAAAAAATAAAAGTAAAATAAAAAGCTGGGTTTAGATAATGTACACAAGTACACTTTCCCCTGTGCTTGAGGGCGTTTATATTAGAGCTCCTTAGAAGGCTGCCTGACTGTCACCGATAGCAGTGTCAGCTGTAGATATACTCTAATCCTTATCACTGCATGTAGGCTTCTGTTAAATGAGTCCAAAAAAGAAAAATAGTAACAGCAGCTCCACAAAGGCATGAGACCAGATATCTCACTGCCTGAGATGCAGAGATTAAATAACTAACTTGGTAGGTCATTCCTCGGAGCATGTTTCTTTCCTGAAACTGTCCCCCCTGGGAGAAGACAGCGATTATTGCTAGCAATAATACCAGCCACTAGCAATAATCACATGTAAAATCCAGCAGGCTGGTTGTACCCAAGATGATCTTTCAATCAACTTGGCAGATTCAGCCTGCCCAGACACGGTTTGAATCGTGAAGGTTTGAACAGTCTATGGCCAGTCTAACTGTGTCAATAGGCTTTTCTCTTTAAAGGGATTGTAAAGGAATTTTTTTTCCCCTAAATAGCTTCCTTTACCTTAGTGCAGTCCTCCTTCACTTACCTCTAGGGTTGTCCAGATACCGATACTAGTATCGGTATCGGGACCGATACCGAGTATTTGCGGGAGTACTTGTACTCGCACAAATGCTCCCGATACCTAAATAGAATACTTTTTTTGTATTTATCAACATGTTCTGTGAAAATTCTTTGAGTTTTTTACTACTGCGTGACAAGAAAATAAAACATTTTTATTCATTTTTACTAATTTTTATTCTTTTATAATGTCTTGAGTTAGAGTTCTTCATAATTCTAAGTCTGTATTGTGGTTTGAAAACTGTGACATGACATTTAAAAAAAGTATCGGTATTCGGTATCGGCGAGTACATGAAAAAAAGTATCGGTACTTGTACTCGGTCCTAAAAAAGTGGTATCGGGACAACCCTACTTACCTCATCCTTCGATTTTGCTTTTAAATGTCCTTATTTCTTCTGAGAAATCCTCACTTCCTGTTCTTCTGTCTGTAACTCACCACCGTAATGCGAGGCTTTCTTCCTGGTGTGGAGAAAGCCTCTTGAGGGGAGAGGGGGCGAGCAGGCAAGTCAAGACGCTCTCTACTTTAAGGTGACCAGATTTTTAAAATGAAATCCGGGGACATATTTTTTCTTTACTAGTAATGGCGGCAATCAGCGACTCTCTGCCCGTCGCCGCCCGCCTCACAGCCTCTCAAGTCTTACTCTTCGGGCCCCGGCTACTACTGTATGGGGAGCGGAGGAAGATCACTCCGCCAGGGAAGGCAAGGAAATAGGCAGGTGGCTGGCCAGGATTTAAGCCAAGGCAGAAGAACATGCGAACGGAGCTGAACGGGCATGCGCCCAAAACTGAAGAAATATTCCCTTCGCTCCGACCAGCACATGATCATCAGAAATGGGCACAGATAATGGGAACAATACAACCCCCCTATGCTAGTAGGCACGGCGGAGCTGGGGTGTGTAATTCTATTTTTTTTATTTTAATTCTGCACTGATTGTTTTTAAAATTGCCCCTGCCCCCTATTAAATCCAATCTGGGGACAAAACCAGGGACAGACTTGGTCCGGGGACAGTGTCCTCAATCAGGGGACTGTCCCCTGAAACTGGGGATGTCTGGTCACCCTACTCTACTTTGCAGATAGAGAAATTAGCTGTGTGTTAGTGGGCATCCTGACACTCCTGCTCGCCCCCTCCCCCTCAAGAGGCTTTCTCCACACCAGGAAGAAAGCCTTGCATTACTGTGTGGAATTACAGACAGAAGAACAGGAAGTGAGCATTTCTCAGAAGAAATAAGGACATTTAAAAGCAAAATCGAAAGATGAGGTAAGTGAAGGAGGACTGCACTAAGGTAAAGGAAGCTATTTAGGGGAAAAAAAATGTTTTCCTTTACAACTGGTTTTAAATTGGTTTTACATTCCCATACTATTTTATAGGAATGCGAAACTTGTTTGAACTAGGTCAAATGAAGGTCAGAAGCAGTCAACTGCCTAATGCACCATCAATGAAATCTGCATGTCCTGAGAAGTCTCTCAAGTTGATGCCTTCAAAATAAGCGTTAAACCTGTCCACACAGGCCCTCGTTCTTTGTTTAGCAAGCGAGCTGAACAAAAAAAAACATATTACTCATCCACACAAATGAGGAGGACGGAGGAAGTAGAAAGCCATTTTCCCCATTTTGGATAGAGTATACAAAAGCCCTGTATACAAACAAAAGCCCTGTATAAAAACCCTGTATACAAAAGCCGAATGACGGGAGATCAGATTTTTTTCTTCACCATCTGTGTCCCATTATGGAGATTTCCCTTCACTTCCTGTCCAAAAAGCCAAAGAAGAAGTGAGAAGAAATTCCTGCAAATTAAGGGAATTCCTCTGGGACTCCCAGGTCACCAGAACGAAGGAATACATTTTCCCCTCTAACTTTTCTGGGGACAACCCAAAATGTATGATTTTCTTTACTGTCATTTTCAATGATAACGATAATGAGGACAAATATGGAGGGTGAATCTCCTTAACCACTTTAGCCCCGGACCGTTTGGTTGCCAAATGACCAGGCCTCTTTTTGCGATTCGCCACTGCGTCCCTTTAACTGACGTTTCTTTTTATCACCCACAAATAGAGCTTTCTATTTGATCACCTCTGCGAGTTAAATTTTTTGCGCTATAAACAAAAATAGAGCGACAATTTTGAAAAAAAACAAACATTATTTTGTACTTTTTGCTATAATAAAAATCCCCATTTTTTTTTTTTTTAAAAGCTAATTTTCTCTTAGTTTGGGCCAATTCTTCTACATATTTTTGGTAAAAATCGCAATAAGCGTATATTGATTGGTTTGCGAAAAAGTTATAGCGGCTACAAAATAGGGGTCGTTTTATGGCATTTTTATTATTACTTTTTACTTGTAATGGTGGTGATCTGCGACATTATGGCGGACACTTTGGAACCATTCACATTTACAGCGATCAGTGCTATAAAAATGCACTGATTACTGTGTAAATGTGACTGGTAGTGAAGGGGTTAACCACTAGGGGGGCTTGAAGGGGTTAAGTGTGTCCTAGGGAGTGATTCTAACTGTTAGGGAGCGTGGCTTACTGTGACACATCACTGATCGCTGCTTCCGATGAGAGGAAGCAGACGATCAGTGACATGTCACCAGGCAGAACAGGGAGATACCCGGTTTACAAAGGCATCCCCCCATTCTGCCGTTCCATGACCCAATCAAGGGACACCGGCGGACATCGAGTCCGCGGGTCCCCCGGGCACGGAGACAGTGGCAGGTGCGCAGGCCTCCGGCAGCGCGCCCGCTAGGGGGCAGGATTCAAAGCAACTAAAATCTAGATTTAAAGCAGGGAGACAATACTAAAAAAAACTTTAACACCTGCACCCCAGCAGAAAATAGTTATCACCAAAAGTAACACCCTAGAGAATTTACAAGCTCACTTTTTTTTGTAAAAAATACACTTTTTTGAATAAAAAAAAATAAGTAAACAGTAAAGTTAGCCCAATTTTTTTTTATTGTGAAAGATAAATGTTACGCCGAGTAAATTGATACCCAACATGTCACGTTTCAAAATTTTGCCTGCTTGTGGAATGGCGACAAACTTTTACCCTTAAAAATCTCCATAGGCGACGTTTAAAAAAAATTATCGGAAATACATATACATCAAACAGCTGATGTATATTGGCGTGCGGCAGTCCAGAAGTGGTTAAAAAAGCTCAGCTTTTAAGCTTACTACCCACAGCCCAATATTGTTACGGGCCTATGTACAGAGGCGAGTATGTAAGAGCCGTGCTTTCTTTAGAAAAAAAATAAAAATAGAAAAATCAGCATTTTTGGTCAGCAATTTACATGCGCACAAATATGCGTGATTGCACACAAATGACCATTTAGATTGTGCAAAAAAACGCGAGAATAGGTTATCGCGCATGTGAATTTGCCAAAAAAATTGAGTGAATGCATATGCGCAGAAATACATACAAAAAAAAAGTCTGAAAAATTAGATGCTCAAACAGGAGTATCGTGTGCAAGAGGCCTTAGGGAAAAAACACGAAGCAGGACTCTTTTGCCATTGCTTAACCGCTTTCTGCACGCCATATAGACAAATTGCATCCAGTGGGATACCCTGTTGTTCTGGGCCGATGTCATATAACGTTGCAGAGTTTCACGGTGACCCCGATTTCGGTAAAGAAACGATGGCACGGCTCTTTACCCTTGTGATCGGCTGTGTCCAATCACAGCCTATCACATGTAAACATGAAAGTGCTATTAATCAGCTCTCCTTGCCTCACATTGAGAGAAGGAGAGGCGAGACGATCAGCGGCATTTCCTCACAGGGAGACCTGTACTGATCATTAGTGTAGCCCCAACAGTGATGCCATTCTGTGCCCATCAGTGCTGCCTTTCAGTGCCTACTCATCAGTGTTGATCTGTGCCTCATTAGTGCCACCTTATCAGCGCACATCAGTGAAGGAGAAAAATAACTTATTTAAAAATTTTATGACAGAAATTACGATTTTTTTCACATTTCTGGTTATGTTAGCAAAACATTAAAAACCCAGCAATGATTAAATACCAAAGCTCTATTTGTGGGGTAAAATTTGAAAAAAATGCATTTGGGTAGCATTTGGAAAGCTGAAAATTGGCCTGGGCAGGAAGGGGATAAAAGTATTTGACCCCCCTGCTGATTTTTTACATTTGCCCACTGACTGTCAGGGTCAGTACCGGGGAATTGAACCCAGGACCGCCCTGTTGTTATTCCAACTCCTTATCTCTGAGCCACCTTCCAGTTTAGCTGTCCATTGAAGCCTGGTGCTGACTGCTTGATCTCCCTACTATCTGCACTTGTCCAGCTGAGGCAGGTTGCCTAATCAACTTGCATATAAAGCACTGCCTCACTATGAGGGAGGTGTCGGTTCATTCTGATCAGATCATTCTGTCTGTGCCAACAGTTCCTATATGTTGATCTTCTGCTGCAAGACTGATCCCCGGCTTTTGACCCTTGGCTCGTTTCTGGACTTCTGCTTGCCTGAACCCCTGACCCCCGGCTTGGACTTTGGTTACCCGATCTTCACCTGCCCTTTGACCCCGGCCTGTATTGTTGGACTTTCCCTGTCTTCTCCAGCCCCTGATCACAGCTTGTCTCCTGGACCTGTTTTCAGCCCTGCCCTGACCAGTGAAGTACTTTTGTGCCTGGACGGTCTTCTGTTCATCTGCTGCAGCCTTCCAGTCGGTGATCCGCCTGTACCTGCTCCACGCACCTGACCATCGTTTTCCCGCTGGTACCGGTGCCTCCCGGTGCGTCCGTCCCTCTGTCCCAATCTCAGGGGGCGGATCGCATCAGGTCGCAAAGGTGGCTCACAAGTCTGCAAATGGAATCCACTCTAGGTAAGCCCTCACATAATGAACCGACCAATAACATGGAGTCCGCAGACTTGTATAAAATGCTCACCTCCCTGACTCTGCAAGTCTCCAGCCTGGGCCATACCATTCTGGAACTACAGCAAGAAATTCAGTTACTTAAAGGGACAGCACGCCCAGCCCCGGAACCAGCATGTCCAGAGCCATTTGTTGTTATGCCAGAGAAATTTGATGGTAGCCGTGCATCCTTCTCATGTTTTAAAATGGATTGTCAACTATTATTTACTCTTAAACCTAGGACCTATGCCACGGACTATATTAAGGTTCGTGCTACCATCAACCTGCTTATAGGACAAATTAAATCATGGGCTCATCAGTTGCTGCAGGAAAAGAGTGCAGTCTTGGACACCTGGGAAACCTTTATGTTTGCTTTAGACTCATACATTCCTGTCTCCAAGAGGATCAACGCTCCCAGGTCTGCTCTCAATTCACGTGGCCTACGGGTATCCAGGGACAGAAATATTCTGTACAGACACAACATCAAGCCAGCCCAGTATGTGCCAAGCTATGAACCTCTGTATGTGCCCAACCATGAAGTCCCAACACCACAAAGCCTTGACGCTCCTGTGGATGCACCCACGACTACCTTGGAGGTTGAGGAACCCATGCAGATCGGGGCCATCCGGTCCGGGCTATCTTGGGTAGAAAAAGAGCGAAGGAGAGGCTATGGACTTTGTTTTTACTGTGGTGTAAGTGGGCACTTTATTTCTCTTTGCCCAACCCGCCCACCTCGGCCAAAGGCTCTTCAAGTGGGTACTATTGGTAGTTTTTTTGCTACCCCGGAATCTTTGCCTGTTATGCAGCTTGAAGTTCCTTTGCCCCAGTCTGACATTCCGGTGACTACTGTCCAGTCCAATGTACCTGTTCATCAGCTTGCTGTACCTACCTTCCCAGTTGAAGTCCCGGCTCCAGTGTCCTCGATTCCGGCTCCAGTGTCTCCAGTTCCTGTGTCTCCAGTTCCTGTGTCTCCAGTTCCTGTTCCGGTGTCTCCAGTTCCGGTGTCTCCAGTTCCGGTGTCCCCAGTTCCTGTTCCGTTGTCTCCGGTTTCAGTTCCGGTGTCTCCAATTCCTGTGTCTCCAGTTCCTGTCCCGGTGTCCCCAGTTCCTGTCCCGGTGTCCCCAGTTCCTGTTCCGGTGTCTCCCGTGTCCCCAGTTCCTGTGTCTCCGGTGTCCTCAGTTGAAGTTCCAGCTCCGGTGTCCCCAAGTGAAGTTCTTCCACCTGACTGTGTCTATGCCTCAAATGGTACCATGGTCCGTAAACAAGATCTAGTAATATTTGAACGAGCTTTACAAGCGAGGAGTGCACCCCCTGCAAGAACTTTAAGATCAACTAAGTCCAAAAAGAAAAAGTAAAAATCTGTTTTGTTTCCCCATGGTTTGGACCTTAAAGACTGTCCCTATGATGACACTCCTTTAAACGCCCGGAGGGCGTTTTTAAGGGGGGGGAACTGTCAGGGTCAGTACCGGGGAATTGAACCCAGGACCGCTCTGTTGTTATTCCAACTCCTTATCTCTGAGCCACCTTCCAGTTTAGCTGTCCATTGAAGCCTGGTGCTGACTGCTTGATCTCCCTACTATCTGTACTTGTCCAGCTGAGGCAGGTTGCCTAATCAACTTGCATATAAAGCACTGCCTCACTATGAGGGAGGTGTCGGTTCATTCTGATCAGATCATTCTGTCTGTGCCAACAGTTCCTATATGTTGATCTTCTGCTGCAAGACTGATCCCCGGCTTTTGACCCTTGGCTCGTTTCTGGACTTCTGCTTGCCTGAACCCCTGACCCCGGCTTGGACTTTGGTTACCCGATCTTCACCTGCCCTTTGACCCCGGCCTGTATTGTTGGACTTTCCCTGTCTTCTCCAGCCCCTGATCACAGCTTGTCTCCTGGACCTGTTTTCAGCCCTGCCCTGACCAGTGAAGTACTTTTGTGCCTGGACGGTCTTCTGTTCATCTGCTGCAGCCTTCCAGTCGGTGATCCGCCTGTACCTGCTCCACGCACCTGACCATCGTTTTCCCGCTGGTACCGGTGCCTCCCAGTGCGTCCGTCCCTCTGTCCCAATCTCAGGGGGCGGATCGCATCAGGTCGCAAAGGTAGCTCACAAGTCTGCAAATGGATTCCACTCTAGGTAAGCCCTCACACTGACAAAGAAATGATCAGTCTATCATTTTACTGGTAAGTGAGAGAACAAATAACAAAAATATCCAGAAAAACTAATTGAAAAAAAAGTTATAAATTGGAAAGATTTATGTCTACCAGGTGTCTTCTATACAGGTAACGACCTCAGATTAGGAGCACTCGATTAAAGGTAGTGCTCCTAATCTCAGCTTGTTACCAGTATAAAAGACACCTGTCTACAGAAGCAATCAGATTCCAATCTCTCCACCATGTCCAAGACCAAAGAGTTGTCCAAGGATGTCAGGGACAAGATTATAGACCTACTCAAGGCTGGAATGGGCTACAAGACCACTGCCAAGCAGCTTGGTGAGGGTGACAACAGTCGGTGTGATTATTCGCAAATGGAAGAAACACAAAATAACTGTCAATCTCCCTCAGTCTGGGGCTCCATGCAAGATCTCACCTTGTAGAGTTTCAACGATCATGAGTAATCAACCCAGAACTACACGGGAGAATCTTGTCAATGATCTCAAGGCAGCTGGGACCATAGTCACCAAGAAAACAATTAGTGACACACCATGTCATGAAGGACTGAAATCCTGCAGAGCCCGTAAGGCCCCCCTGCTCAAGGAAGCACATGTACAGGCCCGTCTGAAGTTTAAACATCTGAAATATTCAGAGGAGAACTGGGTGAAAGTGTTGTGGTCAGATGAGACCAAAATCAAGCTCTTTGACATCAACTCAACGCTTTGTTTGGAGGAGGAATGTTGCCTGTGATCCCAAGAACACCATCCACGATCATCAAACATGGAGGTGGAAACATTATGCTTTGGGGGTGTTTTTCTGCTAAGGGGACTGGAAAACTTCACTGCAACAAAAGGGATGATGGACATCTTGGGTGAGAACCTCCTTCCCTCAGCCCGGACACTGAAAATGGGTCATGAATGGGTATTCCATCATGAAAAGGACTCAAAACACACGCCCAAGGCAACAAAAGAGTGGCTCAAGAAGAAGCACATTAACCACTTAAGGACCGCCTACTGCACATTTACGTCGGCAGAATGGCACGGCTGGGCACATCAACGTATATATACGTTGATTTTAGTACCCAGCCGCGGGTCGCGGTCGCGCGCCCGCGACCTGGTCCGAAGCTCCGGGACCGCGGGATTCGCGGACCCGATCGCCGCTGGAGTGCGGCGATCCGTCCCTGGAGCAGAAGAACGGGGAAAGCCGTGTGTATACACGGCTTCCCCGTGCTTCTCTGTGGCCGCAGCATCGATCGCGTCACCCCTGTAATAGGGGGACGCGATCGATGATGTCACACCTACAGCCACACCCCCCTACAGTTGTAAACACACACATTAGGTCACACATCCCCTACAGCGCCACCTGTGGTTAACTCCCAAACTGCAACTGTCATTTCCACAGTAAACAATGCAATTTAAATGCATTTTTTGCTGTGAAAATTACAATTGTCCCAAAAAAGTGTCAAAATTGTCTGAAGTGTCCGCCATATTGTCGCAGTCACGAAAAAATCGCTGATCGCCGCTATTAGTAGTAAAAAAATAATAATTAATAAAAATGCAATAAAACTATCCCTTATTTTGTAAACGCTATAAATTTTGCGAAAACCAACCGATAAACGCTTATTGCGATTTTTTTTTTTACCAAAAATATGTAGAAGAATACGTATCGGCTTAAACTGAGGAAAAAAAATGTTTTTTTATATATTTTTGGGGGATATTTATTATAGCAAAAAGTAAAAAATATTGATTTTTTTTTAAAATTGTCGCTCTATTTTTGTTAATAGCGCAAAAAATAAACCGCAGAGGTGATCAAATACCACCAAAAGAAAGCTCTATTTGTGGGGAAAAAAGGACGCCAATTTTGTTTGGGAGCCACGTCGCACGACCGCGCAATTGTCAGTTAAAACGAAGCAGTGCCGAATCGCAAAAAGGGGCAAGGTCCTTTACCTGCATTTTGGTCCAGGTCTTAAGTGGTTAAGGTCCTGGAGTAAAGAAGGGGGGATGAGCGCAATATATACCACTATAGATCTGGCATAAAAACAAAAAACACAGCAACAAAGTACAAGCTGTGCAGCAAGCTGTGCAGCAACGTGCAAATGGATATAATAGTGGTCCTATAATGTCAAATGAATCAAATAATCAAATAACTTAATCCGTGATAATGCGAATGCATATGATAATAATCGTGGAATATCAAATAAATATCAAACAGTATAATAAGTTCATCCGTGATGTAACAATTAATACTGTGAAAATAAGTGATGATCTTGAATAAAGTGAGCTCACATTGCGCTTACCTTAGTAAGGCAAAGAAAAATCCTTGAACTGTGAAACACATAGATGAGGTCTCCAGCAGGTGTCCTTCTATTCTCTCTGTAGGATGATGTTATAATCCAAATGAGGGTCCAATGTTCCAGGGTGTGGGGATGTGTGTGTTCCAGTGGTGCTCAAATAAAAAGGAATGATGCCATAGTGAAGTATGTAGAAATAACGGTTTAATGAAAAAGTAACAACTTACATAAAGTAAACAAACGAGCACGCAGCTTCTCTGATGAAGCTGCGTGGTGCAGCGTAACATGTAAGACCCGGAACCGGAAGTAGATGTGTTACCCGATCGTACACTCGTTTGTTTACTTTATGTAAGTTGTTACTTTTTCATTAAACCGTTATTTCTACATACTTCACTATGGCATCATTCCTTTTTATTTGAGCACCACTGGAACACACACATCCCCACACCCTGGAACATTGGACCCTCATTTGGATTATAACATCATCCTACAGAGAGAATAGAAGGACACCTGCTGGAGACCTCACCTATGTGTTTCACAGTTCAAGGCTTTTTCTTTGCCTTACTAAGGTAAGCGCAATGTGAGCTCACTTTATTCAAGATCATCACTTATTTTCACAGTATTAATTGTTACATCACGGATGAACTTATTATACTGTTTGATATTTATTTGATATTACACGATTATTATCATATGCATTCGCATTATCACAGATTAAGTTATTTGATTCATTTGACATTATAGGACCACTATTATATCCATTTGCACGTTGCTGCACAGCTTGCTGCACAGCTTGCACTTTGCTGCTGTGTTTTTTGTTTTCATGCCAGATCTATAGTGGTATATATTGCGCTCATCCCCCCCCTCTTTACTTATCATTATTGTTTATTCATTCATTACAATTTAGATTGAGCAGCCTTTATATTATTATTCCACTCTATCTATTTGGTGGCGCAAGAGCCTCACTAACACAAGGTCCTGGAGTGGCCAGACCTTAATCCCAAAGAAAATATGTGGAGGGAGTTGAAGGTTCAAGTTACCAAACATCAGCCTCAAAACATTAATGACTTGGAGAGGATCTGCAAAGAGGAGTGGGACAAAATCCTTCCTGAGATGTGTGCAAACCTGGTGTCCAACTACAAGAAACGTCTGACCTCTGTGATTGCCAACAAGGGTTTTGCCACCAAGTACTAAGCCATGTTTTGCAAAGGGGTCTTACTTCACTCATTAAAATGCAAATCAATTGATAACTTTTTTGAAATGCGTTTTTTTTTTTTTTTTTTTGCTATTCTGTCTCTTACTGTCAAAATAAACCTACCATTAAAATGATAGATTGATCATTTCTTTGTCAGTGGGCAAATGTACAAAATCAGCAGGGGATCAAATACTTTTCCCCCACTGTAACTCCGCTTTTGTTGAGAAAAACAAATTCCCCTCTGGGTGATATATGTACATTGCAAGGAATTTAACCACTTCGGGTCCACGCTATTGACAAAATACGTCAACAGCGCGGACCTGAGGCGGGATCTTGGGATCACAGGCAACATTCCTCCTCCAAACAAAGCGTTGAGTTGATGTCAAAGAGCTTGATTTTGGTCTCCTCTGACCACAACACTTGACCTGAGGCGCCGGGGTCACGTCTTTGGACGTGATGTATTTGTAATTCCCCGCGCGGGCGGGGAAAAACAGTGCCGTCGCATCACCGAGGATTCGATGCGTGTACCCGGAGGCCGCGATGTCCGTCAGGTACACACGATCGGCGGTGACAGAGCAGGGACGTGGAGCTCTGGGTGTAAACCCAGAGCTTTACGTCCTGTCAGGGAAAGGAGACAGATGCTGTTTCCCTTGTACATAGGGACACAGCATCGGTCACCTCCCCCAGTCACCCCCCTCCCCCCACACAGTTAGAACACACCCAGGCAATACATTTAACCCCTTCCTCACCCCCTTGTGTTAACCCCTTCAATGCCAGTCACATTTATACAGTAATTAGTGTATATTTATAGCACTGGTCACTGTATAAATGTGAATGGCGCCAAAAATGTGTCAAAAGTGTCCGATGTGTCCGCAGTAATGTCGCAGTCCCAATAAAAATCGCAGATCGCCGCCATTACTATATTAAAATAAAATATTTAAAAAAAAACATAATTCTGTCCCCTATTTTGTAGACGCTATAACTTTTGCGCAAATCAGTCACTTATTGTGATTTTTTTTTATTTTTTTTACAAAAATACGTAGAAGAATACGTATCGGCCTTAACTGAGAACATTTTTTTTTTAAATTGGGATATTTATTATAGCAACAAGTAAAAAATATATATATATTTTTAAATTGTCGCTCTTTTTTTGTTTATAACGCAAAAAATAAAAACCGCAGGGGTGATCAAATACCACCAAAAGAAAGCTCTATTTGTGGGGAAAAAAAGGACGGCAATTTTGTTTGGGAGCCACGTCGCACGACCGCGCAATTGTCAGTTAGAGCGACGCAGTGCCGGAAGCTGAAATTTCGCCTGGACACGAAGGGGGTTTATGTGCCCAGTAAGCAAGTGGTTAACAAACTTTGTTGCAGATTCTTATCTTTTACTATTCTGAAGGAACCACTGTGTGTTTGTCTGTGTCCATGCGGATCTAATGGCATTGGTTTCATAATTATCAATCAGCTGCTGCACCTGCAGGGCTCTAATGAGGAAAGTGGCTAGGTCTGCATCCCTTTAAAGTTCAATACGTTTTTATTGTATTTTCAGACAAGTTGAAACAGAAAATGAACATGGCCTGATCGAACGCCCGACAAAGGGCAGTCCGATCTGCAAAGTATAAAACATATTCCTTCCCGGAACATAGGGATAAGTGGGTACAAACCAAAGCCACATTGAAAAACTGGTAGTGTAAACACAAGCACCCAAGACCAATCTGCAACCCCCAAAATGACCTCTCCCGGCCCGGACGCCCCCATGGGATCCTGCTGCGTCCGTGGTCCGGGGAAGTAAGGGGAGGAGGTCTGCATCCCTTTAGATGTGATTTCCTACTGGGAGTACCTCACCAAAAATAACTATTTTGTTCCTTGGGATGCCCCATATCGGACTTGTAGCTTAGTTTTTAGACTTCTGGGAAAATCAGTGAGCCAATCACACAAGCAGGAAATTATGTTTCTGGGGGGGCATTGTGTACTCATTCTGTATACAGAACACCTCCCGGTAGCCATATTGCATTGCATTTTACAGAAAATTACAGAGTTGAAGATTGAAAAGGAAAGGTGATTTTTTTTATAACATTCAATTACAATATGACTATTTTATTTTTTCCAATTTTTTTCCACCACGAAAGTGGAGTTACGCTTTAAGAACTTTAAGATGCTAGGGAGCTCATGGACCATGAGAGTCGGGATAACGTGGTACTCAAATACTGTATATATTTTGTATACAAGAAAGAATTTGGATAGAGTTTGGCACAGCAGGATTTTCTCGGAACCGAAGGACATTACAAAAAATTGTTATAACCAATAATTTTTATTTGCATACAGATGCACTGTATAGTCCAATCCACTCTACATGCTATATATCTTGGGAAGGGATTACTTCCCTACAGTGATGTTTTGTACTTCCCTGTCAATTCTGTCCTGCCAAAACAAGAATCAATCGATTAATTCCCAATAGTATTGTGCTTAGAGGATTCATTGGATCTGATATACCTGCTCCCATGCTCGCCGAGGGTCTTTTCCCTTAATGCCCTCCCCCTGAGGCTGTTGCTGGCTAGGTTTGGATCTCAGGTATCTACCCCTTCCAGGTTCACCTGAAGAAGTGGACAGCCGTGAAACATGTTGAGAGTCTGATGGCCTACAAATGAAGCCCTCCTGGATTAATTCTCTTGGCAAAGGTGACTCCAATGGTAGGGGTGTAGGAACCGTCAAGAGAAAATTGTTTTTACATTTTTTGTCCTGATGGATTCTTTTTATACATTGTATTTGTATGCAAATACAATTTATTGATTTTAACAAATTTTGTAATGCCCTTCGACAGTACAGAGAAAATCCTGCTGCCCCACGCTATCCAAATTCTTTCTTGATATTATTTAGGATGTGGGTACTTATATTTCAAATATTAACATTTTCTTCTGAGCAATTATTTCAAATATTTTGTATACAAGGTTAGCAAAGTGGTCTTGTAAAAAAACAGAATTACCCAGAAATGTGCCATTGTGTTCACTTGCATGGTCTTCTCTACGAGAGCATCAGGGGAGTCAATGAATTTCTTTCCAGTCACTATGCCAGCATTGTTAATTAGGATAGTAACGTCTCCAACCTCTTTCTTCACCTAAAGAATGAAAGAAAAATCAAGTTAAAAAAAATAATGTAAAGCAGGTACGTGCATCACAAAATATAATACTTATAAATGTCATCTACAGATTGAGGTTATCGATATTATGGTGCCCATAGACTACACTCTGATCACAGAAAGACATCACTCAGCACATCAATAAACAAATTACTGTATTTATTGGCGAATAACACTTTTTTACCCTGAAAAAGAGGGGTAAACTGTGCCTGCGTGTTATACGCAGGGGGCTGTGGAAAGTTTTTTTCCTGAAACATCCCTCTTAAAGTTAGGGTGCGTGTTATACGCCGATAAATACGGTATCTGTTAAAATACAAAATGCATCAGATCTTGCTTTAGAAAAAAATACCATTTACTGTGTCCTCGTGCCATTCACACAACTGTATACAGTGCCTTGAAAACGTATTCATACCCCTTGACATTTTCCACTTTTTGTTATGTTACAATTAAAAAAACGTAAAATGTATTTTATTGGGATTTTATGAGATAGACCAACACAAAGTGGAACATAATTGTGAAGTGGAAGTATCTGAAAAGGGTGGCACGCATTTCTATTCAGCCCCCCCTGTGTCAATACTTTGTAGAACCAACTTTCACTGCAATTAGACCTCCAAGTCTTTTTGGGGATGTCTCTACCAGCTTTGCACATCTAGAGAGACATTTTTGCCCATTTTTCTTTGCAAAATAGCTCAAGCTCTGTCAGATTGGAAAGAGAGCGTCTGAACAGCAATCAATTTTTAAGTCTTGTCACAGATTCTCAATTGGATTTAGGTCTGGACTTTGACTGGGCCATTCTTTTTTTTTTTTTGTTTACAAACGGTTTTTATTAATGGATAAGGTCATGATATGAGCTTAACAGTGATAAAAAATGAACAAGTGTAAGAGTCATTTACATTATACATTGGGCCAGATTCACGTATTCCAGAGCATCTTTGCTCTGGAGTAACGCTTCTGATTTGCGTTGCGCTGCCGAATTTTTAGGAGCAAGTGCTGTCATTCACGAAGCACTTGCTCCTAAAGTTGCGGCAGCGCATCGCAAATGAGCCGGCGGAATTCAAATGTCGCGGGTACGGGGCGTGTAGTATGCTAACTACGCGCGATCCCGCCGCCGACGTACTGCGCATGCGTCGAGTGTCAAAACATCCCCGTGCGCATGCTCCAAAATCTGTGAATGAACGTCAATGACGTCACATTCCCATTCATGACCGTTTTACGCAAGCGACGTTTTTTTTTTTTTTTTTTCGACGCGATGACGACGCCTATACCTAACATAGGATACTCCAACCCCATGTAGGTATAACTATGCGCCGCGTATCCCGTCCGGAAACGTCGTAACGTCACTGCGTCGCGCCGGATTTCGATCGTGAATTGCCGATTTCCGCTCATTAACATATTTTTTGAGCGTAAATCGGCGGGAACGCCCCCGGCGCCATTTTTAAATTGAAGTAAAGATGCGATGGCGAAACTCAGTTACGCTCATCGCATCGGAACTTCAACCCGGCGTTTCTTGTTTTCTGGTTACAGAAAACAGAAACGCCGGCTCAAAGCCACTGTTACGCTGGCGGATCACTCGATCCGCCAGCGTAACCTTTCATGAATCTGGCCCATTGTATCTAAGTACAGGTATATCACAAGAGAAAATGCATATATTTAATTTATAATACTATATAACATTTGTCGGAAAAGGATTAATGGGTGTCCTTAAGTAGATTAATTGTAGTGGATATCATATCAGTAGTGATGTTTCCCATAAAGACCATTTTTTTTGGTATATATGCATGGTGTCATATAACGTGTGGTGTATTCTCTCCGAAAGTTTGATGTTTTCCATGCGGTTAATAATCTGAAGCCATGACACATTGGATGAACGCCAGTTGAGAGCTATGGCCTAGTGGATAGAGCTAAGAAGAGTGTGGATTAATCTGGAACTGGCTATTGGTATGTCTTGTATGGGGAGAATAGAAGGCACATTTGGGGTGTTGTTGCCATGTTGGATCTTTCTGCCTGAAATTCTATCAATCATAAGACTTGCGTTGTGCCAGATGTGTTTAAGGAGGGAGCATTCCCAAAAAATATGTAATAGTGTCCCATGTGTAGGACAACCCCTGAAACAGAACAGAGAAGTTGAAGGGTAAAATGAGTTAAGTTTGGCGGGGGTGAGATACCATCTGTAAAGCAATTTGGTGGCAGATTCTCTGATGGTGGTAGTTTTGGTACACCTGTGTAGATTTTCAAAAATGGTATCCCATTGTTCGGGGGAAAATGAAAAGTTTAAGTCTGATTCCCATTGTAGCATGGGGTGTAACACATTAATATGCTTTGATCTAAACCGTTCCATTGTAGCTCTGGCTGTTTGGTTAGAGTTCTGGTCTTGCTGGAAGGTGAAACTCCATCCCATTGTCAAGTCTTTTGCAGACTCTAATGCCATGTACACACGATCGGTTCATCCGATGAAAACAGACCGATGGATTTTTTCATTAGATATACGATGGAGCTGACTTTCATTAGTCTTGCCTACACAACATCAGTTAAGAAAACGTTTGTGTCAGAACGCGGTGACATAAAACACTACAACGTGCTGAGAAAAATGAAGTTCAATGCTTCAGAGCATGCGTCGACTTGATTCTAAGCATGCGTGGATTTTTAACCGATGGACTTGCCCACAGACGATCATTTTTTTCTATCGGTTTTTTAACCATCAGATAATTTTAAAACAGGTTCTACGTTGTTTCACCGATGAGAAAAAAAACGATGGGGCCCACACACTATAGGTTCATCTAATGAAAACTATCTATCGGACCGTTTTCATCAGACGAACCGATCGTGTGTACGCGGCATTACAGTTTTTTTTCTAAGATTGCCCTGTATTTGGCTCCATCCACTCTGACCAGCTTCCCTGTCCCTACTGAAGAAAAGTTACCCACAACATGATGCTGCCATCGCCATGTTGCTTTTAGGCCAAAAAGTTAAATTTTGGTCTCATCCGACCAGAGCACCTTCTTCCACATGTTTGCTGTGTCCCCCACATGGCTTCTCGCAAATAGGACTTCTTATGGCTTTCTTCTTGCCACTCTTCCATAAAGGTCAGAATTGTGGCGTGCATGACTAATAGTTGACCTGAGCTTTGGATCTCTGCAGCTCCTCCAGAGTTACCATAGGACTCTTGGCTGCTTCCCTGATTAATGCTCTCCTTTAGGTGGACGGACATGTCTTGGTAGGTTTGCCATGGTGCCTTACTCTTTCCATTTTCGGATGATGGATTGAACAGTGCTCTGTGAGATGTTCAAAGCTTGGGATATTTTTTATAACCTAACCCTGCTTTAAACTTCTCCACAACTTTATCCCTGACCTGTCTGGTGTGTTCCTTGGCCTTCATGATGATGTTTGTTCACTAAGGTTTTCTAACAAACCTCTGAGGGCTTCACACAACAGCGGTATTTATACTGAAATTTAATTACACATGGGTGGACTTCATTTACTAATTAGGTGATGTCTGAAGGCAATTGGTTCCACTAGATTTTAGTTAGGGGTATTAGAGTAAAGGGGGCTGAATACAAATGCATGCCTCACTTTTCACATATTTGTAAAAACGATTGAAAACCATTTATCATTTTGCTTCCACTTCACAACTATGTGCCACTTTGTGTTGGTCTATCACATAAAATCCCAATAAAATACATTTACGTTTTTAATTGTAACATGACAAAAAGTGGAACATTCCAAGGGGTATGAATACTTTTTCAAGGCACCGTAGTTGCGGAAAAATAGAAGAAAAAATGAGCTATTGGTTTAGCAGGCCAAAGCCCTGGAGGAAAGGGGCATACAAGGACACAAGACACCCATTACGGATTTCAAAGCAGGCATACACAGATAACAAATTCTTTCAGCTATTTGGTTTAGAAGACCCGCCCATCTGTCTTTTGGCAGCCATCCCAGCTTTAAATATTGAGGCAAACTTTTTTACAGGTTATATTTAACAATATAAAGTGCTGACATTCTTTCTTTAATGATAAAGAGGGGGTCAATATCCTTTAGATTACACTGTTTCACGACATTGCTACCCTTTTTCTGCTTTTTTTGGATACATTGGCCCAGATTCACAGAGCAATTACGCCTGTCTAACTGGTGTTAGACAGGAGTAATTTCAAATTTTGCGCGCCGTATCACTAGTTTGAATCCTCAAACCATGATACGGCGGCTTCGGGCTTCGATCCGGGAGGCTTACGTCCTCGTAAGCCTTCGGATCTACACTGCGATATTTTTGCGGCCGCTGGGAGGAGTTTGCGTCGTTTTCATGCGTTGGGATATGCAAATGAGTTTTTACGGCGATCCACGAAGGTACGAGTGTCCCTCGCAATCGCCTACGTCATTTTTTGGCTACGTAATGTTAGAGGAGCTTTTTGCTGGTCTAACAGTGCGTAACCCATGTAAAGTATGGCCGTCGTTCCCGCGTCGATTTGAAAATATATATTTTTTTTAACGTAACTCGTTCGGGAATAGGAATGTACGTAAACGACGCTACTACGACGTGTTTTCGCGCAATGCACGGTGGGAAATTTGCGTACGGAGCATGCGCAGTTCGATCGCCGCGGGAACGCGCCTATTTTAAATGCTTCACGCCCCCTACTCGCGCAGATGGATTGCGACGGGAGAAATACACTACGCCGCCGTCGTTTACTGGACAAAATCTACCTGGATTCCACGTAGAGCCAGGTAAAAAACGGCGGCGTAGTGTATTTCTGATACTCTACGAGAATCTAATTCTCTGTGAATCTGCCCCATTGTATTTATCAGCGTATAACACGCATCTTCACTTTAAGAGGGAAGTTTCAGGAAAAAAAACAAACTTAAAGGGGTCGTAAAGGTTTATGTTTTTTCACCTTAATGCATCCTATGCATTAAGGTGAAAAAACATCTGACAGTTACGGCCACCCCAGCCCCCCCGTTTTACTTACCTGAGCCTGTTCACCAGCTGCGCTTGCCCCCAACCTCCTCTTTTTCGCTCAGTCTGCCCGTTGATTAGCTAGAGTGGATGGATTGATAGCAGCGCAGGCAGTGGCTCACGCTGCTGTCAATCACATCCAATGGCGCAGTGCGCCGGGGGCGGGGCCAAGTGATATAGTGAGCGGCTATGGCCGCCGGTTGTATCATGGGAGCGCGCCTGCAAGAACTAACCCCCATGGGAGAGAGCTCCCATGAAGGGGATTAGTATTTGTGGGGAGAAGCCCAGATGGCTGCCGAGGGACCCCAGAAGATCAGGTTCGGGCCACTCTGAGCAAAATGAGCTGCACAGTGGAGGTAAGTAGAACATGTTTGTTATTTAAAAAAAAAAAAAAAAAATTATCCTTTACAACCCCTTTAAATTTTAAATAAAGAACTGTGAAGCAAAATAAGGGTCAGTGCCCATCAATGCAGCCTAATCAGTGCCCATCTGCAGACCCGCCGTTGCCATGAATGCAGACCCGCCGTTGCCATGAATTACCAACCTTACCTTTGCCAGGAATGCAGCACCCCCATTGCCAGCACCCCCACTGCCAGGAATGCAGACTCACCATTGCAGCCTGATTGATGCCCACCTGCAATCTCAGATGGGACAGGGAGGGGGCAGGATGAGCGCCAACAGATTTCATACAGCATAATCTGTTTTCTCGGCGGCCTCTTTCATTCAAAGTCCCTCCTCCTGTGATGGGCAGAACAGTCATCCAATGGCAGCGCAGAAGACAGGTCTCCCTATTACAGAAGCCGCCGTGCAAACAGGAAATTCACCTGTATGTATGGCACTGGTCCCACCTCCTCCCTGTCCCCTCCAAGGCAGCCAGCATGTATATCTTTTGTGGCCCCCGGCGCTCGGAGATTCGTTGGGGGCCACAACAGATATACATGTCCATGTTACCGGGCGAGCCTTTCGAAAACAGAATGCGGGTCGGACTTTGGACATGCCTGATCTATAGTATGTACTTTTCTCAATCCACTAAATGTCATTCTGTCTGCTGCTATCAGCATGAGTCACTTCTGACAAGTCTTACTGACACCAAGAGATAAAAAGGTGACAAGGGAAGGATCCCCAGCTGATTTACAGCCTCAGCTCTGTTACTGTGTGCTGTTTAAATGGGGGGGGGGGCGGGTGTCTATTCCCTCCAGAATATTGGCACTTTGGGCTCAATTTGGACATTTTCACTTAGGGGTGTACTCACTTTTGTTGCGGTTTAGACATTAATAGCTGTGTGTTGAGCTATTTTGAGGGGACAGCAAATTTACATGTTATACAAGCTGTATACTCACTACTTTACATTGTAGCAATGTGTCATTTCTTCAGTGTTGTCACATGAAAAGGTATAATAAAATATTTACAAAAATGTGAGGGGTGTACTCACTTTTGTGAGATACTGTATGTACACACTTACTCGCTCACTCTCAGGTTGAACTTGATGGACTGGTTTTTTTATTCAACCTTACCGACTAGGGGTTGATTTACTAAAACTGCAGAGTGCAAAATCTAGTTCCGCTCTTCATAGAAACCAATCAGCTTCCAGGATTTTTTTTGTCAAAGCTCAATTGAACAAGCTAAAGTTAGAAGCCGATTGGCTACCACACACAGCTGCAGCACATTTTGCACGCTCCAGTTTTAGCAAATCAACCGTATGTAACTATGTAGATAACCAGGGTTTGACAAATTTGCTTGGAATCTAGGAGTCAGCTAGAAAAGTTAAGAGCCAGAAAACGCGTGCCGTCCTGACGAGCTCACGCGCAGAAGCGAACACATACGTGAGTAGTGCCCGCATATGTAAACGGTATTCAAACCACACATATGAGGTATCACCGCGATCATTAAAGCGAGAGCAATAATTCTAGCTCTAGACCTCCTCTGTAACTCAAAACATGCAACCTGTAGAATTTTTTAAACGTCGCCTATGGAGATTTTTAAGGGTAAAAGTTTGTTGCCATTCCACGAGCAGACGAAATTTTGAAACGTGACATGTTGGGTATCAATTTACGGTACTCGGTGTAACATCTTTCACAATATAAAAAAAAATTGGGATAACTTTACTGTTGTCTTATTTTTTAATTTAATTTTTTCCACAAAATAACAAATGGGTCCCTGGTGAGCTTGCCATGTGTGGACAAAAATAAATGTGGCATTTTGTTTCATATGACAGGCTGATGTTCTATATTCATGTTTATGTGTAGAAGTCTAAAAGAAAAAACAGTGCAGCGCAAAACCCATAGGAATATATTCAAATGAAATATATATATATATATATATATATATATATGAAACAAACATTATATAGGAAGTAGGGTTGTCCCGATACCGATACTTGTACTCCCGCAAATGCCCCCGATGCCTCAATAGAATACTTGCCCCCCCCCCCCCCGCCGCATGGTTAAACAGCGTGCAGGGAACATCACAGCTTTCATTTGAATAGCTGTTTTCCCCGCCGCGCATAGACACTCCCCCTTGCTCGGGATTGGATGAGTGATTGTGATCTGTCCAATCCTGAGCAAGGGGGAGTGTCTATGCGCGGCGGGGAAAACAGCTATTCAAATGAAAGCTGTGATGTTCCCCGCACGCTGTTTAACCATGCGGCGGCTAGGTATGGGAGGAAATGGCTGCATATGTGGGGGACATGGCCGGAGGGACATGGCTGCATATGTGGGGGACATGGCTGGAGGGACATGGCTGCATATGTGGGGGACATGGCTGCATATGTGAGGGACATGGCTGGGGGGACATAGTTGCATATGTGGGGGACTTGGCTGCATATGTGGGGGACATGGCTGCATATGTGGGGGACATGGCTGCATATGTGGGGGACATGGCTGCATATGTGGGGGACATGGCTGCATATGTGGGGAACATGGCTGCATTTGGGGACACATTTAAAAAAAGTATCGATATTCGGTATCGACGAGTACTTGAAAAAAAGTATCGGTACTTGTACTCGGTCCTAAAAAAGTGGTATCGAACAACCCTAATAGGAAGAATAATTATACTAAATTGATGAAATAAAGTCCACAGAAATATGTAAGGCCGCGTACACGCGATCGAACATGTCCGCTGAAACTGGTCCGCAGACCAGTTTCAGCGGACAAGTTCGATCGTGTGTACGGCCTATCGGACCGTTTTCCAGCGGACAAAAATTTCCAAACATGCTTGAAAACATGTCCGCTGAAAACCTGTCCGTCGGACAGGTTCGATGGTTAGTACACAAATCATCGGACCAAAATCCCGCGCATGCACAGAATCAAGTCGACGCATGCTTGGAAGCATTAAACTTCGTTTTTTCATCACGTCGTGTTCTACGTCACCGCGTTCTGGTCTGATCGGATTTTGGTCTGATGGTGTGTACGCACATCAGACCAACAGACAATTCAGCCTTGTCCGATCAAAACGGTCCATCGGACATGTTTCTTCGGACATGTCTGATCCTGTGTACAGGGCCTAAGAGAAATCCAGATAGCCAAATCTTAAAATTCTCCACCACGTGACGATGAGAAGCCAAAAACTTAAAGTGATCCCTCCACCAGTAAGGATGGATACTCTCACCTTCGCATGTAGACCACTATTTTATGTGTAGAAGTCATATGACAGCCAACAAGTGATACCATGATTCTCATACTACTGCAAGATGTGCCATAAATGGGGTTTTACTATATATATATATATATATATATATATATATATATATATATTAAAAAGGCATAAATCTGTCAAGAAAAATACAGGGCTGCCATAGCTAACCTCCTTCTGAAAATCTGACTTACATGGCAGTTAAGTCTCGTACACGCGCTCGGTTTACTCGGCAAGAACCAGCAAGAAAACTGCAGTCAGAGCTTTCTTGCCGAGTAAACCGAGCGTGTGTACGAGGCTTTCAGGATTCTCGACAAGAAAACTGCCCAGAATCTAGCCGAGAAAAATAGAGAACATGTTCTCTATTTTCTCGTCGAGAGATTTTCTGCAGTTTTCCTGCCGAGAAACCCGAGTGTGCAAACTTACCTGTCGCTGTGGAAACCCGCGCATTCCTGAAATGACTTTGATGCATGCGCGGTAGCTTCCTAGGCATAGGTAGGGTGCAGCAAGATGGCGGCGACGGCATTCAATGTGACGAGCGCATACGCCATGACGTCACCACGTTCTTGCCTTTCAAGAGAACCGCGGTTCTTTTGAAAAGAGAGTCTGTACACTCGGGCGGAAAGAGATTCTTGCCAAGAATCTCATCAGGAAAAACAAGGGTTTTTTTCCTGACGAGATTCTTGCCCGTGTGTACAGGGCTTTAGACTTACCTTTTGGTTTCAATACTCTGTTTTAGTGACCTTGAACAAGCATACTTGCTCCAGGACTAACTCAAATTTTCAAAGAGAAACATAACAGCCAGGCAACTAGCATTTTACAACACAGGCAGCCCTCTTTGCTTCTTTCATTTCAAATTTATTTCAGCAAAATAGGCAGCAGTTTCTCTAAAGTTGCACAACAGTAAGAAGGGGAACTAGACCTCTGTATAACCGGCCAGCAGATGATGATGCAAGGAATTATTGGCCAACATGTCACACCCTGTCCTTAGTATTGGAGGTCTCACAATAAACTAAACCCACAAAAGAGCAGAATTTGACATCAGCTCTGAATGTTACATGAACCATTAAACAATTTTCCCATTTCAGGTCTTAGAATTTTTTTTTCCAGTTACATAGATTTACGCAGATCCGTCTTTCTAGGAATCTGTGAGTAGTGCAGTCAACAACATCAAAGAGAGAAAAAAAAAAAAGGCTGAGCCAAATCTCTTCTGCTTGCCAAACTTTCTGTATTTCTCAGTACAGCCCTGCCTAGATAGCCGTGCCAGGGATCTAAATTGGGTTCTTGTCTGAAAATTACACATGTAACAAAACTGCAGTTATGTAAGACACTGCTGGAAAATTCCAATTAAGCCCAAACCTAGGATAGCGCAAAGGATATTTTTGTAAGAGAGGCTGGGATATTGGCAAGGAAGAAAGAGCCACTGCCTGGGACCCGATTTTCCTCATTTCGGCAATTCATGCATTTTATTTCTTTACATCTACATCGCACCTTCTTGTCCCGGTACTAAACTGACTGGGGGAACAGAATGTGCATAAGGGCCGAGATTGGATGAGCAGAGAGGTTTTAGGACACATGCAGGTAAATCATCATGTATGTGACTTCTACAACTAAGTACAGCTGCATGACTCTGGCTAAAATGAGAATCGCAATTTTTTCGCTTAGAAGATAGATCACAATTCTCACGGCATAACATCATCTTTCACATTAAATAAAAAAATTGTGCTAACTTTACTGTTTCGTTTTTTTTTTTATTCATTGAAGTGTATTTTTCCCCCCCAAAAAATGTGTTTGAAAGACCACTGTGCAAATACAGTGCGACACAAAATATTCCAACAATCGCCATTTTATTGCCTAGGGTCTCTGCTAAAAAAAAATATATATATAATGTTTGGGGGAACCCTCCAAGGATGGAGAACAGCGCCAAATCACAACACGGTGGTCACAGCATGATCCAAATACTGTGGGCCAGATTCAGATACATTTGCGTATCTTTAGAGCGGCGTAGCTACACCGCCGCAACTTAGAGAGGCAAGTGCTGTATTCACAAAGCACTTGCTCCCTAAGTTACGGCAGCGTATTGTAGATGGGCCGGCGTAAGCCTGCCTAATTCAAAGTAGGTGGAAGGTGGGCGTGATACATGTTAGTGAACCCATGTAAATGAGGTGCCGAACGAATGGCGCATGCGCCGTCCGTGGACGTATCCCAGTGCGCATGCTCAGAATTACATCGCAAATACTCAATGCTTTCGACGTGAACATAACTTACGCACAGCCCTATTCGCGTACGACTTAAGCAAACGACGGAAAATTCGACGCTGTTCCGACATCCATACTTAACATTGCCTGCGCCTCATATAGCAGGGGTAACTTCACGCCGGTCATACACCTTACGTAAACGACGTATATCAATGCGCCAGGCGCAAGTACGTTCATGAATCGGCGTATCTAGCTCATTTGCATAATGTTAATGGCAAGGTCTAATGCGTCCAGCGTAACTATGCGCCCACGATACTCCGGACGACTGAAGCCATGTTTTTCGGCGTATCTTGCTTTCTGAATCGGTGTAAAGATGCGACGGCGCACATTTGAAATTACGGCAACGTATCAAGAGATACGCCGGCGTACATTCTTTCTAAATCTGGCCCTATGTGTGCAAGAGGAGTGCATAGTGTTCTTAGAACAGATGTGTAAAAAATAGATTCATTAAAAAGTGTAGAAATAATACATTAATTCATTTTTTTACACATCTGTTCTAGGAACACTATGCACTCCTTGTTAGTGTTGAGCAGAATATGCCATATTCGATTTCGCGATATATCTCGAATATATAGTCGAATATTCAAGATATATTCGCTAAATACGAATATTCGTGATATTTTTTGGAAATGAAATTATTGCGAATTTTCGCTATTGCGAATGCGAATGCAAATTGCGAATGCGAATATTCGAGAAATGCGGAATTGAGCACTCTTATTGGCTCAGAATATTCGTGATATTTTACAATACAAAATAATTGCGAATATTCGAGAAATGCGGAAGGAGCACTCTGATTGGCTCAGAATATTCGTGATATATTACAATACACAATAATTGCGAATATTCGGCAAATGCGGAAGGAGCACTCTGATTGGCTCAGAATATTCGTGATATATTACAATACACAATAATTGCGAATATTCGAGAAATGCGGAAGGAGCACTCTGATTGGCTCAGAATATTCGTGATATATTACAATATAAAATAATTGCGAATATTCGAGAAATGCGGAATGGAGCACTCTGATTGGCTCAGAATATTCGTGATATATTACAATACAAAATAATTGCGAAATTTCGAGAAATGCGGAATGGAGCACTCTGATTGGCTCAGAATATTTGTGATATATTACAATATAAAATAATCGCGCGATATCGCTATTGCCGAATAATCGCATTGCGATTTTTCGGCAATATAAAATGAGCGCTGCAGCTACTCGGCCCAAGGTCTCTAATCATACCAGCAATGCTTTTAGACGTCGATGGGGATCTCTAGGATGTGATCTGTTCTAAAAAAAAAATTGAAAACATTCGAATATTCGAAATAGCGAATATTCGCCGCGATATTCGTGTTATTCGCGAATATGCAATATTCGTAGCGAATATTCGCAATGCGAATATTCGTGAGCAACACTACTCCTCGTGCACACATAGTATTTGGATCATGCTGTGACCACCGTGTTGTGCTCTGGTCGCTGTTCTCCGTCCTTGGAGGGTTCCCCCGTCTCAACCCCGGAGGAGACACCATGCCCGTACCCGGGCTTTCCTTGGCAGATACCAGACTTGGCCTTGAGGCTGTGCAATAAGTTTCCCAATCTGTCTCCACCTTGTTGGGACATAGTCTCTCCGTCTTTCCTTATTTTAATGCCGCGTACACACGACCGTTATTCATGTCATGAAAAAAAAAAAAATTCCTCAAGGTGATTTGTCGTGATTCCTCTCAAGCCTGCCTTGCATACACACGTTTGTGAAAAAAAATGCATGAGTAAAGCGCGGTGACGTACAACGGCACTATGGAAGGGGAAGTTCCATTCTAATGGCGCCACCCTCTGGGCTGCTTTTGCCGATTTTGTGTTACTGCGTGTTAGTAAAAGTTTGGTGAGAGACGATTCGTGCTTTTCAGTCTGTTACAGCGTGACGAATGTGCTATCTCCATTACGAACGAAAGTTTCACCAGAACAAGCGCTCCCGTCTCATAACTTGCTTCTGAGCATGCACATTTTTTTCCCCCCTTGTTAAAGCGTCCACACAACTGTTTTTCACGGCGTGAAAAACAACAAGAAAAATAGAGCAGGTTCTAAAAAAATAAAAAATAAAAATCTGCATTTTTCTCATCTAGAAAAATGATCTGGAGCATACACACAACCGTTTTTCATGACCAATTTAAAAAATTGCATTTTTCTTGTGATGAAAAATAGTCACGTGTACGCGGCATTAGGGCATTATCATTAATCCCTGTCCATTTTTCTTTCCAGTATATTACCTCATAACACTCCTGATTAATGGCTGTAATGTCAAGAAACGCGTTGAGTGCCACTAGATGCCAACTGTTACCTGTTTCTATATTATATGTTTTTTAACCTATTAATTTTATCATGTACATTTATTATGTCCATTCCCTATTTGTATTGCATGCTATGAGCAGCATATTTAGTGTAAGTCACGTGACTACCTATTTGATACAATATTTTTCTCAAATGTAACAATAAATTATGTACTGTAACTTAAATTTTATGTTGTTCTTGTCGATATCTGACATGGCGGTGCCTCATTTAAAATCCCATAGCTCTCCTTTTCTATGATCCTGAACAGTATATTTGGGGACAGAGAGTAGAAGGTATGATCCTGAACAGTGGGCAGTATGTTTGGAGATAGAGCTTAGAAGGTATGACAGTGGGAAATATGTTTGGGGGTAGAGTGTAGAAGGTACGACAGTGGGCAGTATATTTGGGGCAGAGTGTGGAAGGTAAAACAATGGGCAGTATGTTCGGGGGACAGAGTGTAAAATGTATGATCCTGAACAGTGGGCAGTATGTCCAGGACAGAGTGTGGAAGGTACAACAATGGGCAGTATGTTTGGGGATAGAGTGTAGAAGGCACGACAGTATGCAGTATGTTGGGGGGACAGAGTGTAGAAGGTATGATCCCGAACAGTGGACAGTATGTTTGGGGCAGAGTGTGGAAGGTATGACAATGGGCAGTATGTTTGGGGGACAGAGTGTGAAAAGTATGATCCTGAACAGTGGACAGAAGGTATGACGCTGCATGTTGCTGCATTAAAACTCTCAGCTTTCAGGGATACAGCATTTTTTTCTTCAATGTGCCTGTACACACATGCGAGTAAACATATATATATATATACACAGTGCCTTGCGAAAGTATTCGGCCCCCTTGAACTTTGCGACCTTTTGCCACATTTCAGGCTTCAAACATAAAGATATAAAACTGTAATTGTTTGTGAAGAATCAACAACAAGTGGGACACAATCATGAAGTGGAACGAAATTTATTGGATATTTCAAACTTTTTTAACAAATAAAAAACTGAAAAATTGGATGTGCAAAATTATTCAGCCCCTTTACTTTCAGTGCAGCAAACTTTCTCCAGAAGTTCAGTGAGGATCTCTAAATGATCCAATGTTGACCTAAATGACTAATGATGATAAATAGAATCCACCTGTGTGTAATCAAGTCTCCGTATAAATGCACCTGCACTGTGATAGTCTCAGAGGTCCGTTTAAAGCGCAGAGAGCATCATGAAGAACAAGGAACACACCAGGCAGGTCCAAGATACTGTTGTGGAGAAGTTTAAAGCTGGATTTGGATACAAAAAGATTTCCCAAGCTTTAAACATCCCAAGGAGCACTGTGCATTAAGGTAAAAAAACATCTGCCACCACCGCCCCCCCCGAGCCCCCGTTTTACTTACCTGACCGTTCGAAATTCCCGGGCGCGTCCACGTCATCCTCTTCGGTTCCCAGCCTGCCTGTCGATTGGCTAGGCTGGGCGGATTGATAGCAGCGCAGCCATTGGCTAGCGCTGCTGTCAATCACAGCGGATGGCGCCACTGTATCACGGTAGTGCGCTCGCAAAAGCTTTCCACCGTGTGAGCTCCTCGCATTAAGGTGGAATGCTTTTGTGAGCAGGACCTAAGACAGCCGCCGAGGGATCCCAGAAGACAGCTTTCCGGGACACTCTGTGCAAAACGAGCTGCACAGTGGAGGTAAGTATCACATGTTTGTTATTTTAAGAAAAAAACATTTTTGACTTTAGTGTTGCTTTAAGGGGGCTAAATAATTTTTCAGTTTTTTAATTGTTAAAGTTTGAAATATCCAAAAAAATTTGTTCCACTTCATGATTGTGTCCCACTTGTTGTCGATTCTTCACAAAAAATTACAGTTTTATATCTTTATGTTTGAAGCCTGAAATGTGGCAATGTTGCAAAGTTCAAGGGCACTGTATATATATATATATTTTTATCATTCATAGATGTGGCCTCAGGAAATATGTCATCCAAGATCAAAGTTCAAAGATTACCTTCCTGTCCTGCCACCAGTAGTAGGAGGCTAACGAAAGTGAAGCAGGGCCTTCTGTGGCAGATTTACAACATTCCCATTGCATAGTCTTAATCACTTAAGACCCGGACCTTTAGGCAGCTAAAGGACCCGGCCAGGTTTTGCGATTCGGCACTGCACCACTTTAACAGATAACTGCGCGGTCGTGACGTGGCTCCCAAACAAAATTGGCGTCCTTTCTTTCCCACAAATAGAGCTTTTATTTGGTGGTATTTGATCACCTCTGCGGTTTTTATTTTTTGCGCTATAAACAAAAATAGAGTTACAATTTTGAAAAAAATGCAATATTTTTTACTTTTTGCTATAATAAATATCCCCCAAAAATATATAATTTTTTTTTCCCTCAGTTTAGGCCGATACGTATTCTTCTATCTATTTTTGGTAAAAAAGCAATAAGCTTTATCAGTTGGTTTTGCGCAAAATTTATAGCGTTTACAAAATAGAGGATAGTTTTATTGCATTTTTATTAATATTTTTTTTTTTACTACTAATGGCGGCGATCAGCGATTTTTTTCGTGACTGCGACATTATGGCGGACACTTCGGACAATTTTGACACATTTTTGGGACCATTGTCATTTTCACAGCAAAAATTGCATTTAAATTGCATTGTTTATTGTGAAAATGACATTTGCAGTTTGGGAGTTAACCACAAGGGGGCGCTGAAGGGGTTATATGTGACCTAATGTGTGTTTACAACTGTAGGGGGGTGTGGCTGTAGGTGTGACGTCATCGATTGTGTATCCCTATAAAAGGGATCACACGATCGATGATGCCGCCACAGTGAAGAACGAGGAAGCCGTGTTTACACACGGCTCTCCTCGATCTTCAGCTCCGGGGACCGATCGCCGGACTCCAGCGGCGATCGGGTCCGCAAGTCCCGCGGTCCCGGAGCTTCGGACCGGGTCATGGGAGCGCGCCCGCGACCCATGGCTGGGCACTAGCACAGGACGTACCTGTACGTGCCCAGCTGTGCCATTCTGCCGACGTATATGAGCAGGAGGCGGTCCTTAACACAAATGGCCCGGAGATACCGGAACTGACGTCAGTAAAGACTAGGAGATACCGGAACTGATGTCAGAACGTGATGCTGTGGATGGGCAGTATTCTTCCCACAGAGGTCCAGGGGACAGCACACCTCCTACAAGCCTGTACATGTCACAGGCAAGTGTATAAGCTGCTGAGATTTACATTTTTTTTCCCAGAATAAGCAAAATATTCTCATGCCCTCTGGCAAATATGAATAAATGAATTCTCTCTGGCAAATATTAATAAATTCTCTCGGTCTCTGGCAAATATTAATTAATTCTGTCTGGCAATATATATTCTCTCTCTTGTATATATACACCGTATTTATCAGCGTATACCGTGCACTTTTTCCCCTTAAAATCAGGGGAAAATCGTGGGTGCGCGATATACGCTGATCCCCGCTCTCTAGCCTAGAGCCGAGCCGAGTGTATTGTGCGCTCGGCCACGCTCGGCTCCGCCCGCAGCCACGCGAGAGTAGCCGAACAGGAGAGGACGAGAGGAGCCGAACACACAGGAAATCCGACTCCTCTCGGCTCGCGCTAAATCCAAAAATGCAACCCCGGGCAAGGTGCGGACTGGCAGACGGACACGCTCGATGGAGACGGACACCTGGATGGAGACGGACACCTGGATGGAGGCCGCAGACGGACACCTCCAAAGCCACAGACTGACCCCACCCAAGGAAGCCGCAGACGGACACCCACAAGGCTGGACGGACAGACATCGGACAAGGCCGCCGATGGACGCAGGACAAAAATGTACGTTTTTTTCCCCTTAAACTACCTTTCTAGGTTTGGGGCATGCGGTATACCCCGATAAATACGGTATATATAAAAATTCAAGTGCGTTTGAGAATTGTGATCTTTATTCCAAGCAAAAAAAATTGCGATTCTCATTTCTTCCAGAATCGTGCAGCTCTGTGTCTGTATTGCCAAAAGGAGCTGTTGCTCATCTCGGGTGCCCCATAGCATTTTTGGGCATTTTTTAGGCATTTTGCCAAGGCACTCCTGAAGAAACCTGAGGGCACCCTGGTTGAAAAAGGCTGATATAGATATGTGTGCGTATATATCTATTCATTGTTTTTTTTTTCTTTTGTTTGGTAGTGCTTGTGCAAATACAGGTTGCAATTTTTTTTCACATAGATCCCAAAAATACCCAAGCATGGCAAGCAGTCTCTATTCTGGGACACACTGCTCCTCATGTTCGTAGTCACTATTGGCCTCAGAATCTGCAACAGTGCATGGAGTGTGGGATGGACATCTTTGTGAAGGTGAAAAAAGGTGCAAATGTCTCCGTACCGAGCAGCAAAAAGTTTCTGTGCAAGACATTGTGACATAAACAGATGTGCCCTGTAGCAATGACGGGGTCTCCAATGTTCCTCTGCTGTCTTCTTGTCCTCACCATGAACACGGTGGCTGCATCAATCAAATCAATATATACACAAAAAAAAAAAAAAAGCACAGACTGGAAAAGCAGCAGATAGCTAAAAACACAGCACTCTCAAAGCAGGGAGAAGCAAAATGCAAAGAAAAAAGGCACCAAATTTCTGATGTGAATAGTTTACACAACATCATGGGAAAGCAGATGGATACTACAAACCCTAATAACCTAAAATAAATAAACAAATAACATAAATAAAAGACAACAGACCACTGTTGGATTTTCAAAAGGCCGCGGTTGTTTAATATTGGTTTCAAAATATTGTGATAAGCATTATCAACAATACAAATAAATAAGCATTAAACTTTCAGCATTAAAGCTAACCCAACCACTACGGCTCAGGTAGCCGACACAACTCCCCAGCTACCACCATATGTAAATAAATAAGAGCTTAACCACTTCCATACCAGGCACTTACGCACCTTCCCGCCCAAGCCAATTTTCAGCTTTCAGCACTGTCGCAATTTGAATGACAATTGCGCGGTCATGCTACACTGCACCCAAACAAAATTGGCGTCCTTTTTTTCCCACAAATAGAGCTTTCTTTTGGTGGTATTTGATCACCTCTGCGATTTTTTTTTCTGCGCAACAACTAAAAATAGAGCGAAGATTTTGAAAAAAAAATAAAGTTTTTATTTTTTTCTGTTAATTTTTTGTAAATGAGTATGTTTTCTCTTTCAATTACGGGCACTGATGGGCACCGATGAGGTGGCACTGATGGGCACCGATGAGGTAGTTCTGATGGGCACCGATTAGGTAGCACTGATGGGCACTGATAGGCGGCGCTGGTATGGGGCACTGATGGGCACTCATGGGCGGCACTGATGGGCACTCATGGGCGGCACTGATGGGCACTCATGGGCGGCACTGATGGGCACTCATAGGCAGCACTGGGCACTCATAGGCGGCACAGGTGGGCACTCATAGGCGGCACAGGTGGGCACTCATAGGTGGCACAGGTGGGCACTGATAGGTGGCACAGGTGGGCACTGATAGGTGGACACTGGGCATGGATTAGCACTGTGGGGTGGCACTGACAGACACTGGGGTGGCACTGATGATCACTGAGGGGTGGCACTGATGGATCAATGTTGCCAATCAGTGCCCATGTGTGGGCACTGATTGGCATCATTTTTTTTACTGCCCCTCTTTTTTTTCTTGCTGACTTTTTTTTTTGTCCTTTTTTTTTTTTGTCCTTTTTTTCCCCCTTTTTTTTAAGTTCCCTGGTGGTCTAGTGTGGGCACTCCCTGGTGGTCCGTGTGGCGATCCGAGGGGGGGCTGCGCTGATAAACAATCAGCGCGAACCCCCCCTGTCAGGAGAGCCGCTGATCAGCTCTCCTGTACTCGCGTCTGTCAGACGCGAGTGAGGAAGAGCCGTCGGCGGCTCTTCCTGTTTACATCGTGATCAGCCGTGATTGGACACGGCTGATCACGTGGTAACGAGGTTCCGCCGGAGACTCGTTACCAAGATCGGAGGTGCAGGGTGTCAGACTGACACCCCACATCACCGATCGCCGCGCTGCGCGCCCGCACGGGCGCGCGTGGCATGAAATCGTGCTAGACGTTTGAGAACGTCCAGTCACGATTTCATAACCACTTCCCGGCCGTAAATCGGCTATTGGCCGGGCGGGAAGTGGTTAAAATATGATACACATAGCTAGTCCCCCTTTGCATCTAAAAGGCAAAGGTGACACTACCACATAAGAAAACAACCGCGACAAGGGATAAATTGAACAGAAAAAAAAAGGGGGGGGGGGGTGGGGGAAAGAACACCACAGCTCTTGAATCTTCTGAGACGAGTGAGCCTGGCTTCAGGAACCTGCCTTTAAATAGCCCCAAAAACAGCTGGAGTCCACTGCTTCAGACCAGTTTGAACTGGCCTTTCCCGGGCTTTCTATCCAGACCCTAGGAAAGGTCAGCCAAAGGCCCGCCAAAATTCACCCCAGTAGAGGTCACCTGGAGTTCACCAGCTGATTTAATGACTCATTCCTGGGCTCTACAGTCAGACCCCAGGAAAGGTCATTCAAAGGACAACTGACCTAATATTTTTTAACAGCACCCAGACAGCCCAAGGGGGGGGGGGGGGCACGGAACTGTTACCCCCCATCGCTTTCCCATGAGGAAAAGGAGGGCAAGAAACTGCCCTCTTTTCCTGTCATGGGAAAGCAGATGGATACTACAAACCTTAATAACCTAAAATAAACAAATAACATAAATAAAAGACAACAGACCACTTTTGGATTTTCAAAAGGACGCGGTTGTTTAATATTGGTTTCAAAATATTGTGATAAGCATTATCAACAATACAAATAAATAAGCATTAAACTTTCAGCATTAAAGCTAACCCAACCACTACGGCTCAGGTAGCCGACACAACTCCCCACCAGGCGGGTGGTATAAAGAACCACCGGCCACAGAGCCCCATACCGCGGCCAATTCCACACAGGAGCTTAGGTCTGCGTTGAAAATGTCTAAACCAATGTCAGATAGATGGACTCCGTCCGCTCTATATAAACCCGTAAAACCACCCTCCAACTCCAAATGCCTGAAAGAAAATATGCCTGTGTTTTGAAGAAGCTTTGCTACCGCCCTATTTACCCTCTTCCTAATCTTTTCCAAAGGACGAACTGATGGGGGGGAAAGCCAACACAATCTCTGGACAATTTCTGAAAAAATAATGGCACATTTTGGAAAAATACTTCTAATCTTCTGCAGATCATCTCTGATGGAAAAAATGATCTCCAGAGTCTTACGCTTGCCGATGTCATTTCCCCCAAGATGTATTATTAAGATATCAGGTGGGGGGAAATGAAGGCAAAGACGCGATAGCTCCATGGATAGCTCTGACCACAACATACCCCTCTTACCACTCCAAAAAACCTTATATTTATTAGCATCTAAACCCAAATTAGTTGAGTAGCTTCTGTGCTTTGCTCTGCAGTGTGCCCAATACACAAATGAGTGCCCGACGATCCAAGTGATCCGAGGGTTGTCTGAAAATTAAGAAGAGTGATTAGGGCGGACGTATAACAAATAACTATCCGATTTCCATCTTCCTATCTTCTTGATTTTACTAGCGTCCATACCCAGCCTAGCCGCCTCAGTTGCCGCCCCAATCCTAAATGAATGGGATGTAAACTGGAGGTGGTCCAACTTCAGACACTGTAAACATTTTTTGAGGACACTAATAAACTGGAATTTTGTCAGGGGGAGGCCTGAATCATGCAAAAAGAAACTTGAATTCCTTGCGGGTCTAATCAAACAGTATTTTTTTAGCAATAAGACTGGGCAGATGTTAGAGTTATCCCATGCATCTAGCTGTAACCAATGCCCCTTGCCTAATTGATCCGTCTTTGACCTCCCAATCAGAATTTTAACTGATCTGTCTGAAACTTTGACATCAGATGCCTTTAAGGCAATCAGCTCAGACACCCTAAGTGCTGCAAAAAACATTATTGAAAAAACGGTTTGAAAAAGGACAGACTCAAAAGAGGAAAAACAAACCCTATCCGTGACGGAGCAGATGTCACCTAAAATCTTCGGGGTTATGGGCTTACGAGAATCAACTGAAAACTTGGATTTCTTATAGCCCTTCAATGCTTGTTTGATTGAGAAAAACTGCATGAAAGAGGGGAGATTATTCATTTTGAGAAAAAACGAAATTCCAGACAAAGTCTTTTGTACGTAAGACCCAGAGTATTGCTTAGCAAATAAAAAACTTAAAAAACGAACAGCTAAATTTTCAGAGAAAGCAGAAACTGGCTCATGAATTGAATTTAAAAATTGCAAAAACAACAACCAGGCTGACTGGTATCCCGCCCAGGTTGAGGGAGCCACCGAGTTAGCTATATTATCCGATATGGGTCTTACAACAGATCCCATAGGTTGTGTGGACATGGTGATCCCACACGGTCCGCATCCGGAAATAACTGGAAAAAACGATCCATCTGTAGACGAGATAAAGAATCCGCCAAGTCATTGTCCTTACCTGCTACGTGAATAGCCTTTAACCATATATTTAGGCTCAAACACTTAAAAAACAGATGCCTCAGGAGGACAATGACTGGCGGAGACTTGGATATTAAACAGTTGATGGCATATACAACACCCTTATTATCTGTCCTTATCGAAATCCTTTTCCCCTTAAACAGATGACCCCAAATTTCCAAGGCTACCACGATTGGAAATAATTCCAATAGAACTATATTTTTGACAAGACCTTTCGCCTTCCATACTTGGGGCCAGCGGTCTGCACACCAATGGGTCTGCCAAATTGCAGCAAAACCCAGAGAGCCTGCAGAGTCTGTAAAAAGAAAAAATTATTTGTCCAGAATGAAATCCTTTTGCCAAACAGCTCGACCATTGAAATGAATAAGAAATTGAAGCCAGACCAGTAGGTCTTCCTTCATATCATGTGAAATGCGCACATGAGAAAAAGGAGACTTCAGACCGGAAATTGATGTGTAAAGCCTTCTGGAGAAAATTCTACCCACCGGCATGATCCTAGTAGCAAATGCTAACATACCCAGTAAGGACTGCATTTCTTTTAATAACGCCTTTTTTTTACGCACTAGAGATAATAACAACTTATTAAGCTTATCAATTTTTTCTTCTGGTAACCTAAACTCCATTAATTCGGTATCAATTGTGATACCCAGAAATTCTATTAAAGTGGTTGGCCAAACCGTTTTTTCCAAAGCTAATGGGACACCAAAATCATTACAGATCTTAAAAAATGTCTCCAATAACTTTGCACACATAGATGAATCGGGGGGTCCTAAGAAAAGAAAATCATCCAGATAATGAATCAGTAGCTCCGAACCGGATTCCAAGCTGACTGACCACTCAAGAAAGGAGGAAAAGGATTCAAAATAGAAGCAGGATAGAGAGCAACCCATGGGTAAACATTTATCAAAATAAAAGTATCCATTAAAGAAAAAACCTAGGGAATTAAAACATAAAGGATTTATTGGGAGAAGACGGAAAGCTGACTTAATGTCAGCTTTTGCCAACAGAGCCCCTCTGCCTAAACCTCTCACTTTTTTTAAGGTATCCTCAAATGATGCATACGATACTGAAGAAAGGCTATCTTCAATCTGATCATTGAGGGATTCTCCTTTGGGAAAGGATAAATGATGTATAATCCTAAAAGAACCCTTCTCTTTCTTAGGGACAATGCCTAGAGGGGAAATTCTGAAATTCTTAAAAGGAGGAGACGGAAAAGGACCTCCGACCCTTCCTTCCAGAATCTCCAAATTTATTTTTTTCAAAACTAATTCTGGGTATTGGTTAACTGATTTGAGGTTGCTCACCAATGAACAACCCTGACCAGAAAAAAACGGAAGCATAAAACCATCTCTAAAACCTTCAGTGAGGAGCTGTGCCCTCAACCGATCTGGGTAAAGTCTGAGCCATGGGAGCATGTTTTGTAATCTCACTGGTGTTACTGCCTTTGAGAAAATTTCCTGACTGCTGATTGGCTGCTGACATTTTTTTAAAACATTTAGTGACCGAATGGCTACCTGCGCAGAAGGCACATTCGTGTCTGTATTTACACGAATTTGGCCATTTGCACTGGCTGTCATTGAAATTGAAGCAAATTCCTTTCTTATAACCGGAATTGCTCGTAAACTGTGCACTAGTGTTTGCTTTGTTAAAAACCGGTCTTTGGGGAAGAAAAAGATTTAACCATAATCCTACGTCTTTAACGCCCCATTTCAAAGAAGGATGCACTGACAGTTTTTGGCGAAAAGCTTTGTCGTAGCTAAACCAGGCAGTGCCTCCAAAACTTTTATAAGCCTCAATGATAATATCCAAATGCTGGAATAAACCAGTGCTTTTCCCAGGGAATTTTTCGCATAAAATCCCTGAGAAAATACAAAAAGCCTGTAACCAGTTATTAAAGGATTTCTGTACAGGCCTACGTCTTTCCTCTTCTTCTTTTTTGTCAGATTTATTCAAGAATTCTTTAGCGGATGGAAGTAAAGCTAACATATCTATGAATTCCCCTCTCCAGATCTTTTCTTTAATAAGCGCAGATAGGTGAAAACCTAATGGAGACACTTCACAGGACATGGTTTCTTTAAGACATGTCTCGGGTAGATTCTGAGACTTAGCAGAAAGAAAATCTGGGTTTGTGTTACTATGTGAAAGTTGGATGCTATTGTCAGATGCCCCACCAGGTGGCGACCATACATTAATAACTGAAGTATCAGCAGCTAACACAGAGCTACTATTTAAGACCTGTGGGTTAGCTGGCACAATGTTACTATTTAAAACTTGAAGATTAGCTGGCACCATGTTATTACCTAAAACCTGAGGGTCACCTGACACAGAGTTACTATTAGAAGCCCGTGGATTAGCATGTATTTCTCTAGCCACCTGAGCTAACAGTTCAGCAATGTTACTTAATAAAACATGTGAAGAGGGTTCATCCATACCTGGTCGATCTGAAAGACCCAGGGAAGCGTTAGGTACCGAGATCTCCTGTGCTGTCACCTCTTCTGTAGTAGGCACTGCATTCGCTCTGGGAGCAGCCCTTGTTGTAGCTTGCGGAGACATCTGTTGTGCTGTAGATTGCTGTTGAGAAGCCCATCCTTGGGAAGCCGCCCTGCTCATCCCTCCTCTGGCACCGCCTCTTGACCTCGCCGTCGATCCGCCTCTCGGAGATCCTGAATACCTGTAGGGAGAAGAATTAGAAGATCCCGCTGACCTGCCCCTGGTTCCGCCCTTGGATCCGCCCCTGGCCCTGCTACCGGATCTTGTGTTACGGTCCTCAGAAGGACCAGCTCTTTGTGTGCTTGCAGCACGGGGAGGGGAGGGGGTGTAGACTCTGCGCGGAGTGCGCTTCCTTTTCGCCGCCTCCGGATGACGAACGGGTGACCCGCCTCTTCCTCGCCTGTGCGGCTTCTTCTTGGGTCTCCTCAGGCTCCTCCGACTGAAGCTCCGGGAAGGCAGACCCAGCCACGGAACCTCCACTGAACGTTGCGGCTCCCACCGGAGCCTCTTGACACGCCGGACGAGGTAGGTCCAGACACCGGCGAATACAATCTTCTCCGCCGTCTTCCCCCGTTCTCTCAATTAGCCGGCGAAGCAGGCTCATTCTTCCTGTCTCAGAAGATGCTGTTTGCTCGGGAAAGAACACCACAGCTCTTGAATCTTCTGAGACGAGTGAGCCTGGCTTCAGGAACCTGCCTTTAAATAGCCCCAAAAACAGCTGGAGTCCACTGCTTCAGACCAGTTTGAACTGGCCTTTCCCGGGCTTTCTATCCAGACCCTAGGAAAGGTCAGCCAAAGGCCAAAAGGCCCGCCAAAATTCACCCCAGTTGAGGTCACCTGGAGTTCACCAGCTGATTTAATGACTCATTCCCGGGCTCTACAGTCAGACCCCAGGAAAGGTCATTCAAAGGACAACTGACCTAATATTTTTTAACAGCACCCAGACAGCCCAAGGGGGGGGGGCACGGAACTGTTACCCCCCATCGCTTTCCCATGAGGAAAAGGAGGGCAAGAAACTGCCCTCTTTTCCTGTCATTCTGGGAACTAGACGGTATTATACACGTGAATGCGTGCACAAGTGTCAAGAGGAACGTCAAAACGCTCAACTCAGGCATTTCTATTGAAGTCTATGTGGTCAAAAACGCTTGTAATCTGTCAAAAAGAAGCTCATGTACCTTTTTGAGCGACAGGCGTTTTGCTTCAGGTGACAGAATGCTCATATGTGAACAGAGGCCATTGAAATGAATGGGATTTGGTATGTTGAGCATTTTGAAGCTACAAGCTTAAAGCGGAGGTTCACCCTAAATATAAGCTCTCCCATGTGATCCAGCATACTGGCGTCAGTGCCAGTATGCTGTTTTTTTTTTAATCCCCCACTTACTGTATTATGCTGGAATTTAATTTTTTTCCCCCGCGGTGGATGGCTCTAGTATTGCTCGTCACATCTTGCGAAAATACCCGATAAGGACTCGGGTAATCTCGGCGAAAATGCGGTGCCTGCGCACAGACCTAGGAGCTGACTGCGCAGGCGCCGTATTTCTCCGAGTCCTATTTCGGCGTTTTTCGGAGGGCGTGACGCGCCATAGCCGTAGGACTCGGAGAAATACGGCGCCTGCGCAGTCAGCTCCTAGGTCTGTGCGCAGGCGCCGCATTTTCGCCGAGATTACCCGAGTCCTTATCGGGTATTTTCGGAAGATGTGACGCGCTATAGAGATTAAAATAGACCATAAAACAGTAAGTGATGGATTAAAAAAAAAAAAAAAACAGCATACTGGCGCAGACGCCAGTATGCTGGATCACATGGGAGGGCTTATATTTAGGGTGAACCACCTCTTTAACCACTTGCCGACCGCGCTATAGCAAAAATACTGCTACAGCGCGGTCGAGTTGCTGTGACACGACGTCCCTGGGACGTCGTCCTTCACTTCCGCGATTGCGCGTCCCCTGGGACGCGCTCGCGAAAGTGTCCGTGCTCGCCAGGTCTAGAAGACCCGGCGCATCACGGTAAATTGCCGCTGATAGCGGCCGTTTACCACGTGATCGCGTCGTCAAATGACGGCGCGATCACTTGTAAACAAACCGGCGTCATTTGATGACGCCGGTTCCTCCCTCTCCTCTATGTACCGTTCGGTACAGTGTGCGAGGAGAGGGGGGGGGAGCGGGGTGTCAGCAGCAGCGCTGTGGCTGGATCTGTGACAAATGCAGTCACAGATCCAGCCATCCATCCCAGCTCAGCCATCCCTGCTAAAAAAAATTGGGCTAACTTAACTGTTTTGTTTTAAGCACAAAACAGTTTTCTTTAAAAACACGCGTTCAAAAAATGTCTGCGAAAATACCATGCGAGATAAAAAGTTGTAACGGCCGCCATTGTATTCTCTAGGGTCTTTGCTAAAAAAGCATATATAATGTTTTGGCGCTCCCTGCATGTTGGGCCTCTGTATGTGGCCACGCTGTGTAAAAGCCTCACACATGGGGTATCGCCATACTCACCATACTCGGGAGGAATAGCAGAATGTGTTTTGGGGTGTAATTTGTGGTATGCATATGCTGTGTGTGAGAAATAACCTGCTAATATGACAGAAACAAGTTTTTTTTTTACAGAATTTTCAGTCGTTTTTCTTTTATAGCGCAAAAAATAAAAAACCCAGAAGTGATCAAATACCACCAAAAGAAATCTCTATTTGTGTGAAAAAAAAGGACAAAAAATTCAAATGGGTACAATGTTGTATGACTGAGTAATTGTCATTCAAATTGTGAGAGCACCGAAAGCTGAAAATTGGTCTGGTTAGGAAGGGGGTTCAAGTGCCCAGTGGTCAAGTGGTTAAAAAATAAAATAAAATAAATATATCGCTCAGGTGTGAACGAGGCCTTACATAAATATATTATCCACAATTAAAGTAAAACCTTCACAATATATAAAAAAAAAACTCCCTGTAAATCACCCCTATAAAAATGTAAAATAATCAATTTAATCAAGTGAGACTGATAATTAGATAGATGAAGTGCATACGCTATGAAAAGTCCATCAATAGTGCCAAAGTCCATGTGTAAAGTTTCCATATAACGTGCTCTACACACTCCTTGCAAATGAGAGATTGTCTCCACTCAGTGCTCCTCCATGTGAGCACACCTGACCCCCCCCGATCCCTAGACCTAGGGTGAAGTGGGTCCAATAACGCTTGTTGGGAGTCCTAAACATAGGTAGTGATGAGACCAATTTTCTACTATCTTCCGCCATGGATCCTCAGATGTAGGAGATAGAGATTTATATCTCATAATTTTCTTGTCACGCAGTAGTAAAAAACTTAAAGAATTTTCACAGAACATGTTGATAAATACAAAAAAAGTATTCTATTTAGGTATCGGGAGCATTTGCGCGAGTACAAGTACTCCCGCAAATACTTGGTATCGGTCCCGATACCGATACTAGTATCGGTATCTGGACAACCCTAATTAAAAGGTATTATTTAATCAGTTTTAAAAATGATATGAATTATAAAATATGTACCGTCACCATCTAGTGGTGAATATTACTAAATGCACCCCCATTAATATACATCTGGCATACAACGCCATCTAGTGGTATTTTATAATAACTGCATCCCTATTTATCTTCTTGCAAGAAGATATATCTATTGAGGCCTAGGGTCCCCAATTCAAAAATCTATCTTGTTTCGTTTTTAGAAACAAAACAAGGTTATATCCCCTTTAATCCTGTCTGTCGCACAACATTTTATTTCCTGGGGATTTTTCTGGTGTGCTATTCTATTTTTGTTTACAAACTTTTTTATTGAGTACAAAGGGTGGTACACAAACTGGTGTGCTATTTTAAAGTGATTAGAGTCACTATGCTGTCTAAAACCCTTTTTTATATTATTCATATGTTCTCCAATTCATAAGTTTGTGTGTAGTTCATCCTACATACTGATAACCATGCTCACATTCTAACACATACACTATATTACCAAAAGTATTGGGACGTCTGCAAGCATATGACGTTTACAAGCATATGAACTACAGGTATAATGGCATCCCTGTCTTTGTCCGTAGGGTTTAATATTGATTTGGCCCACCCTTTGCACATATAACAGCTACAACTCTTCTGGGAAGGCTGTCCACAAGGTTTAGGAGTGTGTCTATGGGAATGTTTGACCATTCTTCCAGAAGCGCATTTGTGAGGTCAGGCACTGATGTGGACGAGGAGGCGCGGCTTGCAATCTCTGCTCCATTTTATCCCAAAGGTGTTCTATCGGGTTAAGGTCAGGACACTGTGCAGGCCAGTCAAGTTCCTCCACCCCAAACACGCTTATCCATGCCTTTATAGACCTTGCTTTGTGCACTGGTCCAAATGATTTGGTGGAGGGGGGATTAAGGTGCAGGGTTGTTTTTCAGGGGTTGGGCTTGGCTCCTTAGTTCCAGTGAAGGGGACTCTTAGGGCGTCAGGGCGACAATTTCATGCTCCCAACTTTGCAGGAATGGCCCCTTCCTGTTCAAACATGACTGCGCACCAGTGCAAAAAGCAAGGTCCATTAGGAATGAATGAGCGAGTTTGGGGTGGAGGAACTTGATTAGCCTGCACGTCAACCCGATAGAACACCTTTGGGATAAATTAGAACGGAGACCGCGAGCCAGGCCTTCTCGTCTACATCAGTCCTTGACCTCACAAACGCTCTTCTGGAAGAATGGTCAAACATTCCCATAGACACCCTCCTAAACCTTCCCAGAAGAGTTGAAGCTGTTAGAGTTGTAAAGGGTGGGCCAACTCAATATTGAACCCTACGGACTAAGACTGGGGTGCCATTAAAGTTCATGTAAAGCATGGGGGCTCAACCTGTGGCCCTCCAGCTGTTGCAGAACTACAAGTCCTATCATGCCTCTGCCTTTGGGAGCAATGCAATGCCTCATGGGTAGTTCTGCAAAAGCTGGAGGGCCACAGGTTGCGCATCCGTGGTGTAAAGCCAGGCGTCCCAATACTTTTGGTAATATAGCGTAGGTTATATGTGTAGAGTTGCAAGTAATAAGCTTCCTTGTCTCAGATTCTCTTACCCCCTGATTATATTTGAATTTGTTCCTCCTTTTAATAAAGGGGAACATATTGTAATACACTTGATAAACAACGATAAAAACACATACCTGATCTGCCACTCTGTAGATTTCTTCCCTTTTGCTACAGTCACATGTATATGTATGAACACGAACTGCTCCATTCTTCTTGGCTAGTCTGCTTGTTTCTTTGTTGCCCTCCTCGTTGATGTCCCATAAAATAAGTGTTGCGCCAAGGCGTGCAAACTCCAGTGCCATAAGCCGTCCTAGTCCGCTTCCTGCCCCAGTGATGAGTACAAGTTCACCAGCAACATTCTTCCTTCGAGATGGGATAATCCAAAGAATAAGAGATTCAAAGAGCAAATAGATAGTGAGAAACAAAACCTTGAGAGTCTCCAGGAAAAAATTCATGGTTGCAAGTCCTCCTCTGTGTCAGTAAACTGGAAATGAAAAAGCAGAATTAGCTGTAGGAAAGGGAGTACATGCGTTGTAGTAATTTCAATTTTTTTATTGATGCAACTTAGGGTCCTTTCACACGTGCGGACCGTTTTTTAGATCCGTTTTTTTATCATCAGTTGATCAGTTTTTCATCCGTTTTTTAATCCGTTTATTTTTTTTGGTTAGGGTCCTTTCACACGGAGCGGACTGTTTTTCGGTCCGCTCCGTGTGTCCGTCAGCTCAGCTGGGGGGTCTCCGCTCAGCTGTCGGCGGATGGGGCGGTCCCCGCACACTGTGCAGGGACCGCCCTGTCTCTCCTCCGCTCTCCCCTATGGGGAGTCGGATGGAAACGGACCGTCTGTCCGTTTGCATCCGATCCGTTTGGGCGGACGGAAGAAAAATAGGGCATTCTTCCGTCCGCAAAAACAGATGCGGATTTAGTGGATGCATCATCCGCTAACGGATCCGCTCCCATAGGGAAGCATTGAGGTCCGTTACCGGACGTCCAAAAAACGGACGAACGGAACGGACCTGTGAAAGGACCCTTAGGCCGCGTACACACGAGGGGATATGTCCGCTGAAAACGGTCCGATGGACCGTTTCAGCAGACATCTCCGCTCGTGTGTATGGGCTAGCGGACAGATTTCTCCACCCGACAGATTTCAAAGCAAGCTTTGAAATCTATCCGGTGGGAATCTGTCCGCCCGACATGTCTGCTGGTTAGTACACTTACCAGCAGACATGTCGGCCCCCACCGCCGCCGCACCGCTGCCGAATGGATTCGGCGCATGCGCGGAAGTGTTTTACTTCCTGGTGCGGTGACGTGGCGGTGACGCGGTGGCGTCAACGTCACCGCCGCGTCACCGCCACGTCACCGCGCCGTCCGGCGGCGGGGAATTTGATCCGATGGTGTGTACACGCCATCGGATCAAACTCCCGATCGGACATATCCGATGGAAATGGTCCGCGGACCGTTTTCATCGGATATGTCCGATCGTGTGTATGGGGCCTTAGAACTTTATTTTTATTGCATATTTTGATGAAAAACGGATGTTAGCGGATCGGATGTTAAACGGATCGTCCGCTAACGTCCGTTTTTCGTCCGTTCTGTTTTTTTGACGGAAGAAAAATAGGGTTTTCTTCCGTTCAAAAAAACGGAGCTTAACGGAGACGGACGTTAGCGGATGCGTGTGAAAGGACCCATTGGAAAGCATTGCGGTCAAAAAACGGACGTCTAAAAACGGACGAACGGTCCGCACGTGTGAAAGGACCCTTAGTGGGAGGTCACATGCAGGTCAGAAGGACATCAACCACAAGTCAAATTCACCTGCCAATGAACTCTAAATGATCTCAGATATGTTTAACCACATCCCACCTGGCCACTGCATATATACGGCCAGTGAGCACTTCTTCCTTTTAAATAGACGTTCAGGAATGTCCCTCAGTAGGAGGGAGATCACGCGTGCCCGTGCAGAGGCGCTTTTCCGATGCGCTTGTGTCACCCAGACACGGTGCATCGCCGATCAGGTGGAGGGCTCTGTGATTGGCCCTCCTGATTACATGGGTCCAATCACATCCATCATGTGATGTAAATAGAGAGTCAGTTGCTAGGCGATCAGCTCTCCTCTCCTCACACAGAAGTTGACCAGTGAGTATGAGCTGTTTTTTACACTGATCACAAGCCCAGCATCCACACACATGTCCCCAAAACACGTGTCCCCCACATATGTCCCAGTAAAATCATATGTCCCAATGATCATCTGCACACATATGTCCATAATCACCTGCGCGCATCTGTACATGATCATCTACATACATCTGTCCGTGATCACACTAACCAATTATTATACTTAAACAGGATTTATTTATTTTTACCAAAAACATGTAGCAGAATACATTTGGCTTAAATTTATGATGAAATTCGATTTTACTGGATTTCTTTTAAACTAGAAAGAATAATTTATTCTTATTTTTTTTCCAAATTTCCGTTCTTTTTTCATCTCTATCCAAAAAAAAAAGGGAAAAAATTTGTTATGAATAAATACCACCATAAGAAAGCTCTATTTGAATGATAACAATTTCATTTGGGTACAGCGTAGCATGACCGTGCAATTGTCATTGAAAGTGGGAGAGCGTGAAAGCTGAAAATTTGCCTGGGCAGGAAGGGGGTGAAAGTGCCAAGTATTGATGTGGTTAATACTGATTAGGGGTGCAACGGATCAAAAAACTCACGGATCGGATCGATCCTTGGATCAGGAGTCACGGATCGGATCATTTTGGCTCCTTAGACCCGACCCGAAGGTGCAGATCCGTACAGATCAATGAGGATCGGTTGCACCCCTAATACTGATCCCAAATGCAAGCCTAAAGCTTGCTGAATTTGCTTATTGACACAAGCCTCAGGCCCGGTTTACACAGAATACGTAAGCAAAATTGTCATGAAGCTGATTGGTGGGCAGTTGTACCAAATGCCTACATGAAGCAATTTCTACAAAAGTAGGCAATATGCGCTTCGGGGCCAAGGGTGTACATACTTTTCCACATAATTTAATTTATTAATATTTTTGTTAAATAAATGGTTGTAAATGAAAAAAAAAAAAAAACTTGGCTGCTTGTTCAAATATGTTGAAAAAGTCATTACCTTCATAGATTAAAACCGCACATCAACAATACCTTACCAATCATACATATATAGAAATTATATAGTGCAAGTTCTTTTTTTATTGTTAGACCCCATACACACGATTAGATTTTCTGCAGATTTTTGTCTTCAGATTTACCAAAACCATGTAGTGCAAGGGCGTGCCTGATTGCATACAGATTGAAACTCTTAAAGGGGTTGTAAAGGATTTATTTTTTTTCCTTAAAAAGCTTTCTTTACCTTAGTGCAGTCCTCCTTCACTTACCTCATCCTCCCATTTTGCTTTTAAATGTCCTTATTTCTTTTGAGAAATGCTCACTTCCTGTTCTTCTGTCTGTAACTCCACACAGTAATGTGAGGCTTTCTCCCTAGTGTGGGGAAAGCCTCTTGAGGGGGTGAGCAGGCAAGTCAGGACACTCTCTACTTTGCAGATAGAGAAAGGAGTTGTGTGTTAGTGGGCGTCCTGACCATCCTGCTCACCCCCTCCCCCCTCAAGAGGCTTTCTCCACACCAGGGAGAAAGCCTTGCATTACTGTGTGCATCCCAGCCAGAGGTCCCCAGACAACAAACTTTGCACACTTGTAGAGGAGAAATAGGGCTACATTTGTGCAAAGTTCCGGATCCCGATGCCCTAAGAACGGCCAGTACCAGGTCCCCAGATTCACAGAGAAATTACCGTTTAACATAGGAGTCTATAGAAGGGGTGCCCGGCTTTGAAAAAAAAAAAACGGTGCTCCCCGGCCGTAGGTCCCCTGGACAAGAAACTTGAAAAGAAAAGGTTGAACACTTCCAAAAATCCTTAAAAAGGTCGCCTTCAGGGCCGGCGCTAGGCATAGGCAAGTCAGGCGGCTGCCTAGAGCGCCAGGGTAGGGGGAGCGGCAAAATCCGGTACCCCAGCCATTCGCTGGGGATTCGGATCATCAAAATACCTCCTGGACCGGAATTTTAGAAAAAAACTTCCCTTTGGCGCCAGCCGCCAGGCTGGGGGGGGGGGGGGGGGTTGCGCCTGTGAAGACATCACCTTCACAACGCTATTCCCAGCCTGCAGCGCTGTAGAAGCGGCAGTGAGATGAGGGGAGAGAGCTGGGACAGCAGCTGGCCGGAAGTGCTGCTTGAAGATTGATGGTGGAAGTTGCTGTTGAACTGGCCAGGGCGGGTGAGATGGAAGCCCTACATGCAAGCCGCATGCTTGCTATGATGTTCGATCGCCCCCCCCTCCTCCTGGTCGCTCGGGGTCGGGATCTGTAGTGAGATAAGGAGAGACTGGCAGCAGCGCCATTCTCCTTCAGTAAAGACTTAACCCCCGCTGGCTCAGGTACACAATACAAGCACAAGCAGGACGCTCAGTGCTGCAGCATGCACCCTGTCACACGAAATTAAAAAATGTACTCTAGTCTCTGCTGTCAAGTTTACATTGCACTGTATACAGAGGGGGAACTGGTTTATGTGTGTGGGGGGGGCAGATATGTATGTATGTGTGTGTGGGGGGGGGGCAGATTGTGGTGTGTGTGGGGGGGGTACAGAGTGGGAACATGTGGGGGGGGGCAGATTGTGTGTGTGGGGGGTACAGAGTGGGAACGTGTGGGGGGCAGATTGTGTGTGTGTGTGGGGGGTATAGAGTGGGAACGTGTGTGGGGGGTACAGAGTGGGAACGTGTGGGTGGGGCAGATTGTGTGTGTGGGGGGGGAATATTGTGTGTGTGGGGGGTACAGAGTGGGAACGTGTGGGGGGGGGGGGGGGGGGGGATTGTGTTGTGTGGGGGGTACAGAGTGGGAACGTGTGGGGGGCAGATTGTGTGCGTGTGTGTGTGGGGGGGGGGGTACAGAGTGGGAACTGGTGTTGTCGGAGAGAGATGTGTGTGTGGGGGGGGGGGGGGTACAGAGTGGGGCCTGGTGTGTTGGGGGGGAAAGGTGTGTATGTGTGGGGGTACAGAGTGGGACCTGGTGTGTGTGGGGGGGGTACAGAGTGGGGACTGGGGGGTACAGAGTGGGAATGAGTGGGGGGGGGGCAGATTGTGTGTGTGTGGGGGTAACAGAGTGGGAACGTGTGGGGGGGTAGATTGTGTGTGGCGGGTACAGAGTGGGAACGTGTGGGGGGGACAGATTGTGTGTGTGGGGGGTACAGAGTGGGAACGTGTGGGTGGGCAGATTATGTGCTGTGTGTGGGTGGGGGTGGTGTGTGTGTGCGTGTGTGGGGGGGGGGGGGGGTACAGAGTGGGAACTGGTGTTGTCGGAGAGAGATGTGGTGTGTGGGGGGGAGTGGTGTGGGGGGTGGGGGGGTGGGGGTGGGTGGGGGGTGGGGTGGTGAGAGTGGTGGCGGGTGGGGTGTGGAGTGTGGGGGGTAAAGGGTGTGTATGTGGGGGGGTACAGAGTGGGAGAGGGCCTGGTGTGTGTGTGGGGGGGTACAGAGTGGGGACTGGGGGGACTGTGGACTGGTGGTACAGAGTGGGAATGTGTGGGGGGGGGCAGATTGTGTGTGTGTGTGGGGGGGTACAGAGTGGGAACGTGTGGGGGGGTAGATTGTGTGGTTGTGGCGGGTACAGAGTGGGAACGTGTGGGGGGGACAGATTGTGTGTGTGGGGGGGGGGTGTGTGTGGGGGGGGGTAGATAGTGTGTTGGGGGTGGTGGGCAGTGTGTGAACAGTGTGGGGGGGGGGCGGTGGGGGGGGGGCAGATTGTGTGTGTGTGTGGGGGGGTACAGAGTGGGAACTGTGTGGGGGGGGCAGATTGTGTGTGTGGGGGTACAGAGTGGGAACGTGATGGGGGAGCAGATTGTGTTGTGTGTGTGTGGGGGGGGGGTACAGAGTGGGAACTGGTGTTGTCGGGAGAAAGATGTGTGTGGGGGGGTACAGAGTGGGGCCTGGTGTGTGTGGGGGGGGACAGGTGTGTATGTGTGGGGGTACAGAGTGGGACCTGGTGGTGTGTGGGGGTACAAGTGGGGACTGGGGGGACAGAGTGGGAACTGCTGTGGGTGGGGGGGGCAGATGTGCATGGAGGGGACAGAGTGGTGACCTGATGTGGGGGGGATATATGTGTGTGTGGAGGGGTACAGATGGGAACTGGTGTGGGGGGAGACAGGTGTGTGTTGTAGAGGGGTACAGAGTGGGAACTGGTGTGGGGGAGACAGGTGTGTGTAGGGGGGTACAGAGTGGGAACTGGTGTGAGGGGGGGTGAGGTGCAGATGTGTCAGGGGGGTACAGAGTGGGAACTGGTGGGGTGAAGTGTGTACCGGTGTGCAGGGGGGTACAGAGTGGGAACTGGTGTGGGGGACAGATGTGCAGGGGGGTACAGAGTGGGAACTGGTGTGGGGGAGACAGGTGTGTGTGTGTAGGGGGGTACAGAGTGGGAACTGTGTTGTGGGGGGGCAGATGTGCAGCAGGGTACGAGGGGAACAGATGTGTGTGTGTTGGGTGTGTGGGGGGGTGTGTGTGAGGGGATGGGGCAATTGTGTGGGGGGGGATGTGAGCAGGGGTTGGGAGGGGGAACAGTGGTGTGTGTGGGGGGGGGGGGGGGGTTTACAAAGAGGAACTGATTGTGTGAGGGAAGGTAACATGTCAGGAGGGGGTACATAAGGAACTGATGTATGTGTGTGTGTGTGGGGGGGGGGGGGTGGGGTTTAATAAAGGGGAACAAAGGTGGGGTGGCAGAGGTGGGGCATGAGGTGGTCATGTGTGTCAGAGATGTGTACGGTGACGAATGGTGAAAAGTGGTTATGAATTGGTTAAAAATACAAAAATTGGGGTGAAATGAGGTGTGTGGGGTAAAACCTGCATGTTTTGTTGTAAAAAATGAATAAGAACTTTTTTAGCAGTCAAAAAAAATGCATTTTTTTTTTTTACTATGAACCTAGCATTGTTAGTGTATTTGTTGCTCGTACAGGCAGTCAGTTACACAGTTGGGCTCCCTGTATACTGCTCTAGCCTGTGGACCACGGCTGGCGTGAGGAAGCGAGCCGTTGCCATCCTTCTAGTTGTCTTTTGGCTGGGTCCAGAGGCACATGTGCAAGCATGTGGACCACGACCGAAGAAATAAGTGAAGAGGCACCACAAAAATTTCAGTGAGGGGCGGAGCGAATGGTGGGGGGGGGCGTCAAAATGAGGCTTCGCCTAGGGTGTCGAAAATCCTTGCACCAGCCCTGGTCGCCTTTAATCGTAAAAAGAAACAGCACTACAAATCACAGCAGGCAGTGGGGTATAAGCTGACGCGTTTCGCCCAGTAATGTCAGCGCTTAGTCATAGCTAGCCTGGACAAGAAACTTTGCACACTTGTAGAAGAGTGGGGCTACATGTGTGCCAAGTTTGGGGTCTGGGGACCGGGTCCCCAAAGTCAGGGAGATCAGGTGCAAAAAAGGTGATTCGAGTATAAGCCGAGGGGGGGTATTTTCAGCACAAAAAAAAGTATATACGGTACAGCCAAAAACAGCTGCTGTAAAAACGTCAAAAAACGTCCAGCATGCATAAGGTCTAATTGTTGGGTGTGAAAGCTGAATTTCCAGATTCTGCACTAAATACTTAAAACAAATGCAGTTAACACAAAACTGAAAAGGTCCATTCTGCCATCTAATATTACAGGGACTGTGGATATCGCTAAGGAAGAAAAAACATTTTCCCATACTGGTCAGCCATTGGTAGAATACTTTTTTTTCCTTGTAAGGTAGCTACAGAGTTAAACAATTAAAATAATGCCAACAAAAATCATTTCAGTGCCCCTAATTCATGAATTGGTTAATGCTGGGAAGCACAGATCATCTCCCACCAATGAAAAGTTATTTAGATTCGATCGATCGGCATGCAGGGTTACCTTGTCTCTGTAGGTTTCACGAGGGTGCAGTAAGTAGGACTCCTTGCAATGGCAGAAGGAAAGCTTCTATGAATAAAAGTCTCAAACCTGGAGTGAAATCTAGACACAAGGGTAAACATTTCTATCTAAACAAAGTTTCGTCACTCTCATGAACTAAGGTCAAGGAACCGAGATAAGACACTCACTGTATCAAAGTCTGTAAGATAAGCAAAGAATCTTAGTGAAAATATTCGGTACTTCTAAATAGGTACTTTAATTCTACCACAAATAGTGAAAAAAGTGTACATATAGAAACAGGGTGGATTTGAATTAAATCAAGTACCGTATTTATCGGCGTATACCGCGCACTTTTTTGCCCTGAAAATCAGGGCAAAATCGTGGGTGCGCCATATACGCCGATACCTGTATTCTACGCGCGCCGTTTTTTGATACCCATTTCCCGCGCCCGATTTTGAATACTGCGCCGGCATATACCGAGCGCAGTACACTCGCGTATAGTCGGGCAGGCTCGGCTCCTCTCCTCAGCGCTCACGTCCTGGACGTACAGGACGTGAGCGCGAGAGTAGCCGAGCCTGCCCGACTATTCACGAGTGTACTACTGCGCCTTCAGCATATACCGAGCGCAGTACACTCGCGTATAGTCGGGCAGGCTCGGCTCCTCTCGCGCTCACGTCCTGGATGTACAGGACGTGAGCGCGAGAGTAGCCGAGCCTGCCCGACTATTCACGAGTGTACTGCGCCTGCATATACCGAGCGCAGTACACTCGCGTATAGTCGGGCGGGCAGGCTCGGCTCCTCTCGCGCTCACATCCTGGACGTACAGGACGTGGGCGCGAGAGTAGCCGAGCCTGCCCGACTATACACGAGTGTACTGCGCTCGGTATATGCAGGCGCAGTATTCAAACTCGGTGCGGGAAAGCGAGGATCGAGCGGGGAGGATGCCGCAGAAGGACGAGGACGAGGACACCCGAAACCGCCGATGGACACCGCGCAAGACACCAAAACTGTAAGTATAAAAATCTTTTTTTCCACAGGAATGGCGGCCACTTTAGGGGTGTGCGCTATACACGGGAGCGCGCTACACCCCGATAAATACGGTAAATTTAAAGTGGAGTTTCCATCCCAAAAAATTTTTTTTTTCATTATTGTGCTCATTAGTAGACATGTGCAGACTGGAATATTTCGTTTCGTTTTTTCGTTTGGAAAATACATTTATTTATTTATTTCCAAAAATCTTTTTGATTTATTTCGTTTTTCGTTGGGGAATAGCTTTCGTCCGAAAATCCAATAATACTTGGTTTCGGTCGAATGGTCAAAAGAATATTCGATGGAACGTTGAATCTTTACGTTGAATCGTACATTTCCGTTTGAATATTCCGCCTACAAGAATTCTAATGTTGTATGACTAGTAATAATGTCGAATCTATTTTCTCATAAATCTAAATCTATTCTCTGTAATGTTGAATCTATTATTTCTATAGTGTCAAATCTTTTCCCTATAATGTCGAATCTTTTCCCTATGATGTCGAATCTTTTCCCTATATCGAATTTTTACCGCAACGAAAACGAAAATAAAGCATTTTTTATGTCGGACCTTTCGGTTTTCGTTTCTTGCGCTTTCGTTATCGTTTGTTAAAACGATAACGAAAAAACCTGATTTTTCGGACGAAAATGTATTCTAACGAAAACTAATGCACATGTCTACTCATTAGACCTAAAAAAGGAAAAAAAAAATATTTTTTTTTTTTTACTCATCTGGAAATGCCTGTTGCTATGCTGTACCACGAAATCTGCCTTTGAAATCACCTAGGATTCTGACATCATCTCCCTCTAATGCTCCTGGGAAATGTGTGTCATAATTTCCCAGGATGCAGTGCGCTGTCCAATTATCTCTCCCCATCCAAGACTTCCAGGAAGAAAGTGCTTGTAGGCTTCACAATGCCCACAAGCAAAATGACAACGGTGTGGTAGTCTTATAAACTATCTTTTTGAATAACTATGCGGAGCGGCGGCGGATTGTAAAATAGTAAGTGACCGGATTTATATTATAAAAACGCAGGATGAAAGGACATACATTTAAAAAATGCTAATTGTGGTTGGAACTCCGCTTTAAATCACTAGTAAAAAGGCTTGATTTAAATCATACATTTTAAAGAGCAACTGTAATCTCTGTCCCTCCTCCTCTGACTCGCTGTTGACTCACCGACAGTCCCATTCACTTTAAATCGGAGGTTCACACAAAAAGTGAACCTCCGCTTTTCAGAACCCCCCTCCGGTGTCACATTTGGCACCTTTCAGGGGGGAGGGGGGTGCAGATACCTGTATAAAACAGGTATTTGCACCACTTCCTGGTTCTGACTCCCGCAGGAGTTAGGCCCCTTACGTCAACCCCCCCCCCCGTTGTCTTCTGGGAGAGAGCGTGGAAAAAATGTTGGCGCACCGCGATACTCGCGCCTGCACACTAGGGAACCGGGCAGTGAAGCCGCAAGGCTTCACTTTCTGATTCCCTTACCCAGGATGGCGGTAGAAGCATTCGAGGACCGAGCAATTTCTCAGCCTCGTCTGCTGACATCGCGGGTATGCTGGACAGGTAAGTGTCCATTTTTTAAAAGTATTTGTAGGTGCTTGCTTTAAAAACAAAAACAAAAAAAAAACAACAGCAGAACCTCCACTTTAATGGGAGGGCTGGTGATGCAGCAGAGACACAACAAAGTGAGGGACATGGCAGTGGCAGATGAGTGGATGTCCGATAACAGGCTCTGCTATAAGGATTCTGAAATGACAGGTGCTCTTTAAAGCGGAGCTCCACCCAGGATAACAACATTTTACAATGTTGTTTGAAAAAAAAAAAAAAAAAAACCTGAAAAAAATAAAAAATAAATACTCACCCGAAATAGCTGTTGCTATGCAGAAGTCCGTAATCTGCCTCTTCCTGATCCGCGGTGTGTTTTCTTCTTCTTCTTCTCCTTGTGAATGGGCGCGCTGCTTCCTGGGAACTGTGTGTGTTCTCAGAGAGCAGCGCGCCCATTCACAAGCCAGCGTGAGACTCGCGCAGGCGCAGTAGGAAACGGGCAGTGAAGCCGTACGGCTTCACTGCCTGTTTCCCATATTGTGAATGGCGGCGCGGGACCCGGAGCGATCGTGGGACCGGCATCGGGGGGCCCATCAGCGCGGGCAAGTAGGACAAGGTAAGTGTCTTTATTTAAAGTCAGCAGCTACACTGTTAGTAGCTGCTGACTTTAAAAAAATTGTTTACCGTGGCTGGAGCTCCGCTTTAAATGTATGGACTTTTTCTTGATGGTAGTTAGAATCTTTAATATTTGCAAACAAAATTAAAGCGGAGTTCCACTCAAAAGTGGAACTTCCGCTTTAACTACCCCTCGTACTTCCTGTCCCACTTCCTCGTTCAGTCTTCAGGTCGCCTAGGCGACTCCTCCTCTACCCCTAGGCAGCCCCTTCCTCTAGGTAATTTTCTGGGACACGTGACAAGTCCTAGATAGCCTGTCCACTCCGAGAGCGCAGCGCACCACAGTTCCAATGACAGCGCCGCAGAAAGGAGCGGGGCTCTGTGCGGCCGGATCGCTGGACCGTAGGACAGGTGAGTGGCTGATTATTTTTAGTCAGCAGCTACACTTTTTGCAGCTGCTGACTTTTTAATAAACTAAAATTAGCCTGGAACTCCACTTTAAGGATTATTATTTAGAATGATAAGGTTTCACTTTTATTTTTACTGCTTGCCCTTCCTCCACACACTTAAAGACTGGTACAGATGCATTTCTCTTCAAACAATCATACAGTTTGTAGTGTTCACAGATTTGAAAAACAATTGGCTAAAGGAATATTCTTAAACTTTGTTTTATCTCATGGTTACAGTAAAATTGCATCAATGCAGTGCATGTTATCTCAGTTTGCTGCGCTTGGCTTCATTGAATGAGTTTACCAAAAATGTATATATTGCAGAATATACAGCCTCAAACTACATAACTAAGCTCCATTTCATGCTGAAAAAACTAAATGAATAATGTATCTTAAATAGAAAGCTATTTTTAGATTTAGATTTTTACTCCAAAACCATTTTATTAAAATAAATTTGATAAAAAAATCAAAAAAATCTGATTTAAATTCCCAAAATCCGATTTTAATTCCCAAAATCCGATTTTAATCCGAAAAATATGTTGTTTTATTTTTTAAATCATCGATTTGTATCCACCCTGCATAGGGATCAATCTGGTTGGCACTACTCTTTTGCTGTGGGTGGCCCAACATTTGTGACCATAAGAGATGCACCGGAAATTATCGGGCGAAAATTGGGTTATCTGCATTTTGGCAGTAGAGAAAAAAGGTGCAGATAATGGCACTGAAAACGCACACAATTTTACTGTGCTTATGGTGTGTTTTTCCTAGGTCATATGACTTAAAAAAAAAATCACATTCAAAACTTAACACGGGTGCGTTATTGCTGCGTTTTCAATGCATTTCAATGGGGAGATGTGTTTTTGGTGACCAAAGATGAAGCAAACAAGATTTTTAACACCACATTGAAAGCACAACGGACCAGAGTGAAGACATAGATTTTAAAGGGGTGCATTTTTCTTAAACTAAGGGTGCCGATAATGGCCGACAATAAATTCATATTCATTTAAAATTCAGGATATTAAATAAAAAGTCAAATATGCACCAATACTGATACTGAGCATTTTCCTGAGTACCTGTACTCGGGCAAATGCTCTGATGCTTGATCCAATACTTGGGCAGTCAGAGGTGATCGGTGGGGGAGTTACAAAAACTGTTCTCCCTGTATAGATTTCAATTAAGCAGCTTCTCCCCCTCTTCCTCCTGCAGCTTTTAGCTGCTTTATTGAAATCTATACAGGAGGATCGTTGCTTGTAACTCCCCCCACCGCCGCACTGATCACCCCTGACTGTCCCCTGTATCCTCCTTTAGTCCTCCTCTGTGCTCCTCCGATCCCCCTTTGTGCTCCTCCCTCCCCTTTGTCCTGGATCTGTCAGGATGGAGAGTGGAGGAAGGAGCCTGTAAATTTGTCATTATTTATCGGCTCGTTCCTTTTTTCCGAATGTACAGAGTCAGTGACTACTGACTCTGTCCATTCATAACTGAGCATTGTAAACGGTGTTTACGATGCTTCTATTTATTCATAGAGAGGAGCCTTTGTCTCCTGTCAATTCATCTCCAGTGCAGCTGAGAAAGGAACTGGGTAATCTGTGCCCTCAGTCCCTTTCCCCATCTCAAAAGGGAGATGTAAGGGGTCTGTTGAAACCCCTGATATCTTACCAACAGGGCTGATAAAATAAAATTAAAATAAAGAATTGTAATAAATATTTAAAAAAGGTTAAATTGTAAAAAAAAAAAACACACACACACTGACACTGTCCACCCCCCCCCCCCAAATAAATAAAGCATTGTAACAAAATAATAATAATATTGTAAAAAATTATAAAATAAAACAATTGTAAAAAATTGTATTGTAAAAAAAAAAAAAAAAATACTGACACAGACCATGTGTCATCTTTGCTGCATATTAGTGCCACTGTCACATGATATAAAATAAAATAAAAAAAGTACCCATAATCAGTATCTCGAAAAAAAAAAAAAAAAAAAAAAAAAGTATCGGTACTTGTGCTCGGTCTTAAAAAAGTGGTATCGGTGCAACTCTAGCCACATCAGACCTAAACGACGTGTGTTGCATGAAGATCCAGTCCAATACATTGTGCTGTTAACAAAAGTGCTTGTAAAGTAAACAAATACACGCAACAATGTGGCACTCTTGTGAAAGCATATTACACGTGGACAAGTCTAAAGGCCAACTGAAGTCACACAAATAGATATGCAGTCAGAAAGATGCACTAAACACCCATTTTCATATTCTTACCTCTAATTTTCTGTTATAGCATTTGCGCAGTCTCTAAATACGACTGGATTGTCTAATAATTATCAGCATTAGACCAAGTGCTCTCGGTAATCAATTATTAAAGTGGTTCTATCTCTCTTCAACCCTTTTTAGGCCGGATTCACACCTATGCGAATTGGTTGCAGCTTAAACCGCATCCAGTTCGCAGAACATTTCAAAATACATTGTTTTGAATGAGGGTGGTTCACATATGTGCAATGCATTCACACTGCGCATTGCCTAAAAACACGTGTGCGTTTTCTAGGCATTGCGGTGCGGCTCAGGTGCGAATTCAGGCCCTTATCTTCTATGGGTATGCAGCTGATTCGCAGATGTGTTCATTTATCTTCAGGATTTGTTCTCATTCAGCTCAATACACTTCCCCCCTCCCCTCTCCCAGGTCTCCAAATTCGCAGCTAATCTGCAGCTAAAACGCAATGGATCTGCTGAACACTTCTGTTATCTCTCTGCAAAGATAAGAGAGCTGAAATTCGCACCGCACAAGTGTGAATCCGGCCTTATACTTACCTGAGCCCTCATTCCATCCACGAGTCTTGCTCTGTGTGTCAATAGACGCAGCAGTGGGGCTCGGGAGTGAGCATGCACAAGTTCCTCAATGGGAAGCAGCTTGCCGTGGGGGCACTAGACAAAGTCGGATCCCGTTCCTTAAAGGGGTTGTGAAGAAAAACATTTTTTTTTCATAATAAGCATCCTTTACCTGCAGACATTCCTCTTTTCACTTCCTCATTGTTCATTTTTGCTCAGAAGTTGCTCTATTTCTTCTCTGTTCTGTTCACTTCCTGCTTGTTAGATTGTTACTCACCACCATGAAGGGAGCCTTTACTGCAGTGGTCAGTGATGTGCTCGCCCCCTCCTGGGAACTACATCTGTGCGGCAGGACACTCTCTACGTGTTAGAGACTTCAAGGAGGTGTGAATTACTGGGTGTGCCACAATTCATACTGGGAAATGTAGTTCTTACATGAACGAGCGCCGCAAACCAGGAAGTGAATGAGAGAACAGAAACTAGAAAGCCGGAGGTGATATAGATGAAGGAATTTAATAGGTATTTACTTGTTTTTTAACAGAATTATTACACTATTCTGTCTGTCTACCTTGCAGACATTAATTTTAGGTAAAAAAATAAAAAAATCCTTTACAAATCCTTTAACCACTTTAGCCCCGAACCATATTGCTGTCCAATGACCAGAGCACTTTTAGTGATTCAGCACTGCGTCGCTTTAACTGACAATTGCGCGGTCATGCGCCGTGGCTCCCAAACAAAATTGGCGTCCTTTTTTTCCCACAAATTGAGCTTTCTTTTGGTGGTATTTGATCATCTCTGCGGTTTTTATTTTTTGCGCTATAAACAAAAATAGAGCGACAATTTTGAAAAAAATGCAATATTTTTTACTTTTTGCTATAATAAATATCCCCCAAAAATATATAAAAAAACATTTTTTTCCTCAGTTTAGGCCGATACGTATTCTTCTACATATTTTTCGTTAAAAAAAAATCGCAATAAGCGTTTATTGATTGGTTTGCGCAAAAGTTATAGCGTTTACAAAATAGGGGGTCGTTTTATGGCATTTTTATTAATATTTTTTTTTTTACTAGTAATGGCGGCGATCACCATTTTTTTCAGTACTGCGACATTATGGCGGACACTTCGGACACATTTTTGGGGCCATTGGCATTTTTATAGCGATCAATGCTATAAAAATGCATTGTGTTACTTTAAAAATGCCATTGGCAGTGAAGGGGTTAACACTAGGGGGCAGGGAAGGGGTTAAGTGTGTTCCTGAGTGTGTTCTTCTAACTGTATGGGGGGGGTGGACTGACATGGGGAAATCACTGATCTTCTGTTCATACATTGTATGAACGGAAGATCAGCGTTTCCCCCGCTGACAGGACCGGGAGCTTTGTGTTTACACACAAAGCTCCCGGTCCCCCCTCTGTAACGAACGAGCGCGCGTGCCCGACGGTGATCGTACCCTCCGGGCACGCGCGCGGGACTCGGGGGCGAGCGGGGCCGCGCACGCGCGCCCCCTAGCGCCCGCTTTAGAACGGACGTATAGCTACGGGCTCTCGCCCAGCAGTGCCACCGTCCCGCAGTAATATTACGGCGGGCGGTCGGCATCTAGTTAAAGTCACATGATGGAAGTCGGCTTGACGTCTGGTTGAAGTTGCAGGGCAAAGTCGGATCGACAGTTGCACGACTTGTATGTCGCACCAGTGTGAACCAGGCCTCAGGGGAATAACATTGCTCTATCTAGACAGAAGGAAAGGGGAGGGGCGGGTAGAATGGCTATCAGGGATCAGCAGCCATGATAAATGTGGTCAATTTAAAGCGTAAATTATGTATTAAATCTTCTGCCCTCGTTTTAACTTTAGATAGTAAAACATATTTTTTCTGCCAATAAATACCTTATACGGTCCACTTCCTGTTTCTTGTTTGGTAAAAAGCCTAGGCTTATGACATCATGCACAAATTATGCGAGAAGACTGCAGTTCCTCTTAAAACGGGGGAACACAGGAAGAGGCAGGTATTGTACAGCATAGAAAAGGAACATTTGCCATGACAAAAGTACTATATCGTGTGCCTTATAGGAACATGAGCATGTTTTTGTTTTCAGCCCACAGCGAGTGAAGGTCTGCTGTCGGCTGACGTTACAGCGCCGGTCCAGGCTTTTAAAAAGATTCTGACATTCGGTGAGGATCCACCTACATGCCTGGGCGGGCAGCTGGCTCAGCCTCTCAATGAGCTCCTGAGAGTCTGAACCAGATGCTCCTGCCCCCTCCACAGCCCAGCATTCCAGTGAGTACAGAAGGAGCAGAGCAGAGAGCTGCTGTCTGACAGTCACCAGCTCTCTGCAGCCTGAAGACCGAGAGCTGAGCAATCAGCAGTGTTCGATTGCTCAGTTCTTGGTCTTAGAGTTGGCAGAGGACAGATGCAGCATTATACCAATGCAGCATCCACCTAGGTGACTATATGTATTTTTTTTCATAAATTCCAATCTTCTCTTTTAAAGTGGAGTTCCACCCGCTGTCCCCACTTGCTGCAAGCATCCACCTTCAGCCCTCTTCCTTCCGGAGACGCAAACTCAGGCTCTGTGACTGCCCGTAGTCGAATGCGCGTGGGAGCCGCCAGTCACGGCATGACCCCTTTAGAAAGGGCACGATCGTGCCCTTTCTGAAGTGCGCATGCGCCATAGACATCCGTGCACGGGTATATTGTAAATTTCCAGCACCTACAGGTAAGCCTTAATATAGGCTTACCTATAGATAGAAGTGGTTGTACAGTTTACTACCACTTTAAAGTAATTGTAGAGTGCTGTTTTTTTTTTGTTTGTTTTTTAATAACAAACATGTTATAGTTACCTCCCATGTGTAGTGGATTTGCACAGAGCAGTTCAGATCCTCATCTTCTCGGGTACCTCTTCAGCTCTCCTGGCCCCTCCCTCCTGTTGAGTGCCCCCACAACAAGCAGCTTGCTATGGGGGCACCCGAGCTGAATGTGTCCATTCAAACACGGATCTGCCATTAGACCCTACCCCCTCGCCAATGGTGCCGCTGCTGTGACTCAGCCAATCAGGATTGAGAGTCAGGGATGGCTGAGGAACTCGTAGACATCACTGAACAGAGATGGGGCTCAGCTAAGTCTCCCGGGGTGCTGGGGCAGCTGCTGCACACAAAAGGCTTTTTATCTTAATGCATAGAATGCATTAAAGGGGTTGTAAAGGTAAAAATAAAAATCCCTAAATAGTAGGGCCGAAACAACTAATCGATTAATCGTCAACTAATCGATTATGATCATAATCGATTAATCGGCCAGTAACATAATGGGGTTGAGGGGGGAGGGGGCGAGCAGGATAGTCAGGACACCCACTAACACACAGCTCCTTTATCTGCAAAGTAAAGAGTGTCCTGAGCCTCCTGCTCGCCCCCTCCCCCCTCAAGAGGCTTTCTCCACACCAGGGAAAAAGCCTTGCATTACGGTGTGGAGTTACAGACAGAAGAACAGGAAGTGAGGATTTCTCAGAAGAAAAAAAGGACATTTAAAAGCAAAATGGGAGGATGATCTAAGTGAAGGAGGACTGCACTAAGGTAAAGGAAGCTATTTAGGGAAAACATTTTTTTTTTTACCTTTACAACCCCTTTAAGATAAAAAAAAAAAAAAACTTCTGAATTTACAACCCCTTAAGGCCTCCTCCTCTACTTCTGTTTGTGAAACTGAGCTTTTCATGGTAATAAAAACAGTCACGCCATTTTTTATTGTTTAGAACACAGGTGCATTGTTGGATTGTTCTATGGAACGATCAATAACACAGCCATGAGTACAGAGCCGTAAAATAAAAACAGAAAATTGTACATTTGCATGCGGTCATTTTATACGCTTACACATGTATACTGCAACACTGACAACTAGAAGAGGATGAGGAAGAATTTTACGCATTTTCGCCTTTATGCAACATGTTCCTCAAGGTCTTTTCGTCAACAAGATTCAGAGTATGAACATCAGTAAATAATTATGTCTGTGTGCCAGAGACCTTAAGGGCCCATTTCCCCCACGAGCATAGCGTTTTCAGGCAGAAAGTCGCGCACTTTTATCGTGATTTTTAATTGATTTTTGCAGCGTTTTTTTTGCTGCGTTTTGTACAGGTCAAAAGGTCACCGATGTAAAAAGCAGAAAAACACCCAAATCTGCCTTAAAAAAAAAGTCCCAGAACTTGTTTGAGCTTCAGGCGTTTTGTAGTGGAGATGTGAACCAGAATAATTGATTTTTTCCCCTCCAGCGTTCTGTAGCTTCAGGCTTCAAGCAACAAAACGCTCAGGTGTGAGTGGGGTCTAAAGCGGAGCTCCAGGCTCTTTCAGAAAAATAAATAAAAGTCAGCAGCTACAAATAAATACTGCAGCTGCTGACTTTTAATATTAGGCCACTTACCTGCCAGGGATCCAGCGATGTCTTCACCCCAGCTGGTTTTTTAATCGGGTAAGCGAAACTGGCATTAAAGCCGGTTCCATACTGTGTATGCACAAAGTGTGCTTTGTGAATGGTGGAGGGGGGGGGCTGATCTTCTATATCAGTTTGTCGCGGTGAAGTCAGCCGGAAGTGGGAGCGGGTACCTGTCAAAACCAGGTACCTGCTCCCCCTTCCACCCTGAAAGGTGCCAAATGTAGCAGTGGCGGGGAGGGGAGGTGGCAAATAAGCAGAGCTTCCCTTTTGGGTGATCTCCGCTTTAACCACTTGTTGACAGCCCTATAGTAGTTTTATTGCTAGAGGGCAGCGGCTGTGTGCAGGATTATATAAGTGATCCTGCAATTTTGCCTGCAGGGGGAGCACTCGCCGCCAGTAAGGCCCCTTTCACACGGAGCAGTGGAGGTGCGCTGGCGGTATAGCGTCGCTAAAAATAGCGGCGCTATACCGCCAGAATTGCGCCGCTAGCGGTGCGGTATTAACCCCCGCTAGCGGCCGTGAAAGGGTTAATACCGCCCGCAATGCGCCTCTATAGAGGAGCATTGCAGGCGGTATTGCCGCGGTTTCCATTGTTTTCAATGGGAAGGAGCGATGAAGGAGCGGTATACACGCCGCTCCTCTCACCGCTCCAAAGATGCTGCTGACAGGAGATTTTTTTATCTCTCGCCAGCGCATCGCCTCAGTGTGCCCTCGGGCTTTCACATTGAGGTTGCTGGGCAGGAGTTTTTTAGGCGGTATAGCAGCGCTATTTTTAGCGCTGTACCGCCTGAAAAACTACTCAATGTGAAAGGGGTCTTAGTCTCTTCTGCTGTGTATATACACAGCAGAAGCTGATCTATGGGTGTCAGACACTTGATGTTTGTCAATCGTTGGCAGAGACTCAGAACCGATCTCTGCCTATGTAAACAAGGCAGAGCTCCGTTCTGACAGGGGGGATGGGATGGATTTGGTGTTCCTGCAAAGAAGAAACTAAAATCCATCTTTTCCCCAGTAAAAGCAGCAAGCATAGTAAACACAAACACTGGATAGGCACAGTTAACCCTTTGATCGCCCTACATGTTTAACCTCTTCTCAGCCAGTATCATTAGTACAGTGACAGTGCATGTTTTTAGCACTGATCACTGTATTAGCATCACTGATTCCCGCAAAGTGTCAAAGGTCGGTTAGTGTCTGATTGTCCGCCGACGCCCCCACCGCCTCAGTGTGAAAGTGCCCTTAAAGTAACGCAGTGCTGTATTGCAAAAAATGGTGTGGTCACGAAGGAGTAAATCTTCCGATGTTCCAAGTGGTTAGGGCACTTTCACACTGAGTTTTAGAGGCGCTTTTTGCCCGCTAACAGCCAAATAAAAAAACGGCTTTGCAGGCGCTGCCCATTGACGTGTATACACCGCTCAAGTGCACTGCTCCAGTGTGAAAGCACTCTGGCTTTCACACTGGAGTGACATAAGAGGCGCTTTACAGGCACTATTTAGCGCTATATCAGTGTGAAAGTAGCCTTAAAAAGGTTGGTTCACCCTAAATATACTCTTTCCCATGTGATCCAGCATACTGGTGCCAGCGCCAGTATGCTGTTTTTTTTTAAATGCCCCACTTACTGTGTAATCCTTAATTTTGATTTATTTCCCCTGCGGTGGATGGCGCCTGTATAGCCCGTCACGGCTTCCGAAAATAGCCGATTTAGGACTCGGGTATTTCCGGCGCTATGCGGTGCCTGCGCACAGACCTAGGAGCTGACTGCGCAGGCGCCGTATTTCTCCGAGTCCTATGGCTATGGCGCGTCACGCCCTCCGAAAAAAGCCGAAATAGGACTCGGAGAAATACGGCGCCTGCGCAGTCAGCTCCTAGGTCTGTGCGCAGGCGCCGCATAGCGCCGGAAATACCCGAGTCCTAAATCGGGTATTTTCGAAAGCCGTGACGGGCTATACAGGCGCCATCCACCGCGGGGGAAATAAATCAAAATTAAGGATTACACAGTAAGTGGGGCATTTAAAAAAAAAAAAAAAAAAACAGCATACTGGCGCTGGCACCAGTACGCTGGATAACATGGGAAAGAGTATATTTAGGGTGAACCTCCTCTTTAAAGTATAACTAAATGAAAAATCTTCCAATGGGGAAAGCAGTTGTGGTGACACCCCAGGATTCCCTCACTTTGAGGGGAGTTCCTGTCACTTCCGGTTGTGGTTATAGGACAGGAAGTGAAGGAAATCTCTGACAAGGGTTTTAACCCTCCTTTACTCTATATATATATATATAAAATAAAAAAGTTTTGCCTTTAGTTCTATTTTAAGTTAACCAATAGAGGAGATCACACACACGCCAAACATTCTGCATGAGCGGAGGGATGAATGGCTAACACAGTACACAATTCTACTACTACTTCTAATCACTAAGGGCCCTTTCTCACGTCCGCTCCGCCTGTCCGTTCATTACAAGTCCGTTTACGGACTTGTAATGAACCCCTATGGGAGCGGATCCGTTAGCGGATGATGCATCCGCTAACGTCCGCCAGATCCGCATCCGTTTTTGCGGACGGAAGAATGCCCTATTTTTCTTCCGTCCGGCCAAACGGATCGGATGCAAATGGACAGACGGTCCGTTTCCATCCGACTCCCCATAGGGGAGAGCGGAGGAGAGACAGGGCGGTCCCTGCACAGTGTGCGGGGACCGCCCCTGTCATGGACCATGAAATACTGAAATCCTAATTCATGTATTACAGAAGATTTAATTCTGAACCCCAGCCAGGTCAATAGACTCAGAAGAAATACTCATTGTCCATTGTGTGATAACCCTATCTAAAGCCTTTCTATTATCAGGTGTAAATGACTTCTGCCCTGTCTCAATTCTCCAGACGGCTCCATTGTTCTGTGGCTGGCTATTGTGTACATTGATTGACCCCCTGGGGCTTTTGTCTGAAAACACATCACAGGCCTGGCCACACATATTCAGGCTATTCAAGCATTGGGACCAATCTCTGCAGAGACATTTTCAAGTCCTCATTTGCATGGTTTGAGAGGACCAGAGTGAAGACTGCATACTTTGCGATGGACCAATGGGAAAGCGGTTGTTGGGGGCGGGATGTTCCAAATCCTGTATAAAGTGTGCTGTGTACTTGCAATAAAGTGTGTCCTGTTTGCATCCAGCATTAAGCCATGGCTCATGTGTGGATTATTCAGCGATTCCAGGGATATTCCTAGTCGGGGAATATTGGGTGATTTCTTTTATGGGAGAAGAAGGGAATGCTTGACGGGGATATGTTCTACTACCGTCACAGCCCCGTCCGCCGACAGCTGAGCGGAGATCCCCCCGCTGAGCTGACGGACACACGGAGCGGACCGAAAAACGGTCTGCTCCGTGTGAAAGGACCCTAAGGCAATTGTCTAGAATACACAGTGCTTTATCAACGTTGGAGGTTTGTGAACACAAAGTAGTGTTTTGATGGCAGATAGAGAGGGGGGACACATCTACACAATACGGATCTCTGAATACAAGGATCCCAATACGGATCTCTGAATACAAGGATCCCAATACGGATCTCTGAATACAAGGATCCCAATACGGATCTCTGAATACAAGGATCCCAATATGGATCTCTGTATATAAAGGATCACAATACGGATCTCTGTATATAAAGGATCACAATACGGATCTCTGTATATAAAGGATCACAATACGGATCTCTGTATATAAAGGATCACAATACGAATCTCTGTATATAAAGGATCACAATACGGATCTCTGTATATAAAGGATCACAATACGGATCTCTGTATATAAAGGATCACAATACGGATCTCTGTATATAAAGGATCACAATACGGATCTCTGTATATAAAGGATCACAATACGGATCTCTGTACAGTATATAAAGGATCACAATACGGATCTCTGTATATAAAGGATCACAATACGGATCTCTGTATACAAGGATCACAATACGGATCTCTGTATATAAAGGATCACAATACGGATCTCTGTATATAAAGGATCACAATACGGATCTCTGTATATAAAGGATCACAATACGGATCTCTGTATACAAGGATCACAATACGGATCTCTGAATACAAGGATCACAATACGGATCTCTGAATACAAGGATCACAATACGGATCTCTGAATACAAGGATCACAATACGGATCTCTGTATATAAAGCATCACAATAAAGTGTGTCCTGTTACATTCAGCATTAAGCCATGGCTCATGTGTGGATTATTCAGCGATTCCAGGGATATTCCTAGTCGGGGAATATTGGGTGATTTATTTTATGGGAGAAGAAGGGAATGCTTGACGGGGATATGTTCTACTACCGTCACAGCCCCGTCCGCCGACAGCTGAGCGGAGATCCCCCCGCTGAGCTGACGGACACACGGAGCGGACCGAAAAACGGTCTGCTCCGTGTGAAAGGACCCTAAGGCAATTGTCTAGAATACACAGTGCTTTATCAACGTTGGAGGTTTGTGAACACAAAGTATTGTTTTGATGGCAGATAGAGAGGGGGGACACATCTACACAATACGGATCTCTGAATACAAGGATCCCAATACGGATCTCTGAATACAAGGATCCCAATACGGATCTCTGAATACAAGGATCCCAATACGGATCTCTGAATACAAGGATCCCAATACGGATCTCTGAATACAAGGATCCCAATACGGATCTCTGAATACAAGGATCCCAATACGGATCTCTGAATACAAGGATCCCAATATGGATCTCTGTATATAAAGGATCACAATACGGATCTCTGTATATAAAGGATCACAATACGGATCTCTGTATATAAAGGATCACAATACGAATCTCTGTATATAAAGGATCACAATACGGATCTCTGTATATAAAGGATCACAATACGGATCTCTGTATATAAAGGATCACAATACGGATCTCTGTATATAAAGGATCACAATACGGATCTCTGTACAGTATATAAAGGATCACAATACGGATCTCTGTATACAAGGATCACAATACGGATCTCTGAATACAAGGATCACAATACGGATCTCTGAATACAAGGATCACAATACGGATCTCTGAATACAAGGATCACAATACGGATCTCTGTATATAAAGCATCACAATACAGATCTCTATATACAAGGATCACAATACGGATCTCTGTATACAAGGATCACAATACGGATCTCTGTATACAAGGATCACAATACGGATCTCTGTATACAAGGATCACAATACAGATCTCTGTATACAAGGATCACAATATTCATCTCTGTAAACAAGGATCACAATATTAATCTCTGTATATAAGGATCACAATACGGATCTCTGTATACAAGGATCACAATACGGATCTCTGAATACAAGGATCACTGATCTCTGTATATAAGTTTTCTATCAGCTGTCATCTCAGGGCACCCAGGGTGAGCTCTGCTGGGCTCCTCTCCAGCTTTGTAGTCAACCCTCCTTCTGATCAGACACATGATAATTATCAGTGCATGTTGGATGGAATTGATCAGCTCAGTGAAGCTTGCGATGTAAATCGCAATGAAATCGTTGTGTGTATGACCAGCACAGGGATCTTGCACAGCTCTGGTCACGATCAGAAGAGACAGCAGCCAAATAGATGAATGATAACAAGATCTATTTTATAACATACCTGGGAATTACGCAATCACAGCACAACCATGGAGGTAATCGCCTGCAGAGAACGAGCAGAAATACAGTAAAAAGGCGAATTGTGCAATGAAAACGTCCTCCCAGCACTGCGCATGCCCCATACTCACTTCCCTAGTATGCACGAAGCCATCCAGGGGCGTGGTCAGGGCGGTACCAAGTCCGTTAGATGGAGAGGCACGTGCGTTTTTCACATTGGAGAAGGACAGGCAGTGTGAGAGGCGGGGCTTAGTATGTTAGAGAAGGAACGAAATACGACAGGAGGGGCGGGGCCAGTAGTCCGGGAGATGAGGACTTGCACGTAAGGGAAGGGGGGGGCGGGAATGTGAAAGCCGAATTACGTCGCTATAAGCGGGCGGAGTTGTGAATGCAGAAGTTACAGTATTATGGTGAACCAATGGGAGCGACTCCGCCTGCTGTAGCAGATGTGGGCGTTTAAAAAAAATGGGTGTGGTTTAAAAGGACAGCTGTCATTGATGGAAGACAAATTGTACTGTACACTGACTCCTCCTCCTCAGTCGGCTTTATTTACTACACACACCCAACACATGAGAAAGCCACCTATTGTCATGGCATGGACAAAGCTACACTGGGGGGTTTATTTACAAAAGGCAAATCCACTTTGCACTACAAGGGCAAAGTGCACTTGAAATTGCATTGAAAGTTTAAGTGCACTTGGAAGTGCAGTCCCTGTAAATGTGAGGGGAAGCTCTGAAATGAGGGGAAGCTCTGCTGATTGTATCATCCAATCGTGTGCCAGCTAAAATGCTGTTTTTTATTTTCCTTGCACGCCCCCCTCGGATCTACACTTTGCACTTGTAGTTTACACTTGTAGTGCAAAGTGGATTTGCCTTTCGTAAATAACCCCCAGGGTGTCCCCATATAGTTAAAGAGGAGGTTCACCCTAAATACAGTCCTTCTCATGTGATCCAGCATACTGGCGTCAGTGCCAGTATGCTGTTTTTTTTTTTTAAATCCCCCACTTACTGTGCAATCTTTATTTTTTATTTCTTTTCCCCCGTGGTGGATAGCGCCTGTATAGCGCGTCACGGCTTCCGAAAATACCCGAATTAGGACTCGGGTATTTCCGGCGCAATGCGGCGCCTGCGCACAGACCTAGGAGCTGACTGCGCAGGCGCCACATTTCTCGGAGAAATACGTCGCCTGCGCAGTCAGCTCCTAGGTCTGTGCGCAGGCGCCACATTGCACCGGAAAAACCCTAGTCCAAAATCGGCTATTTTCGGAAGCCGTGATGGGCTATACAGGCGCTATCCACCGCGGGGGCAAGAAATAAAAAATAAAGATTACACAGTAAGTGGGGGATTTAAAAACAAAAAACCAGCATACTGGCGCTGACGCCAGTATGCTGGATCACATGAGAAAGAGTATATTTAGGGTGAACCTCCGCTTTAAGGATTTACACTTGCTTGAAAATGTGACATTGGACACGTTTTTAATGCACTCTGAATGCCGATCAAAGCCCCTGTCACTAAATAAAATGGCTACCTTACAGTTCTGCTTGAGAATACTGCACTTAGGTGGCGCTTCCTGTGTTCCCCTTTACCATAGATCTCCACAATGGGTCCAAAACTTTATTCAGCGATCACATCATTACCAGTGGCGGCTGGTGCTCAAAATTTTTGGGGGGGGCGCAAAAAAAAATCGCAGCCTCACTGTGCCCATCAAATGCAGCCACTGTGCCATGCCATCAAACGCAGCCCCTGTGCCATGCCATCAAACGCAGCCCCTGTGCCATCAATTGTCACCACTGTGCCATCAAACGCAGTCACTGTGCCATGGCATCAAACGCAGTCACTGTGCCATGCCATCAAACACAGCCACAGTGCCATGCCATCAAACACAGCCACAGTGCCATGCCATCAAACACAGCCACAGTGCCATGCCATCAAATGCAGAAACAGTGCCATGCCATCAAACACAGAAACAGCGCCATGCCATCAAACACAGCCACTGTGCCAATTGTCCCCACTGTGTCACTGTCCAGACATCCATCCACCTCAGAGCTTTATATTATAACCTGCTGGGACTTGTAGTTCTCCATCGTCTCCTGGGGCTCAGGTGAATGCAATCCACCATCTTTGTCCAGTTTTTCTCACTGCTGAGACTTGTAGTCCCATAGATGGTGGATTGCATGCACCTGAGCCCCAGGAGATGATGGAGAACTACAAGTCCCAGCAGGTTATACATACAATAAAGCTCTGAGGTGGATGGGTGTGGATGGCATGCACCTGAGCCCAGGAGAAGATGGGGAACTACAAGTCCCAGCAGGTTATAATATAAGGCTCCTATCTGATCCTGCCCCCCCCCCCCGGATTGATAGGTGCATGCAATCTACACCCATCCACCTCAGAGCCTTATTGTATGTATAACCTGCTGGGACTTGTAGTTCTCCAATCTCCATCTTCTCCATGAGCCCCAGGAGAAGATGGAGAACTACAAGTCCCAGCAGTCTAACTACAATAACAGGCTCCAAGGTGGATAGGTGGGGATAAGGCTGATGACCTAATGGGGCGATCAATGATACAAAAAAGAATCCTAGTCACTTGGCTGGCTTACCTTACCAGCGCCAGCGCCAGCTCCGCCCTGCTCGGGCAATGTGAAGTTCAGAGAACGTGCCACGTGACGTCACTTCTGGTTTTTCGTCTGTAAGACAAATGGCCGGAAGTCACAGTAGTAACTTTCAGTGTGGGCACTACGCTAAAGTTAGTTGGAATGGGAGAGTTACATTGCTCCCGTTCGTGATTTATCTAAATCGAGACTTCTGTCATTCCAGAAAAGTCTCCTGGGCCAGTCTGCATTCTAGAGATGTGGTATGATCTCAGGCCAGCAGTTGGCGCCAGCGGAGTTTCTGGCAGAGCAAGTCTTCCTCAGCAGCCAATTGGAGGAATTTCTCCCTCGCAGGGCATGCTGGGAAGGAGTATATCTGTGACAGGTGTCATGTGTTCTAAAATCTTTGCAGGGTCACGGTGCTGGGTGCGGCATCCACCTTCAGGGTGCGCGCACCTATGGGCCCCGCCGGCGTGGCCCTCCTGGCCAAGCTTACAGGCTTCATCGAGCCTCAACCGGAGGTGAGAGAGGACCCCAGTGACCTACTGGGTTCCAGGTTCCATTGAAACGGATCTCAGGCTGAGTGCCGCATTAATCGGGGATCTGGTGACCGGGATGTTACAGGTACACATTACTGTCTCCCGGTGACCTGGGCTGGAGTCCATTGGAAGGATTCGCCCCTATTCATTCATTTGACAGAAGCGACGAGAAGCTTACAAATCGGTACTACTAAGGGCAGGCTTGCCCGTCCACATCCAGGCCTGACACCGCAAGTTCACCTCTTTCCTCTCATCAACCTTTCTCTCTTAACCAGAGCTTTTGTTCTCAGAAAATAGGTGCAGGAACTCAACCACGACCCGTTCAGATTTCACAAACAGTAGAAGGGTCTTAAAGGGGCATTAAATACCAGAATTGCATTACATACAGTGTGCAGAGTTCAGGGGGTTACAAAGCAGTCACTTGTAAACACAGAAACCAGACTTCTGTGTTCACAAGTGATTGTGGTGAGCGGGCACCAAAGGGTCTGAGCCAAAGGTGGTGGAACTGAGTTCCCCCAAGTTCCCCCAGAAAAAAAGCCCTGCTCTTAACTGAATTGATGTTGGCTGTGTTGGCCTGGAAATAAAGCATTTGAAAACTTTTATTGATTGTCTGGACCTCCGCTCACTACTTTGTTCCTTCATCACACCCCTAGACAACGATAGGGTAACTTCACCGGGAGCCTTCGACACATTTGCCCCATCCAGGGTGCCTGTGACCAGGGCCGGACTGGGAATGAAAACCAGCCCTGGAAATAATTTCATACCAGCCCCGTAACATTATTATACCAGCCCCACATAACGCCAGAGAGAGAGGGGGGTGCAACAATATGAAAGAGATGCAATGCTCTGCAGGCCAAAACAACTATAAATTCACATTTATTTTTATCTGAAAAAAATAAAATAAAAAAAATCCACGAGAGAGAGAGAGACAGAAAGGGGCTGCAATGGTGAGTGTGAGATAGAGAAGGGGAGAGGGAGAGGAAGAAGGGGAGATAGAGAAGGGGAGAGGGAGAGGAAGAAGGGGAGAGGGAGAGGAAGAAGGGGAGAGGGAGAGGAAGAAGGGGAGAGGGAGAGGAAGAAGGGGAGAGGGAGAGGAAGAAGGGGAGATAGAGAGGAAGAAGGGGAGATAGAGAGGAAGAAGGGGAGATAGAGAGGAAGAAGGGGAGATAGAGAGGAAGAAGGGGAGATAGAGAGGAAGAAGGGGAGATAGAGAAGGGGAGATGGAGAGGAAGAAGGGGAGATAGAGAAGGGGAGATAGAGAAGGGGAGATGGAGAGGAAGAAGGGGAGATAGAGAAGGGGAGATGGAGAGGAAGAAGGGGAGATAGAGAAGGGGAGATGGAGAGGAAGAAGGGGAGATAGAGAAGGGGAGATGGAGAGGAAGAAGGGGAGATAGAGAAGGGGAGATGGAGAGGAAGAAGGGGAGATAGAGAAGGGGAGATGGAGAGGGAGAAGGGGAGATAGAGAAGGGGAGATAGAGAAGGGGAGATAGAGAAGGGGAGATAGAGAAGGGGAGATAGAGAAGGGGAGATAGAGAAGGGGAGATAGAGAAGGGGAGATAGAGAGGAAGAAGGGGAGATAGAGAGGAAGAAGGGGAGATAGAGAGGAAGAAGGGGAGATAGAGAGGAAGAAGGGGAGATAGAGAGGAAGAAGGGGAGATAGAGAAGGGGAGATGGAGAGGAAGAAGGGGAGATAGAGGGGGAGATAGAGAAGGGGAGAGGGAGAGGAAGAAGGGGAGATAGAGAAGGGGAGAGGGAGAGGAAGAAGGGGAGATAGAGGAAGAAGGGGAGATAGAGGAAGAAGGGGAGATAGAGGAAGAAGGGGAGATAGAGAGCAAGAAGGGGAGATAGAGAAGGGGAGAGGGAGAGGAAGAAGGGGAGAGGAAGAAGGGGAGAGGAAGAAGGGGAGAGGAAGAAGGGGAGATAGAGAAGGGGAGAGGGAGAGGAAGAAGGGGAGAGGAAGAAGGGGAGATAGAGAAGGGGAGAGGAAGAAGGGGAGATAGAGAAGGGGAGAGGAAGAAGGGGAGATAGAGAAGGGGAGAGGGAGATAGAGAAGGGGAGAGGGAGAGGGAGATAGAGAAGGGGAGAGGGAGAAGGAGAGAGGGAGAAGGAGAGAGGGAGAAGGAGAGAGGGAGAAGGGGAGAGATAGAGAAAAGGAGGGAGAAGGGGAGAGGGAGAAGGGGAGAGGGAGAGATAGAGAAGAGGAGAGGGAGAAGGGGAGAGGGGGAGATAGAGAAGGGGAGAGGGAGAAGGGGAGAGGGGGAGATAGAGAAGGGGAGAGGGAGAAAAGGAGATAGAGAAGGGGAGAGGGAGACGGAGAAGGGGAGAGGGAGAAGGGGAGATGGAGAAGGGGAGATGGAGAAGGGGAGAGGGAGAAGGGGAGAGGGAGACGGGGAGATGGAGAAGGGGAGATAGAGAAGGGGAGAGGGAGACGGAGAAGGGGAGAGGGAGAGGGAGACGGAGAAGGGGAGAGTGGGAGATGGAGAAGGGGAGATGGAGAAGGGGAGATGGAGAAGGGGAGATGGAGAAGGGGAGAGGGAGAGATAGAGGAGAGGGAGAGGGAGAAGGGGAGAGGAAGAAGGAGAGGGAGATGCTCTGTAGGCCAAAACAATTATAAACACATATTTTTACCTGAAAAAAATAATTTGATTAAAAAAAAAAATCCGCTGGAGAGGAGCTGCAATGGTGAGAGAGAAAGGGGGTGCAATGCTCTGCAAAACAATTATAAATGCACATTTATTGTAAACCTGCTTTAAAAAAAAAGAAAGAAATCCATGAGAGAGCCAGAGAGGGGCCGGGGTGCCATGGTGAGAGAGAGAGGGTGCAACGATGAGAGAGAGAGAGAGAGAGAGAGGGGGGGGGGGTGCAATAGTGAGAGAGAGAGAGAGAGTGCAACGGACAGAGAGAGAGTGCAACGGACAGAGAGAGAAAAAGTGCAACGGACAGAGAGAGAGAGAGAGAGAGAGAGAGAGAGAGTGCAACAGACAGAGAGAGAGAGAGTGCAACAGACAGAGAGAGAGAGAGAGAGTGCAACGGACAGAGAGAGAGAGAGTGCAACGGACAGAGAGAGAGAGAGTGCAACGGACAGAGAGAGAAAAAGTGCAACGGACAGAGAGAGAGAGAGAGAGAGAGAGAGTGCAACAGACAGAGAGAGAGAGAGTGCAACAGACAGAGAGAGAGAGAGAGAGTGCAACGGACAGAGAGAGAGAGAGTGCAACGGACAGAGAGAGAGAGAGTGCAACGGACAGAGAGAGAGAGAGAGCGTGAGTGCAACAGAGAGAGAGAGAGCGTGAGTGCAACAGAGAGAGAGAGAGCGTGAGTGCAACAGAGAGAGTGAGTGTGCGAGGGAGAGAGAGTATGCAACAGACAGAGAGAGAGAGAGTGAGTGCAACAGAGAGAGAGAGAGCGTGAGTGCAACAGAGAGAGTGTTCGAGAGAGAGTGTGCGAGAGAGAGAGTGTGCAACAGACAGAGAGAGAGAGAGAGTGTGCAACGGACAGAGAGAGAGAGAGAGAGAGTGTGCAACGGACAGAGAGAGAGAGAGAGAGTGTGCAACGGACAGAGAGAGAGAGAGAGAGTGTGCAACGGACCAAGAGAGGGTGGGAGAGAGAGAGAGAGGGTGAAACAGTGAGAGAGAGAAAGAGTGTGCAACGGTGAGAGAGAGAGGGTGCAACGATGGGAGAGAGAGAAAGAGAGAGAGAAAGAGAGAGAGAGAGAAAAAGAGAGAAAGAGAGAGAGAAAGAGACGGGGAGGGTGCAACGGTGAAAGAGAGAGGGTGCAACAGTGAGAGAGGGGGGTGCAACGGTGAGAGAGAGAGGGTGCAAGAGTGTGCAGCGGTGAGAGAGAGCGCAACGGACAGAGAGAGAGAGCGCAACGGACAGAGAGAGAGAGCGCAACGGACAGAGAGAGAGCGCAACGGACAGAGAGAGAGAGCGCAACGGACAGAGAGAGAGAGCGCAACGGACAGAGAGAGAGAGCGCAACGGACAGAGAGAGAGAGCGCAACGGACAGAGAGAGAGAGCGCAACGGACAGAGAGAGAGCGCAACGGACAGAGAGAGAGAGCGCAACGGACAGAGAGAGAGAGCGCAACGGACAGAGAGAGAGAGCGCAACGGACAGAGAGAGAGAGCGCAACGGACAGAGAGAGAGAGCGCAACGGACAGAGAGAGAGAGCGCAACGGACAGAGAGAGAGAGCGCAACGGACAGAGAGAGAGTGCGCAACGGACAGAGAGAGAGTGTGCAACGGACAGAGAGAGAGTGTGCAACGGACAGAGAGAGAGTGTGCAACAGTGACGGGGAGGGTGCAACGGTGAAAGAGAGAGGGTGCAACAGTGAGAGAGGGGGTTGCAAAGGTGACAGAGAGGGGGGGGGTGAACCATGCTATGGTGAGAGAGATTATTATACAGATTACAATTTGCAGGGGCAGCAAAATTCTCAGACTCTCACCATAGCATGGCGCAACCCCCCCCCTCTCTGTCACCTTTGCTGCCCCTGCAAATTGTAATCTGTATAATAATCTCTCTATCTCTCACCATTGCATGGTGCACACCCCCCCCAGATTACAATTTGCAGGGGTAGCAAAGGCGACAGAGAGGGGGGCACCATGCAATGCTTGGTGAGAGAGAGATTTTTATACAAATTACAATATGCAGGAGGAGCAAAGGTAGGTGACACTGACAGAGAGAGGAGGGGGGGGGGGGGCGGGCGGTTCACCGTGCAATGGTGAGAGAGAGATTCATTACAATCCGATTCCATTTTATGCGTTCACCTGAGATGAGATTTTGTGCTCCAACTCCGAGGGCGGCCGACGCCGATCACTGCTCCTGTGCCCTCACTTGTGATCTGCCTGCAGACAGACATTGTGGGTGGTGCTGGCGCCGCACGGGCAGATGGAACTTGGAAGGGGGAAATAGAGCAGAAGAACCACGGCGTTCTGACGTTCTCTTGCTCGGCTCCTCCCCTCAAGATTGACGTGATCACACTGAGTCGCAGGCGCTGGATCCGATGAGAAGGAAAGTGTGGCGGCGATCATGGCGGCCGCAACCCGCCGACCCGCCGCTCCTTTACTGACATGACATGGACAGTGGCACTGGCAACCAAAGCGGCCCCAGGGCATCCCTGCATAGTTTATAAAGTGCGATGATGGCTGCGGCTGTGGCCATTTGCGGCCGCGGCGGCTGCTTTGTATTAGGCTTACAGGAGGCAAAAGCAGCCCCCAGGGCACTGAATGCAGGCGGCCTACCGGGAATTTTCCCGGTATCCCGGTAGGCCAGTCCGGCCCTGCCTGTGACAGACACAGGTGTCCGCCTGACAACTCAGGGACAGTTCGTCCTCTTGTCCAGCGGTGGAACGGAGATGCTGGGCCTGGCCTGCCCCTGCTGTGTGGATCTATCCATCAAGATCCAGCCTTTTGCCCGATGCCAGCGACGCCAGGCTTATTTTATCACAGCCACCCTCACCGCAGAGGAGGAAACCGTATGGCCGGAACCCTCCCCATTGGTGCTGATCGTGGAACCAGAAGTCCGGGACCCCGAGGTAATCTCCATATCGTCCACTTTGACCCTAGAGTCGGCTACCTCGCCACCTTCCTCATTGGAGGTAAGCCCTGGAGATAACCCGGACTTAGAAAGTGTCCTTTCCAGTGTGTCAAGCTTATCGGACATGACAAGCTCTCAGGGTAAAACCACTTCGGAGACGACTGCAACTTCCAATACGGTCTCTGTGTGGCATGCCCCTATCGGGGAAAAAAACACCCCGGCCTCTCATGGCTGTGGTCTAGGCCTACCTGCCCAAAGCTCTTCGTCGGCAGAGGAGTGGCGCCTGACGGACTTTAACTTACTGCCAGATGACCCTATGGTTGATGACTGTGACCTTCCCTCGGAGCCAAAGGACACCAAGGAATTCAATACCTCTGATGATATTCGGGGGAAGCAAGAATGCTTCGCCCGGAGCACAACGAGTGGCCCCAACCGGCTGCCTGCAGAGGCCCCACGCCTGACCTGGGGAGTGGGTGAGTCAAGCTTTGTGTCCATTGCTGCTCTCACTACCCCTTTGCCCTTGGTTGTTCCTGTTCTAAAAAGGGCGCCAGACGCTTTGGTGTTGCCGGGTCGCGGGAACCCGAAAATCCTGCCCAGACTGGCCCGTTTGCAGCATGTAGTGGCCCGGAGAGTCGGCACTGAATACGGGTATGAGTACCCCTATGTGCCTCCCTCTCTCCTTTGTCAAGTTGATCGGGAACGGGAGGCTTGGTGCCAGGAGGCTATCTGGTTGTACCTGAGGGCATTCAATGCCCTAGTGGGTGCTGATTCAAAGCTGCTTCAGTTGAAAGCCAGGTTTGAGGAATGCCATCGAGATTGGAGCTGGGGCCATCAACTTTACCGGAACCGAGTCGTGTTAAAGTGCCCCGGGAAAAGAGACCAAGTCTTTAAGGTACAGCTCACCACACCAAGGGGAGACATTGTTTGTTTGGTTGCCTGACCCTCGGTTTTATCAGTAAAGAGGATTTAGCCTGATTTGCTGACAAAAGGGAAAGTTACGGACAAGTATGCCTTCCCCATTTCTTTTTTTTTGAACTGTGTTGGTTTCCCGGTTTTCCCTTTTTCCCCCCTTGCTCTTCGAGTACCATATAAACTTTTGTGCAGAACTCTTGTGAAGGGTCAGGGTTCAGTCAGTTTGAATGGGGAATTTGTACAAACCTTTTGCTGCAGTACCAGCACACTGACCACTAGGGGCAGTGAGCTGCACCAGGACTTTACAGAAAAAATATATATACTGTATATATGTTGAGTTCTGCTATTCTGATTTCTTGCATAACCAGAGTATTTCTTCTACAGCACTTACAAGTCTTAAAACTCCAGAAGAGGGAAGGAGGCTTTGCACTCAGGCTTGAGTTCACAGCTTCAAATCCTGAACTTAGAGATTGTGTGACACATTATATATTTGAATGTTTTTTTCCTTTTTTTTTGGACCCACCTATCATCGACACTTCGGAGAATGGGCAACTAGATAGATAGGGCTGTGTATGTTGTATGTCATTTATGATATTGTGATTTAAGGTCCTTTCACACTAGCGGACCGTTCGTCCGCTCATTACAAGTCCGTTTACGGACTTGTAATGAGCCCCTATGGGAGCGGATCCGTTAGCGGATGATGCATCCGCTAACGTCCGCTAGATCCGCATCCGTTTTTGCGGACGGAAGAATGTCCTATTTTTCTTCCGTCCGGCCAAACGGATCGGATGCAAACGGACAGACGGTCCGTTTCCATCCGACTCCCCATAGGGGAGAGCGGAGGAGAGACGGGGCGGTCCCTGTGCAGGGACCGCCCCGTCCGCCGACAGCTGAGCGGAGACCCCCCCCCGCTGAGCTGACGGGCACACGGAGCAGACCGAAAAACGGTCCGCTCCGTGTGAAAGGACCCTTACTGTGTGCATTCGGTCCTTTTCCTCTTTTCTCTCTTTTCTGTCAGGTTGGTGTCAGGCCAGCATTCATGTTTGAAATCATTTGGACACTGGGGACAGTGTCAAATCAAAAGGGGGGAGTATGAAGCGCCCCCCCTTACTTTCAGTATGGGCACTCCGTTAAAGTTAGTTGGAATGGGAGAGTTACATTGCTCCCATTCGTGATTTATCTAAATTGGGACTTCTGTCATTCTAGAAAAGTCTCCTGGGCCAGTCTGCATTCTAGAGATGTGGTATCATCTCTGGCCAGCAGTTGGCACCAGCGGGGTTTCTGGCAGAGCAAGTCTTCCCCAGCAGCCAATTGGAGGAGTTCCTCCCTCGCAGGGCATGCTGGGGAGGAGTATACCTGTGACAGGTGTCATGTGTTCTAAAATCTTTGCGGGGTCCCGGTGCTGGGTGCGGCATCCACCTTCTGGGTGCGTATGACCTACTGTTTTCCAGGTTCCATTGAAACAAAATATAATAAAAAAAAATCTGTCTTTTTAACTTTTTTTTTAACAAAAAAGAAAAACCGCAAAGGTGATCAAATACCACCAAAAGAAAGCTCTATTTGTGGGAAAAAATGATAAAAATTTCATTTAGGTACAGTGTTGCATGACCGCGCAATCGTCATTCAAAGTGTGAAAATTGGTCTGGGCAGGAGGGGGGTTTAAGTTACCAGTAAGCAAGTGGTTAATGCTGCTCTAATGTAAATTGCCCTAAATCTTGGCCTGCTATCACAGTATATTGCTAGAAATTCTCGTTCCCTCTTGTTAATAGTTTCATTTTGAGCAGCTTATTTCTTCTTGTACTGAACATCGTTTGATTGGCAGCAGAAAATGCTCTGCTTATATCTGGCTTCATTTGATCTTTTACAGCTATTATTTTTTCTCATTTCCAGACTGCACTCTTCAGCATCCTTTCCAATTATGTTTCCTCTAATCATACTCTGAACCTGTTTTCTAGGTGTTTGAAGTACATCTGACACAAAGACTTCTAGTACTGCAAGTTAATAAAAGTCTCCTGTGTGACAGCTGAGAATTGTGCAGCTTTCTCCAGCGACCTCCTTCTGCACTTCTGCATTGAAGACATTTGGTCACTTGAATCCTCTACTAATAAAGGGGGTACATCTGAATCATCATTTTTATACTCAGATGGATTTTGCTGTGTCCCTCAGACTGTTCTGTCATTGGGGTTGTTTTTTTTAATGAAAAGTAACCAATACCATATGTTTTTAAGACTTTTTTTTTCCAGTTCAGCACACCAACTAGAAATACAGTGGAACCTCAGTTTATGAGAAACGTGGTTAAATTCTGACTCGGTTCCAGCTCCTGCTGGATTTTGCCTCTAATCCCCTTGCGGAGGCTTCCATTTGTGGATGGACATTTTATGGTTACACAACCTATCATTGCTATAATATTTTTATATGGACTATAAACTGAAGGACCTATGTATAAATGGTTGTGGAATGAATCATATGAGTCTCCATTATTTCATATGGGGAAATTTGCTTTGATATACAAGTGCTTTGTATTAAAAGCATGTTTTTGGAACAAATTATGCTTGTTTAGTGCATGTCCTGTTAGAATTTCCTCTTTCTGTGGGTGTGGATTCTTGCCATACACCATGAGACAGCTGATTGGAGGAAAGGCATAGCCCTTCACTCCACATAGGCAGATACGTTCAAAGCTGTGCTGTGAATAGAGAAGCTCTTTGCTAATTTATTAAGAGTACCAGGGATGGACTGACCATTCGGGCACTCGGGCACTGCCCGAGAACCCATGCCACCAGGGGGCCCCATCAGGGTTGCCAGCCTCAGTAAAACCAGATACAGTGTGTAAAAATCTATGTTTTTCTTTACATCTGTCCCTGAAATGTCCCTTACCGACATCCTTTTGGTCTATAAATCCCAAGATTATAGCTGCCCCGCCTCTCCAGTACCTTTTCAGTGTGTGTTTATTTTGTTTGAATACTGTGTATGTATACTGTGTGAGTGTGTGTGTATTTTGTGTGGCCCCATAATCTCCTATTGCCTGGGGGCCCCATAATCTTCTTTTGCCTGGGGGCCCCATAATCTTCTATTGCCTGGGGGCCCCATAATCTCCTATTGCCTGGGGGCCCCATAATCTCCCTTTGCCTGGGGGCCCCATAATCTCCTATTGCCCAGGGGCCCTATAATCTCCTATTGCCCGGGGGCCCTATAATCTCCTATTGCCCGGAGGCCCTATAATCTCCTATTGCCCAGGGGCCCCATAATCTCCTATTGCCCGGGGGCCCCCATGAGTTGTCAGTCCGCCCCTGGATAGCACCCACCCTAAAACAAAATTCAGGCTGGTTTTATCAAAGTTGACAGAGAACTTGTCAGAAGTTATAATGCCGATAACAGAAAAATGGAGCAGGAGAAAACTAGAGGACCTAGGGCAGGGGTGCCCAACCTTTTGAAGGGCGAGGGCCACTTAAGCGACTTGGTAACAGGTCACGGGCCACAATGAGCGGAGCGGTGGATGTCATGTCCGTGTCTGCTCTGTATATGCAGAGCAGACACGGACACATCCCACTATACTTTTTAGCGGATCGTATTGGAGGTAGAACACAAGTCAGTTTATGTCTGCCACTACGTGCAGGTGAATGGAGGGTCCAATTGGTCGGACTGTCGGACTTACCGTGTGAAAGGTGCCCAAGGCTGCTTTGACACTGATGCGCTGCCGTTTATCCGCACCACGGGTGCAACGCAGTGTACCTTTGGCTTTCCTGCACTTTGCAATAGACTTCTATTATATTCTGCAGGTTTGGTGCACTTTCAGAAAGCTCACCAATCTCGCAGGTAATAGCAGAAGTCTGTGGCTCAGTGCAGGTAACCCGCAGGTAAACTGCTGTGCACATGCAGATCAGTTTGAAAGCAGCCCAGTAACCACTACAGAAAAGATATGCCCATATATACACTGATTTTAGTAATAAACTGACCTTTAATAACCTTTTATATTCTTTCTATTCCATCCCAGAGCAGGAGGTCGTGGGCCACATCAATAGGTTCCATGGGCCACATGTGGCCCCCGGGCCACTGGTTGGGCACCCCTGACCTAGGGCTTTGAGAAGAGATAAGAAAACACTGCAGATATATTTGTCCAGCTCAAATTTCATGAATTGGGTTTACATCCACTTTAAGGTTAAAAACCTTACAACAGCAGAACCCATTAAATTAACCCATTCATTTAAATTTTTAAATAACTTTGCAATGTTTTGTTCCAGAATTATAATTTGTGTGTAATTTTAAACAAAACAAATTATTGAATAAATGTATGCTTTTTATCCATAGTGATAATACTTTTATTTTAGGCTAACAGTGATTAAAGTAGAAACAAGTTTTTTTTATTTTTCTGTGTTTTGCTACAATTTCAAGCAAAGGAAAAGCCTTGTTCATCCTAAAAATATAATATATGTATTTCTTTGATATGTTAAAGAATGAAGTTATTGCTAAATAAACAGACTAATAAAAGAAAGAAAAAAAGATAGCTCTAATCCAGGGGACTCGGCAAGTGGTATTGTTACTAATTATTGGATTAAGGATTAATTAATGGAAATGTTGATTTGTTACCCCCACACACAAATAGAAAATAGGAGCAACAACAATTTCAACCTGGGTGGTTTTACTTAAAAAAAAAAATATATATATATATATATATATATATATATATATATATATATATATATTACTTTAAATGTGTATTAAACTTCAAAAATGTTATCTTTTGCAGTTTACCAATCCTTATAGTGGAAGAAACCTAACATTTTTAATTCTTAAAAATCAGTATACATACCTTTTCCGCTGGAGATCAGGTTGGACCGGCTTCACTTTTTCTTTACAGGGCTAGGTAGGTTAGTGTTAGGCGGCGTACACACGAGGGGATATGTCCGCTGAAAACGGTCCGATGGACCGTTTCAGCAGACATCTCCGCTCGTGTGTATGGGCTAGCGGACAGATTTCTCCACCCGACAGATTTCAAAGCAAGCTTTGAAATCTATCCGGTGGGAATCTGTCCGCCCGACATGTCTGCTGGTTAGTACACTTACCAGCAGACATGTCGGCCCCCACCGCCGCCGCGCCGCTGCCGAATGGATTCGGCGCATGCGCGGAAGTGTTTTACTTCCTGGTGCGGTGACGTGGCGGTGACGCGGCGGCGTCAACGTCACCGCCGCGTCACCGCCACGTCACCGCGCCGTCCGGCGGCGGGGAATTTGATCCGATGGTGTGTACACGCCATCGGATCAAACTCCCGATCAGACATATCCGATGGAAATGGTCCGCGGACCGTTTTCATCGGATATGTCCGATCGTCTGTACGCCGCCTTAGAATGTGCATGTCTGTAGATGCATGAATTTTCATTTTAGGGTGGAATTCCCCTTTAATTTCATCTGTGATCTGGCCAGTAACACACTTCTTGTTTTAGGATGTCTACACTCAGGATGGAAGAATAATGGAGACACCTTTGGACAGCAGCATTGTCAGTCTGGGGAGAGGGTAGTGTAAAGCCTGGTACACATGATCAGATTTTCTGCGCACAAATCATAGGACTTTTGTCCGAAGGGCGTTGTCTTGCATACAAACGGCAAAGAATTGTCAGCCAACAAACACAGAACTACATGGTTTTTCAGCTCTTTAGCGCCACCCTTTGGGCAACTTCTGCTAATATTGTGTTATCGTTAGCATTGCTTCTGAGCATGCGTGTTTGTACTCTGGATTTTTTTCCAAAGGACTTCTGTACAGACGATCGGATAATTACGACAACACACATTTGTTGTCAGAAATTTTTAAAGCATACTATCCAACATTTGTTGTTGGAAAATCCGACAACAATTGTCCGATGAAGCATACAAACAGTTAAGATTTTCCGACAAAAGCCTGCCATCACACAGTTCCCACCAGAAAATCCGATCGTGTGTACAGGCCTATAGACTAGCAGATTTAGATTGACTTGACTAACAGCTTGAAGCTGATCTCTAGCCAACACGTTATAAGCAGCTAAGCAATAGTTTTGGTTTTGTTTCCTCTTGGGATAAAGGTTTTACATATATAAATACAATGGGCCGGATTCAGATATATCGGCGCATATTCATGCCGGCGTAGCGTATCTTTTTTACACTACGCCGGCGCAGCGCTGAGAGGCAAGCATGGTATTCAGAAAGCAAATGCTCCCAACGATGCGCCGGCGTAACGTAAATTCGTAGGCGTAATTCAAAGTAGGAAGGAAGTGGGCGTGATCTATGTTAATGAAGCGTGACCCCATGCAAATGAAGGGCCGAACGAACGGCGCATGCGCCGTGACGTGAACGTATGTCTCACGCCCCTCTGTGCATGGTCAGGTTATGTGTTTATAATTTTATTTTTGATACTCAGGTTATGAGTTTATTTATTTTTGTTGTGTATGCACACGGTCAGTAGTGCTGCTAGAGTGTGACTGGTGTGTGAATGTGGGGGTGACATACCTGCCAGCAAGGTGTGTCACCCTGGGTCGTCGGGGAGAAGTTATCCCCACGACCGTGTGAATGTGGTATGAATGGACAGCGACACCATTGGGGCCTTGGCATGGCGTTGCTGCTCCCAAGTCCTGCATGGTGGACTTGGGCTAATCCAATGTGAGGTGGATGTGGTGTGTGTGAGCTATGGACCACAGTGGTGTGCATGCGTGCATTGTCCGTGTGCCATGATGAATGTGTGTGTTTAACGTGCAAAGATACGTTCCACGAGGCAACTCCTGACTGCTGTTCCTTCAGCAGATGGGGTCTCCTCAGGCAGGGGGGGACTGTGTGGTTGGGGGGTCAGGTCATCACATATGTAAATCTGCAGGCCCTTTCTCATGGCGTAGTTGTGCAGCACACAACATGCACCGATGATCTGGCACACAAAGTTTGGGGAATACAACAGGGCCCCCCCCAGCTTATCCAGGCATCGGAAACGGGACTTCAGGAGGCCAAATGTGTGCTCCACCACTGCACGGGTACGTATGTGTGCCGCATTGTATCTTCTCTCTCCTCTGGTTTGGGGATTTCGGTATGGAGTCATGAGATGGGGCCCAAGTGCATATGTCGAGTCACCTGGAAGGGAATAGACAGGAGGATGTTAGTCATGCATGTGCCCCTCGTGATGTCTGCATCATGGGGTCGGACAGTCATGCCTGACTCCCATGTCACTCACCAATCAGCCAGCTGTTCCCGTACACGTTCTGTTCGAATTCTGTTGGGGTGTTGCTTTGACGGTATATGTAGCTGTCATGGCTGGATCCGGGGTGTTTGGCACGGACGTGCCATATGAGGCATTGGGCATCGGCTATCACCTGTATGTTGATGGAATGCCAATGCTTCCGATTATGGTACATGTGCTTTGTGGCACGGGGGGGGGGGGGCTGTAGTGCCACATGTGTGCAATCAATGGCCCCGATGGTGCGTGGGAATCCGGAAATTCTGTAGAAATCCTGCATTGCCTTCTGTGAGGATTGCGGGGACATCCTGGTGCACACATCTGCTCATGGTGGATTGTGCCATCCCAGCCACGACTCCACTTGTACTCTGAAAGGATCCACTGGCAAGGAAATGGAGTGTTGCCAGTACCTTGACCAGTGGCTGCACTGCATGTACGCGATCTGTCTGGCTGGTGATGTCATCATGCAGGGCTGTGACTATTTCCAGGATGGCATCAGGGCTGAATCTGAAGATGCGATACACCTTCGAATCACCCATGCTAAACACGTTGATGCGCATTCGGTATATCCTCTCCCGTGACCTTCTACGTGCCGTAGATGCAGTAGTGCTATGACCATGGCTGCCCCTGGCATGTTGGCATACAGATGTGTTGTCCTGCAAGTGTGGTTGCTCAGCTCGTCCGTTACGGTGCTGCTGCAGCTGCTCTCCAGCTGACCTGTGCAAGTCTGGTGCAAAGTTACCCAGGGGTCAAGTCCTGGGGAAAAAAGTGTGGGAACTCCCACCCAAGATCCACTCCCCAACCGAAAAAAATGATACGCTCATATGCATAATTACTAAACCGCATATTTTTTTTTTTCGATCCACTGTACCTTAGTAAGTTCTTTCTAAATCCCGGGATAACTGACGGAAGACCTCCGCAATGTCACCTGGGAACAATGACAAAAGCTCCCGGGAGACATTGCGGCATCGAGGAAGTGACAGAATACCCGCACACTACCTGATGAATCCATACACAGGAAGCGGCCAGTAACATAAAGGATTACTAAGGTTCGCCTGCCCCTGACAGTGACTCGCCGCTTAGTGAAGGATTGGCTCGGGCGGCTCGGCTGCTCTCGTCCTGCAAAGGGAACTGAGTTCCTTCTGTGAAAAAAGTGCAGGAACTCCGTTCCCACGCGTTCCCGCAGGACTTGAGCCCTGAAGTTACCCCTGCTTTATGAGGGGTAACTTTAGGCCGGACGTACCGTTTTACGCGCACGGCGTAGCCTGCGCCGGCCAAACGTACGTTTCTGAATTGCATATTTGAATAGGAAATCAATGGGTGCGCCAGATGCGCCCGGCGTAAATATGCGCCCACGAAACGCTGGCGTAGGAAAGTTACGTCGGTCGGAAGAAGCCTATTTTCAGGCGTATCTAGTTTTCTGGCTACGGCGCATTGATACGACGGCGCATATTGACACTTACGTGTTCTTTCTGAATCTGGCCCAATCTTTCCATTGTAAGCAATGTTAAATAGTTTGTCTTAACCCTCTAATAGCCATTTGTGCTGGACAGCTTGGCCTGTTAAACAAAGTTGAAATATAACACACTTACTGGCTGGATCAATAGGTGAAAATAAAGGAAAAAAAAAAACATTAAAAAAAAAAGGAAACAAATGCAGCCATCACATCTAAGGATTGGTAAATGGCAATACTGTATATTACATTTTTTTGTGAGTGTAACATCACTTCAAACCACAAGGTGGTGCAAGTGCACAAAATGTTGAAATCAAACCTCATTAGCTCCAGGATATAAACTACTGGATAACATTTTCTAACAGCCTGGAGTTCAAACCATAAATCCAGATATGCCTTATTAATATTGTGACTAACACAATCAAATTAAGCATAACAAATTCATTTTTTGAACAGAAATAATCCAGAAATATAAACACTAAAGAAGTAAGGATGGCCACGGAAAACTTATTCTGCCCATAAATTATCTTGTGACAGGAAGAACATTGCACTGGTTGTGTTGCTCTCTTAATAGAACCCTGGCTATTATTTACGGTTAATGTGTAAGGTAAAATGTTACCTTTTCTGTTTGTAAGCTGCAACCATCCACACACACACTGAAAGTGGTAACTGGCTTATTCACGGGACATGGTTTAGGCTATATTTTCATAACTGATTAGCAATGGATGTGTGTGCATTGCTGCAGCCGCTGAGCCCATACAATGCAATGATAAGCTGACGGTGGCCACAGCTATTTGTGTCTGCCCGCAGCCATTTGTGCCTTCCAGTGTCCAGCCAAATTCACTGCATTGTTGCAGCTTTTTACATTCTGTGCCTATTGCTTGAGAAGTGCTTTGTGAGTGGAATGCCACCCCTTCCCACAGAAGCAACCTGTACAGAAGCAGGACAGAAGCACCAGCTTGAAAGCTAATAATGGGGTGAAACACTGAAGGGGGCTGGGGGAGTTCTGCTGTTAAAGTGGTTGTAAACCGTGTGGCTGGGTGGCTTGTGAAAAAAATAAAATAAATACAAGGTAAGGCTGCACGATTAGGCATTAAAAATTGCGATCTCGATTCCACCCCCTCACGATTTTAATCTGGCATTTTCACCGATTCTATGTAAACACTGCAGAACCATTCTCTGCTCACAGCTGTAAAAAAAAAAAAAGAGCCTCCGGCAAATGTTTATCAACATTTCTCAACAACTCTCAGCACTGAGCGTTAACTATAAAGACATAAAAACGTATTGTTTGGTGTAGATCAAAGGAGTAAACTTCTGTCTGCAAATGAGGTCAGTTTAACCATTAAAGACTAGCAATGAGCCGAACACCCCCGGTTCGTTTCTCACTAGAACATACGAACAGGCAAAAACATGCGAACACCGTTGAAGTCTGTGAGACACGAACATTAAATATGAAAAGTGCTCATTTTAAAAGCTTATATGCAAGTTATTGCCATAGAAAAAGTGTATGGGGACCCAGGTACTTGTCAATGGGACATACAGTATATCAATGCCAAAAAAAAGTTTTAAAAACTACCGTTTTTTCAGGAGCACTGATTTTAAGAACGCTTAAAGTGAAACAATAAAAATTAAATATTCCTTTAAATATCGTGCCTGGGGGTCCCCTGGCTTAGACTTTTGAGGAACAACTGGAAAAGTACTGCAGAGGCTTCATGAAAAATACTGTATTTATTGGCGTATAACACTCACTTTTTTACCCTGACAATAGATGGTAAATTGTGCCTGGGTGTTATACGCAGGGTTCTGTGGAAAGTTTTTTTCCTGAAACTTCCCTCTTAAAGTTAGGGTGCGTGTTATATGCCAATAAATACGGTAGTTAAAATTGTTATTGGGGAAATGTTATTGCTATCAACCTTTGGTTACCTAGCTGGGGTTGTCTCAGGAGTCACCACTTACCCTACAAAGGTTGAAGCTGTCACTTCTACTCTGCTCCTCCTATCAAAGATTTGTTGATGTGTTCGCCATAAAAACCCAACTTCTCAATGAGATGCTGAAGAATGAGGAAGAGGACCAAAGCCAGACAAGCCAAGCAAAGGACCTAGAAAGCCTTCTGATGAGTCTGAACAAGTGTTTCGCCAGCTGAAGAGAGGTCAAACCAATGCCCCAGTTCTAGCCTATGCTGATCCCTCTAAACCCTATGAATTCCATGTTGATGCCAGCAGAGACAGATTGATCAGATAGCTAATAGATATGTGCATTCCTGTTCGTACGAATGTTATTTTCGTCCGAAAATTTTCATTTTCGTACCCGCGGGATAATGTGTACATACGAAAACGGTAAAGCACCAAAATACGAAAACGACGGGATAACGGATGAGCCGCATAACGAACGACCGCAAATACGAACGAACGATCCGACGGGAAAAAACGACAAAACGAAAACGGCAAAATAACGAAAATGAAATCTGTATCAATAGATTTGCATTGTGTATTCTGTTTGAATCCGTTTTGTGTTCGTTTTCAGTTGTATGTTCATTGTTCAATGACATCTATAACAAAAGAATTTCATTATGTATATTGAATGAATTCCTTTTTCTGTTTTCTGTGTATTCAAAATACTGAAGGCAAATCTTTTGTTATAGGTGTCATATCAACATACGAAAATAACAAAAGAAACAGGTTCAAATGCAAATCTTTTGTTTATGTTTTTTTTGAATGGCCAGAGAGTTAGGCTGGCCATACATGATACAATTTTCTGTGCAATTTTCTTTAGATTTACCTTCAACTATGTAGTGCAAGGGCCTGCCTGATTGCATACAATTGAAAGTGTTGTTTAGTTTGACCTCATATTATATGGTTTTTGGTAAATCTAAAAGAAAATTGTTCAAGAAAATTGAACATGTATGGCCAGCCTCAGTGACTGAAAGCAGCTTCTCTTTTGTGCTGAGTAGTGAGTAGACTTGTACAGTAAAGCCAAATAAACTTTTCTGTGGATTTTCATCTGAAGGGAGATCAGTTGGCCAGACGTTTGAACCCAAAAATGGTTTTCTGATGCAGTTTAAAAATGAACAAATTTTCTGAGAACGATCGGAAAACGATCGTTTTTATGTTTGTTGTTAAAACAGTCTGACCAAGTGTACGGGGCTTAACCATATATGAGGTCAAACTAAACAACACTTTCAATTGTATGCAATCAGGCAGGCCCTTGCACTACATAGTTGAAGGTAAATCTAAAGAAAATTGCACAGAAAATTGTATCATGTATGGCCAGCCTAACTCTCTGGCCATTCAAAAAAAACATAAACAAAAGATTTGCCTTCAGTATTTTGAATACACAGAAAACAGAAAAAGGAATTCATTCAATATACATAATGAAATTCTTTTGTTAAAGATGTCATTGAACAATGAACATACAACTGACACTAACAAAAGAAAAGCATTCAAGATACACAGAATGCAAATTGACGAAAATTCACGATAATTATTGTCTAACAAGAAACGAACATGAATTAAACAGAATAACGAATCATCCCGCATGTACGAAAATAAAACGGTAACGGAAATACGAAACGATCAGAATACGAAAAAATCACGTCGTACGACAAACGAACGGGAACGAACGGGAAAACGGGCGTCTTACGAAAAACGAACGGAAACAAACATACGGGACCATACCAAACGGAACCAAAAAAAATAAAAAAAATTCTGTGCACATGTCTAATAGCTATACCAAGAGCACAATGGACATCTGTGACCAGTTGCATACGTGAGCAGGAGTCTGACTTAGCTGAAAGAAACTACCCCACTCACAAGTTAAAGTTTCTGGCCTTAATTGGGCAGTGATAGATAAGGTAAAGGACTATTTATACAGTGCAGACTTCTTGGTCAAGACCGAAAACAACCCACTTATCTACATACTCACTATAGCCAGGCAGAACACCACTGGGCACTAGTGCTTGGCCTCTCTGTCTGGGTTCCGATTCAGCGTGAAGTGTCACCCTGGAGTTGAGAACAGAGATTTTGATGTTCTCTCCAGAAGACCTCATGGTTTAAATATTTCCCTCGAAAACAGGACTCCACTAACTCAAGAATGGTTGAATAAAATTCGACAGACTGAGCAGACTTTACTGGTACCAGAGAAGGACAAACACTACGTAATATTTTTACATTCTATAAAAAGAAGAAAAATAGAGCTCTCATCAATTTGACCACTTAGTTGATATTATAATGGATCTCTGTTGCTACTAGGTCAAAGAGGTCGATGTTTCACTTTTTTGCTTCCTCAGGACCTTATTGCATTGACTATAGACAGAGATCCTGTACAAAAGAGAAAGGAGGGAAACAACATATGTTTGAACTGATGACTAGTGTAGACATGTGTAGACATGTGCACACTGAAATATTTAATTTCTGAATTTCGTTTTCGTCCAAATAATTAATTTATTTAATTACTCCGAAATTCGTTTTTATTTATTTTGTTTTGTTAAAAAATGCATTTGTCCGAAAATCCAAATTAATTAAGGTTTAATTAATTATGGTGTCTGTCAAATGTTCTAAGAAGATTCGAAGGAGCAGCAAAACTGTACGATGCCACAATTGTACATTTCCGGTCGAATGTTCCTCCTACAAGCTATAGAAGAATTCTAATATTGTATGACACTAGTAATAATTATATTTATAAATTATTATTACTAATCAACCAACATTAAAATTCTTCTATAGCCTATGGGCCAAGCATTTTACCGGAAATGTACAGTTTAACTGCTTGACGAATCTTCTTAGAACTTTCAACAGACACCATAAGCCTTCAATGACAGATTCAACGTTTGTATGTTTTTCGCTGCTTCGTTGAATCTTCATCGTTCATGTCGAATGGTCTACCCTAACACTGTCTCTATAATGTCGAATCTTTCCTCTCTATGTTGAATAATCTTGGACTAATAGAGTTAGGTTAGGCACATTCAACCGTGTGTTATGTCTAATCTCCTATCTATATCGAACTGTTGTAGCAACGAAAACGAAAATAAAGCATTATTTTATGTCGGATCTTTCGGATTTCGTATTCTGCGCATTCATTTTCGTTTGTGAAAATACCCGAAATTTGGACGAAATTCAAGAACGGATACAAACTCTGTGTCAATTGGGGCAGAGCACCACACCAAAGGTATAACAGGAGTGGAAGTTGTTGTGGTCAACACTGCCAACATCCCTAAATATTACTGTGACATCTCCCAGGTAAGAGATGAAGGCCTGCCCAGGTTGTCCAAGAAGGATCTAAGGAAAGACAAACAAGATCTCCTCTGTAACCTGATGCTAAAGGTTCTAGATAATCAAAACCCAGCCATACTACTGACAAATACAATAAAAAAAAAAAAATTATTATTCCACAGGGAACGAGATTAATTGCAGCTGAGAGACGGGTGGTCTACAGAAGGGGCCCCTTGGACAGGTGGCAGCTGTTCCTATCAGAAAAACATAGAGAGACTGTGCTAATGGCTTTACATGATAAGCGTAGTCATCTAGGACCAGAAAATACTTTTAATCTAATCAGAGATCATTTTTATTGGTATGTGACCTGAAGTTGAAGGCTACTGTCTTTCCTGCTTGAGATTTTCAGTGGAAGACTCCACCAACCAGAGCTGGGTAACCTCCAAAGTCAAAGGCCAGTGGAATTGATGTTCATTAATTTCTTGTGCCTAGAGCCTGACTCGATTAGGCCAGTGTCCTGGTAATGACCATCCACTTTATTCGGTACGCTCAGGCATTTCCAACCAAAGATCAACAAGCTTTAACTGTAGCCCAAGTTCTTGTGGAGAAGTTATTTGTCTACTACAGTCTGCCACAATACTGTTAGACCTGCTTGATATGCAGAAGTCAAGAACAACCCGTTATTACCTTTAAGGGGACCCTCAGCCAGAACAATTCAATCACATTCTTCCAGATATGCCCGGGACTCTATCCACTAAAAACATGGAGCATACATATACACCTTGCAGGGGTAGTGCACACTATAATAACAGCAAAAATGATACCCCTGCCTACTCACCGTACATGGGGTATAGGGGCGCCACACACTGCCAGCTCAGCGTGCAGTGGTGTATGGAAACTGCCTAAGCTCCTCCTTAACCATGCCTCCTGATGCACTTCGCCCTGACTCTGGGGTGAAACATGTCAGTGGGAGTGGCTAAGGAGGAGCTGAGGCTAAGGTTGTTTCCATACACCACTACATGCTGAGCTTGAAGTGTGCAGCACCCCTATACTGCATGATTACATTAATCTTGGCAACTTGGTAACTTAGATACTTAGGGCCAGATTCTCAAAAGAGATACGACGGTGTATCGCAGGAAACACTGTCGTATCTCTGTTTTTTTCCCCGGGTATCTATGCGTCTGATTCATAGAATCATTTACGCATAGATACGGCGAAGATCCGACTTAGGTGGCCTTTACGTTGATTTCTCATTTGCCTATGCAAATGAGTCTAATACGCCGATTCCCGAACGTTTTTACGCCGCCTCGTCGTCGTTTACGTTGTTTCCGTAAGCGTAAACCTACCCCTGCTATATGAGGGGTAGGCTTACGAAGTTCCGTCGTATGCCATGTTAAGTATAGTATCGGGTCAGCGTCGTCTTTTTCCGTCGGTTACGTCGTTTTACTAAGTCTTTCGCGAATAGGGCATTGCGTAAGTGACGATCACGTCGTTTTCACGTCGGTTTCAACTACGTTTTCCGACGTGAGCTGGAGCATGCGCACTGGGCTTTTTTCCCGGCCGGCGCATGCGCAGTTTGATCGATGCGGGGGCGCGCTTAATTTAAATACAAGCCGCCCCCTTTGAATTACGCGGGGATACGCCGGGCCATTTACACTACATTGCCGCAAACTACGGAGCAAGTGCTTGGAGAATACGGCACTTGCTCCAGTAAGTTTCGGCGGCGTAGTGTAAATGGCTTACGCTACGCTGCTGCGGATTCTACCAGAATCTGGCCCTTAGAGTCAAGGAAGTTTGATCGAGTCACTGTGAGCATACTCACTGTTCATATTGATTTTCAGAGGGGAGGTTCAGCTCTCTGTCGACCTAGCCGTTGGTACCTCCCAAGATTAGACACCAATGACATTTCATTCAAGATATGTAGACCACTTGAGAAAAAATCTGAAGGCAGCGTATGAAAACTCTCTAGGGGCCTCAAATGCCTGGGGTCTATGAAATAAAAAAGGAACTTTGACCTCAAAGTGAGAGTAGAAGACCTACAGCCTAGAGACAGAATATTTCTGTGAAACCTGGGTGTCCCTAAAAAACACAAACTAGCTGATCGCTGGATGTCTCATCCTTACATAATCTGTAAACAGTTGCCCGGCCTACTGGCCTACCAAATCCACTCAAGGGAAGACAGGCCCATTAAATATCTGATATCGTAACATCTCCTAGACATAGCAGAAGCCGTTCGTCCTCACAATCGGATACCAATCCCACTTGTACGATTTCTCGTAGACACCATCTTAAGCACAGATTAAGATAATAGCGTAGAAGAAGAGATGGGCATAGACTAGATGTGGCCTTTCCCACCTGAAAAAGACCATTATGACTCCACTAGCCGGAGAAAAGATCCAGTGGTTCCCAGACTTGAGACATACACCTACACTTCAAAGCCAGCCATTGGAGCCCCTGGAGCATGAAGTAAACAGAAAAGCGCCTCTAAGTGTAGTATCCACTGAGATGTGAAATTAAAGAAGGTCAAGTGAACCCTCACATGAAGGATATGCATATAAGGTGTGTCTATTAAAAGTAGGCTCCTGATGGAGAAAGTAATCAGCATGCCAGTCTGGGTGTACAGAGACCACAGTATGACAGGATACAAACCCGGCAAGGTCTGTCTCTTTCTGGGTAAGGTATGATGGAGAGTAGCATGGAGCGCAGCACTAGGGATAGTGTGTGACATCACTGATGGGGAAAGGGAACACAACACGTTTCAGAGCATGCGCGGGGCTCGTATTGAGCATGTGCACTCTTTTCTCAATTGATACGGGGAAAGAGAGGAACCAGATTTAAATAGACTGAATGGCAATTGCTAATTGGATGGGTGTATGGATGTTACACAGTAAATTATTAGTTTGCTATATATACATATGTATCACATTACATGTAATAAATACAAAACAAGTTATCAAACATACAATCAAACATATAAATATGCAAGTATGAGAAAGGAGCGCACACGCCATCCACGGCACTGCGCTCCACGCTTTTCTCCATCGTGCCATGCCTGGAAGGACATGGACCTTGCCGGCTTTATCTCCTGTCATACTGTGGTCTCGGTACCACCCGACTGGCATGCTCAATACTATTACCATCGAGAGCCTGCTTTTAACAGATGAACCTTAAATTCATATCCTTCATGTGAGTGTTCACTTGTCATTCTCGTATTCCATGTTTCATTAAATAGTACACTTAGATGCGCTTTTCTGTTTCCTTTATGCACTAGCTTCACAGAGTCAGCTTTTACTCTTGAGAAGAGCTTCTGCCCTAAGGCCGCGTACACACGAGGGGATATGTCCGCTGAAAACGGTCCGATGGACCGTTTCAGCAGACATCTCCGCTCGTGTGTATGGGCTAGCGGACAGATTTCTCCACCCGACAGATTTCAAAGCAAGCTTTGAAATCTATCCGGTGGGAATCTGTCCGCCCGACATGTCTGCTGGTTAGTACACTTACCAGCAGACATGTCGGCCCCCACCGCCGCCGCGCCGCTGCCGAATGGATTCGCCGCATGCGCGGAAGTGTTTTACTTCCTGGTGCGGTGACGTGGCGGTGACGCGGCGGCGTCAACGTCACCGCCGCGTCACCGCCACGTCACCGCGCCGTCCGGCGGCGGGGAATTTGATCCGATGGTGTGTACACGCCATCGGATCAAACTCCCGATCGGACATATCCGATGGAAATGGTCCGCGGACCGTTTTCATCGGATATGTCCGATCGTCTGTACGCCGCCAAGTGTTTTTTACTTCACTGGTTGCATGCTCTACCCACAGTCAACTAACAAAGCTTATGAACTCTTTTAAGAACTTATTGGACTGGCCTTTCATTAGGCTTTGAATCTTTTCAATCATGTGTGCTTGTAATATATGTTTGAATTGGAGTCTAGAGGATGTGCGTGCCACCCATAGTAGAAGACATAAAGACTAATTTGACACAGAAAGAGGCAATAACAGACATAGATGAAGCTAAACCTATTTAAAAAACTCAAGAACCATGGACAAAACGAGCCATTTAGCACCCAAAAAGACTAACATATGACACCTTAGGATTAAATTCAGAAGAGGTCATCCACACTATCCACTTTTCAGCAAAATGTTTACAAGCCAATTCTCCTTACACCAAACTTAATAGGAGGTGACCTGCCCCATCTCTACTACAATCATCTAGCTGAATCTCAAGAACATGTGAGAGGTCTCATAGCCCACTATGTGCCCTGTTAGCAGGACTTGAGACACATTAAGCTTACCACATCACATCTGTGCCCTACCTACTAAACGTTTATATTCCTTCCCCTTTGGACACTGTGGGCCAGATTCTCATAGATCTGCGAGTTTTTAGCGTATCCCATTTACGCTATGCCTACGCAGCTTTTACGGGCAAGTGCTCCGTGATTTGCGGGGGCGTAGCGAAAATGGGCCGGCGTAAGGCCACGTAATTCAAAGTAGGAAGGAGGTGGGCGTGTTGTATTTAAATTAAGCGCGCCCCCCGCGCCGACCGAACTGAGCATGCGCCGGCTGTAAACATAGCCCACTGCGCATGCTCCATAGTACAACGCAAATACATTGGTTTCGACAACAACGTAATTAACGCACAGCCCTATTTGCGACGAGTTACGTAAACGACGGAAAAACATGACGCTGTCCCGACGTCCATACTTAACATGGCGTACGCCGGACCTACGCAAGGTTACCCCTCATATAGCAGGGGTAAGCTTACGCTTACGCAAATTACGTAAACTACGACGACGGCGCGCAAATACGTTCGGGAATCGGAGTATCAGGCTCATTTGCATATTAGACACAGAAATCGACGGAACGCCACCTAGCTGCCAAGCATAACATTGCAACTTAGATCCGATGGTGTATGTGACTTACGCCAGTCAGATCTACGCCAAATCTATGCGTAACTGATTCTAAGAATCAGTCGCATAGATAGGAGGGCTCAGAAACAGAGATACGACAGTGTATCTGGAGATACACCGTCGTATCTCTTCTGAGAATCTGGCCCACATATTTACCGGTTGCATCTTTACCATACTACACTACAGGCTGTTTTTTTGGGGACTTCTAATAAGTACACCAATGCTTCTTAAAAGGCCCCAATGATAGCCTGCAGAAGAACCCCTTAAAGAACTGCCCTTCCCATTACATTTCCATACACATCCCTCTTCTATATTGTTCCTACTTTACCGTGGACCATGAATAGCAGTCTATTTAGACCTAGTATAACCGCCTATCTGCACTCTGGCAGTATAGTCTTGCATTTGGTAGTTCACACATCATCACTGCACACTGATGCACTTACGATGGTGTTGCCACCGTTTATGCTGATCTGGCAACAAAGTGTTACTATACTACTTAGCCTTTACTACCCAACATTTTGTATGCTAATAATGTGACCATCAGTGTTGCCTCAATTTTATGTTTAATTTGTTATCAACTCTGCCTAGTGACAATATAATCAGTCACTTTATTGATTTACCTAATGCCTGTTTTTTTGACAAAATGTAAGGCCGCGTACACACGAGGGGATATGTCCGCTGAAAACGGTCCGATGGACCGTTTCAGCAGACATCTCCGCTCGTGTGTATGGGCTAGCGGACAGATTTCTCCACCCGACAGATTTCAAAGCAAGCTTTGAAATCTATCCGGTGGGAATCTGTCCGCCCGACATGTCTGCTGGTTAGTACACTTACCAGCAGACATGTCGGCCCCCACCGCCGCCGCGCCGCTGCCGAATGGATTCGGCGCATGCGCGGAAGTGTTTTACTTCCTGGTGCGGTGACGTGGCGGTGACGCGGCGGCGTCAACGTCACCGCCACGTCACCGCGCCGTCCGGCGGCGGGGAATTTGATCCGATGGTGTGTACACGCCATCGGATCAAACTCCCGATCGGACATATCCGATGGAAATGGTCCGCGGACCGTTTTCATCGGATATGTCCGATCGTGTGTATGGGGCCTTACTGTTGAATGCTACTCCTGTGAGTCAGAGGAGTTTAGGTTCCTGGGGAGGTTAAGGCAAAAACCAAGGGACTCATTCTTTTCAGCTGCTCCTACAAGGGTACAGAGCAGTTTCAGTCAAGCAGCTTTTATGTCTGACCCTGTACAAAGTGCACAGAGAACAGAGTGACATTTTCTGTTCTACAAGAGTGACTCTACAGAACAAGGAAGGCAATGATTACATTTCACACTCCTGTTCTGTTCTGTATCCACTTTGTACAGTGCCACACATAATTGCTGTTGAAATAACTCTGCTCTGCAGCAATACAGGAAGACCAGCATCTAAGGTCTTTAGTATTGGACAAACACTAATAATGAGGCTATGGTCCTATATGAAGAATGGCAGATTTAAAATATTAGTGCACTATAATAAAATTTGTGATTACAGAAAACGTTGATTTAGTAATATACAGCATGTAGTAATAATGTCCTGTACAGCTCTAAGCCCTGGATGGGCAGGGCAAAACGTGTTGGGGGCATGGTTTTCTGGCGGAGACATGTAGGCTGAAGCTGATCCTTATGCAAAGGTTATGCTGGCTGGTCGGGAGAGAGAGACATTTTTCTTTATTCACTGCATACATTACTCTGAATGGGCATACTCACAGCCTGCACCCCTTTACCTGTGGATCATGGAAATGGAATACCTGGCTGTGAGCGCCATTCCAAGCTTAGTCTAAGGTCATAACAATGAGTCAGTTATGATGAGGATGAAAAAAGGAACCAATATTCTTCCAGTAATTATTGTGAAGTACACCCCAATGCCATCTCAAAAGAAAATGCATGTTTTACATGTCATTGCTTCTATCTAGAAAGTATAGCCAGACAGATTACAGTGAGGTTGGCCAAAAAAGCCCTCCATTAACCCGTGCAAAGTAAAGCAGAGTCTTCTTAAACAGAGACATCTACAGATCCCACTTTCATCGTAAATCTCAAAAAAAGTGGATGGACCCATACAAAACCATTGCTTCCCAAATCCCTCTCCATAGAAGGCATCATTTCCATGCACTGCAAAAATGATGGCCAACAAGCTTTAAGTAGCTACATGCAATTTGGAAACTATTTCTTATTTATGGACAATGTATGGAGCCATGCAACTCAATCCATTACACTTTTCAATTTCTCATTAAGCCCTATTCTATAGAAGGCATTGTTTCTTTGCTGCAATACACTAATGATGGCCACAATGCCTTAAAACTGAACTCCAGGTAAAAATTTACTTTTAGAAAGACCACATTTGAAATAAGTTACCTCTAATGAAGAGAATCTATGGTCTACAAAAACATTGCTGTGAAGAGTCCACAACATAATGCCCCCAATGACAGCTAAGCAGCTATGGTTCGTGGATCCCCAAGGATATGAATCCTCAATGGGACTTCTGTCTTCTTATATAGATCTTGCTTACCAATAGAGTCCCCAGTAGACAAAGCATTATTGAATGGCTTAAAGCCAAAAAAGTGTCTGGAATAGAGAAAAGGCACAGATAAAAGTGGTGAGACTTTACATATGCCTTTGAGAACACATCACACTGCATATAGATTAAAAAAGTTCTTTATTAAATTTATACAGATAAACGATGGCTAATAGGATGCAACAATGCAGTTAATACCATACATTGTAAAGTACATATCGTGAGAGCACAGAGGTATATATTTATTGAGAGCTTGGTCTACACTTCCACTAGTTTTTAGTTAGGGGTATTAGAGTAAAGAGGGCTGAATTAAAATGAACAGCACACTTTTCAGATATAAAAAAAAAAAATGAAAACCATTTATCATTTTCCTTCCACTTCACAATTATGTGCCACTTTGTGTTGGTCTATCACATAAAATCCCAATAAAACACATTTACTTTTTTGTTTGTAACATGACAAAATATGGAAAATTTCAAGGGGTATGAATACTTTTTCAAGGCACTGTATATGCAGATTAATACCTGTGTCTGCTGCCTTCTGTGTGTTCCAGATTACCGGTCCCATATTCTGATCCCATATATATTATACCTGTTACCGCAGCTCTGGATGTGGTAGGCTATCCCCATCTGGAGATCAATGTCAACCTTTTCTTGTATTTTTATGATGCCTGTAGGAGCTAAAGTTAAGAGTTACATATTATTCAATGCTTGATTGGTCCTGAAAAAACGGGAGCTCCATGAAACGGGTCGACCAGACCAAGCTTTCATTGAATATATGCCTCTGTACTCTCACAATATGTACTCTTTTTTTATTTTTTCTCAATCAAAGGATTTTATTAATGATTATGCAAAGCATACAGAAGACATTTTGTAACAGAGTGTAGAATCTGACACAACAATTAAACATAGTAACTACATATGTCGGCGTACACTAAGATATAATAAGAACTGACAAGGCTTTAAATAAGCAATTCAAAATACAAGTTGAACAATTGTGAATACAGGAGAGGGGAAATATTAGAGAAAGGGTGAGAAGGATAAGGGGGGGTTGGGATGGGGAGGGCAGGGGAGAAGGTGGGTAGGGGGAACAGGACCATTGCGAAAGGAGTTCACCAAGTTTATTAGATATATTGTGGCTGGACACCTGGAAATTCGAACAGGCCGATAACCGGCAAAGACAATCAATTGAGTTTGTTTACAAGTTAGAAAAGGGCATATAACAAGATCATTGGTACAGTGTTTGGTATTCCGCGGAATAGGTAAATAGGAACCATGGTTGCCATAAGTCATTAAAGTTAGAGCTCCTCTCGTGCTTTATGGCAGTTATTTCTTCCATTTTGTATACTGTATGTATGCAACCCTGTCTAGCCACTTCCCAAGCCCTGGAGCCTGGGTTGATTTCCAATGGAGGGGAATGAGGGTTTTGGCGGCATTTAGTAGATGTCTGGTAAGGTTTTTTTTTGTATTTACTGATTGGGAGATTGTTTATGTGGAGCAAGCAAGCGGTTGCATCAAGTGTAATCATTGTTTCAGTGATATGTTTTATCCATTTAATCACATTTTGCCAATAGGTACAGATAACAGGGCACTCCCAGCTAGAGAACTGACCAGCTAGTTTCTGAGTCTGACTCCGTCCGGGATCTTCAGGTCCACAGAGTCAGTGATTCAGGCAGACGGATAGCAGCAACTGCTCACAACGCCACACGTCTCCTAGGAGTAGTGTAGGCTAGCAGGCAGACATCTGTCCGGATCTCCTCCACCTCCAGCCGTCTCCAGCACTCCTTCCCCCCCTCCTTTGTGCACCATCTGGCTCTGGCTCCATCTTACAGGTAAATCCTGCCTGTCCCCCCCAGGATCAAGGGCGGCCGTCCTTTTTAGGATCGCCGCGGCACTTCAACCCGGGGACTCAGCTCACCTCAGCCCCGGACTTCAACCGAGGCACCCCCCCCTCGTTCCCCCCCTCCCCCGCCGCTGGTTTCTCGGCTGTTTTCGCTGGTCCGCGCCAGCCATGCTAGGTCCTAGCGGTGCGCCGCTCCAGCACACTGCATCGCCCCCAGTGTTTCGCCCAACACACCCCCCCCTTACCCGTGGAACTCCCCATCCACCTCCGGCTCAGCCAACCACCCCCCCCATTTTCTCTGGGGTTAACTCCAGCCAGTTGGAGCACGGCTTGGGCCTTGGGCCAAGCCGTCGGCCAGCTTGGTACTCCCCCCCCAGCAGCAACTACACCCTTCACACCATTCCCTCACAAATCATCAGCTTTGATCCAGGGTCTCAACCGATCGCCTCTGAGGGATCAGGAAGGAATTTTTTTCCCTGCCCAGCATATTGGCTTAGCTGAACCAGGTTTTTTTGCCTTCCTCTGGACCAAATTAAAAATAATGCTTGGAGAGAGGATTCAAGTAATCCGCTCCCCGCCGCCACCTGACCACTAATTCCCCCCCCCCCCCGGTGATGGGCCACTATGGCCATTTGGCAGTATTCTGCAGAAATCATCTGGGGCCTGAGGCAATTTGCCACAAAGCTACCAGCCGTCACCAAAAATGCCCTAAGATTGGAGCAACTGTTGAGGATCGATCGACGATCAACAATCAGAAAATTCAGCTACCCACCCCAACCCAAGCACATATCATGTGCTTTGATCAATACAAGATCGGCAGTAAGACACCGATTAGAAATCCACTCACCTTGTAAAGTCTCTAAACCAGCCCTTCAGTACTCGCTTCCATTCATGGAAACCCTTACTCTGCATCTGCAAACAAACCCCCAGGAGACCTTCCACATTCTTCTCTGCTATAGGCCACCCGGGCCAAAATCGCAGTTTTTACCCTCATGGATGGAGTTCATCTTCACTTACCTCCTGAACAGCAAACACCTTTTGCTGCTCGGGGATTTCAACCTCTGGGCCAACTCCTCACAAGACCCCGTTGCCGACGCCTGTATCGACCATCTGGAAGGATTAGGCCTTCAGCAACTAGTATGTGGGCCCACTCATGCTTCAGGTCACACACTCGATCTTATCTTCAGACAAAATCTGAAAATAAGTATTATGGGAAATGAACCATTGCCATGGACAGATTACCATGCAATTAAATTCATAATTTCCAAAACTGCCCTACCAATAAAAACACCCAAGCCGGTGACAACGCACTGGACTAGATCTCAGAAGAAGCTCCATTCGGAACTCTTCAAATCTACCTTGGGAAATAAAATTAAAACTATTCAACCAGATCAAACTGCCGTAGACACACTGGATGCCATAATGGCAGCCCTACTACAGTCAGCCGACTTAGTAGCACCAGAACGCAAAGTCCCTACCCAGAAAAACAAGGCAGGCTGGTTCAACAACCAGCTGTCGCTACTAAAGCAAGAGTGTAGAAGGGCAGAAGCTGCCTGGAAAAGAAACGCTTCTGAGGCAAACCTCTCCATCTATAAAGTAGCAACAAGAAAATACCACATAGAAATCTTCAAAGCCAAGAAAAACTATTTTTCCAAGGCTATCAACAGCACCCTAAACCGCCCCCCGGGAACTCTTCAAGCTGGTCTCGCAGACCATGAATCCAGACTGTCTTGAAGCCCCCAAATCAGACACCCAAGAATTTTGCAATGAATTGTCGGATTTCTTCATCAATAAAATTGAGAAGATCCGGGAAAGCATTCCGCAAAACAATACCCCTGAGCAACCACACAACACCCAGAGGAATATTCTACAACCAACAAAGTTCACTCTGGAACCCATCTCCATCGATGCCACAGAAAATATCATCGGCACTTTGCGTAACAGCCTAATGATATCATCCCCACTAAGCTGCTAAAGGAATGTGCCGATATCCTGGCGCCTCCCATTACGCAGCTTATAAACCAGTCATTTAAGGAAGGCATAGTGCCCTCCCACAACCGAGATATCCATCTCTTCTGCTGAAAGAGGGCTCCGCGGCGGATAATCCAGCCCGTCCCCCCCCCCCCTCCCGCTGCGCTCCCGCGCTCTCCGCCGCTTATTAGCGGCGGAGGCGATTGCGCTCGTCTGGTCAAGAAACCTACCCTGGACCCCAACGACATTTTTTTTTAAATGTCATTTGAAAAATGACATTTAAAAATTTTTTTTTTTTTTTTGACGCACTGCCATCCATATTTAATAGGACATGCTTTTTTCTAACAATGCTAAAGGAATAAAAGTGATAATTTTTTTATTTTTTTTATTTTAGTGTTAAAAATTGGTAAAATTAATACAAATTAATACGAAAACAAAAAAAAAATTTTCTCCAAGGCGCGCAGAAGCGAACGCATAATGGAGAAAGTAGTGGTACAACAGTAGATTTTTTAAACTGCAAGATTTTTAAGGGTAAAAGTTTGACAGCACGAGCGGGCGCAATCTAGATACCCACAACCTATGTAAAAAAATTGGGCTTGATTTTTTATTTAAAAAAGTGAATTTTTTCCTACTGCAATTGGGATTCTGCCCCCTAGAGTGTTAGAAAAAAAATATATATAATGTTTGGGGGTTTTAAGTAATTTTATAGCAAAAAAAAAATGGACACGGGGCCCGGGGCTAAAGTGGTTAAGGAAGGCGGCCCTCCCTGCTGAGACATAATCCACCCATTTTGCACTGCCCCAACGACCCGACGCACTCAAAATATGGGAGAAAGTAGTGGTACGGCGTTCTTGAGGCCACAGACAAAGGAGACGGCGTTCTTGAGGCCACAGACAAAGGAGAATCTTGTCTCCTAGTTCTGCTGGACCTTAGTGCAGCCTTTGAAATGGTGGATCACAAACTGCTACTGACTCGGCTGGCTGAGGTAGCCGGAGTCACAGAAGGTGATTTACCATGGTTTTCCTCCTTTTTGGAAAACCGTTCACAAACCGTGAAATTGGGACCGTTCACTTCTGGAAAACGCACGGTGTCATGTGGAGTCCCCCAAGGATCACCCCTGTCACCGGTGCTCTTCAACATCTATCTTCGTCCTCTCTTTGAAGTCATCAGTAGTCAACAACTACTTTATCACTCATATGCAGACGACACACAACTCTATTTTCGCATCTGCAATAGAAAGGATCATCATCTCAGTTTAGAGAATTGTCTCTCTTCGATAGAGAACTGGATGACTAAGAGTTATCTTAAACTCAACAATTCCAAAACAGAACTTCTTCTGTTTCAGGCCAGTCGCAAGAGTCAGCTGGCAACAACCTGGACTCCCCCGCCCATTCTGGGCCAAATCATCACCCCTAGCGCCAAAGTCAAAAGTCTCTGAGTCATTTTCGACACCTACATGACAATGGACGCACAAATAGGGTCAGTAGTCAGCGGATCTCACCATCTCCTGCGCCTACTACGCAGACTTATTCCATTCATTCCCAAAGAAGACGTAGCAGTCATGGTGGGAACAATTGTGAACTCAAGACTGGACTATGCAAATGCCCTTTACCTCGGACTCCCAAAGTACCAAATCGCTCATCTGCAAGTCGTCCAAAATACGGCCGCCAGACTGGTGACTGGAAAAAAACCATGGGAATCGATCTCCCCTTCTCTGAGATCCCTCCACTGGTTGCCAGTAAAAGACAGAATTGCTTTTAAAGCTATCTGTCTGACTCATAAATGCATCCATGGAAAAGCCCCGCAATATCTTTGCGATAAAATAGAAGCCCACAATCCCAATCGCGTTCTGCGACCCAGCGACCAAAATTTGGTCAAAGTACCCAAGGCCAGATTTAAGTCCAAAGGAGAAAGAAGGTTTGCGGTCCAAGGTCCCAGACTATGGAATGCTTTACCAACCAGCATTCAGTTGGAGGAAAACCACCAAACCTTCAGAAGACAGATTAAAACTCTGCTCTTTTGAGGTTATGAGATACTGGAACAACGAGCGCCCAGAGGCGATTTAGTTCGCATGTGCCGCGCTATATAAGTTTTCATTCATTCATTCATTCCCACCATATATGTAGGAATGAGCCTACTTCACTTTTGCAGCGCCAACAAGTGTCCGAAGCATTGTTGAACCATTTTTTGGTTCTTTGTGGTGTGATGTACCATTGTGTGAGAATCTTGTAGGAGATCTCCTGATGTCTGGTGCTCAAGGAGCATTTGTGCGAAAGAATGCATGCTTTCTCCCACTGTGAATCATCTATGTCAACACCCAAGTCTCTCTCCCACCGTAATTTGTGTCCATTCACCTTAGTTTGTGATGGCTGAATAAGCCAGGAGTAGGCTAGTGAGGTGGTGTGTGGGACTTGATCTCGCTTATAGCATAAGCTTTCCAGAGCAGTCATTGGACGACTATATGCGGGGAAAGATCTAGTGTTGGCCAGAAAGTTTCGCAATTGGAGGTGAAATCAGAAACCCGGGAAAGTCTCACCATGTTCCGCCCTCATCTCAGCATGCATCTTCACTTTGCCCCCAGAGATTCAGTCAAAGGCTAAAAGGTCCGGGACCCCTCTTCCCTGGATGCCCGGGGGGAAATCAGGGTTGTCAAAGATAGGAGTGAGGGGGCCCGGAGCCGTTGCCAATTCATGCTTTGGTGCAATTTTGTGCCAAATTTTAAGTGTATTCGCAATCAGGGGGTGCTTCGTGGAGTTGGGCAATTTGGAGTGGGTGGTCCAGGGTGCAAATAGGGTGTGGTGTGGTGCCATTTGCCTTTCCAGTTTGACCCAGTCCTTGTCTGTGCTGTGGCAATGCCAGTCTATTTTTCTGGTGATATGAGATGCTTGGTTGTACTTTTTATAATCTGGGAGGCCTATGCCGCCTTTGTATTTGGGAAGGGTGAGGAGATTGATGTTAATTCTGGGACATTTATCAGCCAATAGGAATCGCCTCTGTAATTTAAGAAGTTTGGTAAAGAATGATTCCGCTACGTGTATAGGGAGGGCATTGAAAATGTATAAGAGCCTGGGGAGGATTGTCATTTTCAGGATCGCGGCTCTTCCGAACCAAGAGAAAAATTTTGGGGTCCATTTCTGAAGGTCAGTGGAGATTGATCTGAGTAGTGGGGAGTAATTAGGGTGAAAGAGGGAGTCTATGGTGTTTGTCAGGTGCACCCCTAAGTATTTGAGGGAAGAAGGGACCCGAAGAAAGGGGTGGTTAGACTTCAAATGGGCGATCTGGTCATGGGTGAGGGTCAGGTTCAAAGCTTCCGATTTGGATTTGTTTATTTTGAAGTTTGAGATGTAACCGAATGTTTCAAATCATTTTTGTAGGTTGGGGATGGAGAAGAAGGGTTTTGTGAGGAAGAACAGAAGATCATCCGCATATGCGGCAATCTTGTACTCGGTCTTGCCTATCATAAAGCCACTCACGTCTTTAGACAGATTGACTGCACTGATCAGTGGTTCTAATGATATAATAAAAAGAATGGGGGAAAGGGGGCAACCCTGACGGGTCCTGTTTTTTATGTTTATCGGGTTGGATAAAGTGTTATTGACTTTAATTCTCGCCTGTGGATGTTGGTATAAGGCTGACAGCTAAGACAAAATGCCCTCCCCCATCCCTATATGAGAGCAGGTGGAGAACATGTAGTCCCAGGAGATTCTGTCAAAGGCATGTACTCTTTACTGTATGGTATTAACTGCATTGTTAAAAAGAAAAGAAAATCGCGCTAAACCTATAAATAATGCAGATGTAAATCATAAACACTCAAAAATAATATAAAAGCACCAAATAGTGAAACGTATCCAATTCATATGTAAAAGAACCAAATACAAGTTAATTGATTGCTAAAAAATTATGTGACAAACTGCAAACAATATGTGAATAAGTTCATACAGTGTCCAAACAGACCAAAAAGTTCATATGCGTTAAATAAAATGATGACTATCTCCCCGTGAAAAACCTAGTAAAGTCCATCCATAAGTGAGGACTCTTCAAATGCTGATGTACAAAGTCAGTGTAGAAACCACCACCGTTATAGAGAGAATCACTGCTTACCAAAACTCTGTAATCCCCTGTGACAGAGGATCCGGAGGAGCATGTAATGTAATGCAGCCTGTTTCCAAAGCGCCGGAAGCTTGCTTAACCACTAATCAAACCACTCCATTGATGTTCAGACCCATGAGTGTATGACATGGCATGCAAGCGACATAATGCTCCAATAGTGTAAAACCTTGCAATTCATTTATAAAAAGTAAAACAAAGTATCACACTTACAATCTTGCATCAATAAAAAAGCCTTAAGTCTGATTTGCGGCCGGTGCACAATCAGACAAACCCGTCCGTCTGGATGTACAAGCATTAACACGAGATGACGTCAACGTGACGCTCTGCTCCCGCTACGCGTTTCGTAAGAGAATTACGTCTTCCAGGGGCACCTAGATGACGTAATTCTCCTATGAAACGTGTACGTTTTTACACTATTTTACATATTTTGTTTACTGTACTGGTGTTTTACAGAAGGATTGCCGTTTCCAACATATGACTTTGGAGAAATACTTATGGTCTCATAAGTTTGCTACATTTCTTAGCACAGTTTCTTTTTTCCTTTTTTAACTGCATTGTATGCTATTAAGCATCTTTTATCTGTATTGACTTAATAAAGAACCTTTTTAATCTACATGCATTGTGTGATGTGTTCTCATATGTAATATCCCACCTCTTTTACCTGTGCCCTTTCTCTCTTCCAATTAATTTAGGATGATGCCAATGAGATAAACGATAAACGATATGAAATGGCATCTCATTCTTAGTCCACACTATATCTTTTTTTACAAAACTCCTTCTTCACAACAGGATCATAGTCGTTTTTATTCATAATTTTTTTTTACTACTAATGGCGGCAATCAGCGTTTTTTTTTCGTGACTGCGACATTATGGCGGACACAATTTTTGGGACCATTGTCATTTTCACAGCAAAAAGTGCTATAAAAATACATTGTTTACTGTGAAAATGACAATTGCACTTTAGGAGTTAACCAATTGGGGGCGCTGTAGGGGTTAAGTGTGACCTCATATCTGTTTCTAACTGTAGGGGGCGGGGCTTGACGTGTGACGTCATTGATTGTCTTTCCCTATATCAGGGAACAGACGATCAATGACACTGCCACAACGAAGAACAGGGAAGGTGTGTTTACACACACCTCTCCCCATTCTTCAGCTTTGGTGACCGATCGCGGGACATTGGCGGCGATCGGGTATGCGGGTCCTACGGAGCTTAAGACTGGGTCCCCACGCCTGGGCTTAAAGAATCACGTACATGTATGTGATTGTGCCCAGCCGTGCCATTCTGCCGCCGACGTATATCGGCGTGAAGGGGTCCTTAAGTGGTTAAAGAGACTCTGGGGTGGTCGGGAAGGGGTTAACTCTCCAACATCAATAAAAAACAGAAATATCCACTTTGATACATAAAGCATGCTTTCTAGACAAACATACATGAAATATTGTCAAATCTCTGTAGTAAATGTGAGCATCATTATCTCTCACCTGCCAAAGGCACAGTTGCAATCACTATTTTTGACGTAAAACTTTTGTCTTTGATAGATTAGTGTTGCTTACACTCATGTGCAGACAGACTTATCATTTAATGGCATTTTGTTCTAGGTCTCTGGGTGTCATTCTGTTTAAATTATTGATTCTCTGCTTTACAGAGATTTGGTGTTTTAGAATATTCTCCCCTTACCCTGAGCTGTTCTGAATGCAGATCCTGTGTATCAATGACTGTGGTGTACTCCCTGTACACATTACAAAATGCAGCTGGAGAATTCACTGCAGCAGCCTGCGCTCAATCACACCTTCTTTTCCTCACCATGGGAAACACAGTAAAAGCTTGAATAGCTTTTATTTAGTATTTAAAATATGAATCTGATGGCAGGTAAAATTTCTCCCTGGAAGGCTAGCTCTGATGGACGGGATCGTTGTGACTAATCCACAGTAATAAAAAAAGTTATATTGTAAACAATGTAATGTGAACTTTCGGGAAGAAAGTCATAAAGTATATTATGGAGGCTCCTTGGGGGAATGTCTCTTATTTTGCTTGTTTGCTCAGTTTAGTGTTCTTTGACAGTCTGTCCCAGATTATTGAGCCTGTAAGAGTTATGAAGTATAACGGCTACATGATTTATAATTAGTCTCTTTGTCAAAAGCATTTTAATGCATTACTTTACATGTTTTTCTCTCATTCTGTGTGCTCTACAAAAACTGTAGAAGTTAAACTGCAGTCCTGTAAATCTACCCCATTAAATTGTCAATCTGCAGCAATTGGCAGTTGTACATATTCAAAGAATGTAGATCAGCCTTTCTCAACCTTTTTACTATGGAGGACCCTATGAAGTGACCTTCCAGTCTTAAGGAACCCCTGCTAATAAATACAGTATTTACAGCTCACACTACATTAGTGCAATGGTCAGAGACACGCATGCTCTTTACATTTGTGGTAATTGGGAAGAATCCCATTGTGCAGATAGTGAAAAAGATCATTATAGTCAGTGGTTACTTATCTGAGGGACAGAAATTGTCCATTGCTTAATGTTCTGCCCACCGGGCTTCTATTCAGTTTACTTATGTTTATGTGCTTGAAATAACATGTGGAATTTTCTTGATGTACACCAAGCTAGTTCTATGCAAACACAGGCTTCACCTACTGTTCCCTTTCTGCTATAGCTTTGCTTGTTGTAGAAGTTACATATTGTATTCTCTCAGAATGTGTTAATAAAGTTGTTATTATGGGAGAATTCTCTAGAGGAAGTGACTCAGCTTTCATTTTAAGAATCTACAGCGACAGGAAGGCATGTTTTCTCCAATCTCTCACCATCACCCTCAGCGAGCTTAAAAAGTGAGTTCTTGTTATCACCTTCCGTCTTTACAGAGCATTGTTTCTTTAATGCATGCAATTGTTAATTGTTTTATAATTCTGTAGTTTCACCTGGTAGTTCCAATGAATTTAAGATCAAAGAAATAGTGTATCTGGAGTTTATGGAGCAGGTTTGTTTAGCTCTCTGTCCTAGAGACAGAACAGTGACATTTTTGCTGACCTCTAAAGTGAAAAGAAGACTGTACAGCCCGGTATTACGCAGTGTCCATACAGTCAGATACCTTAGATAAAACAGGCCTTCAGCAGGTAAAGCAGGGATAAGAAAAATCAGAAGAATATTCCTGGCGTCCTGTTGGTGATTGTTAAATCACCCTGCCAGTTCAGCTACCAACCACCCTGATCGGCCGACAGGAGGTGATCAAGTGCCTTACAACATTGCCAGGACCCTGAACCACCCTTTGGGACTTCCGTTGTGTCATTACCCAGACGATTGGTAAGCGGGTATAAACCCAACATCTTTCTTAGCACAGCACAGAGACTGCATGCAGACACATATTCCCCTTTCTACTATCAGAGGATGCTTGTTTGGAGCTGCCACTTTTATCCATTCTGTTCTTACAAACCACTACCCAACGGGATTTCCTAGAGAATTAATGTCTCACTTTTGATTGATTAAACCTATTCTCTTTACAAAGGGCCCCAACGTTTGCTAGCAGAAGACACTAGTACCCTTCATCTTAGAACTGTGCTCACTATACCTGTTAACCCATTTCATCTTTTTGTATTGTTACTTTCAATGGTGTTTGTGGCCCAGAAGAAGTTGACAACCCTTCTCTCATCCCTCTCAGCGCCTGTGCAATTGACATATAGATTATTATGCTTTATTTTCTATATATAAGTTTCCAAGTATTCTTTTCATGATAATATATTCAGCTCATTTATCACTACCAGTTGTGACTGTTTCTGGTATCAATCTATAGCCAGGATATTGGTATTTTCTTTACTTGCATTCTTGAAAGTGTTTGTAGAAATGTTTGCAGCCATTCTTGGAGTTGAGGCATAGAACAGAGAACCAAAAATCAACAAGCGATTCCTTCGGGGGTGGCGCTACACCTTCAAGTCCCATTTACATCTGAGCACTTCAATTAACATATGCTTGTTAAGGTGTGTTATGTCACATTAACATGCATTACACTAGGCAGCCTCTTTATTTCAGTGGACTGACTAATGCACCAAAAAAGGTGCATGTACCACAATTCAAGGTATCACATTACCATGTGATGCAGTAAGCTGCAATGCAATGCATGCACTGGTAACGTGCAATGGCACCACAGCACACTAACATGTTTTCCCATGCTTAAAGAACATGTTCATGACCCTTTTCTTTGAAAACTGATAAACACTTCTTGACTCTAATGGATACTTAGATTCAGCTGACCTACCTGAATATGCAAACTCTGCAAGTTAGAATTATATTGCATGAATACAAACCACGGCAAATCCTTCATGGCTAAGTCATAATTTATTTATTATTCAAAGTCAGCATTCCATTATGAATAAGGTGCTTTTTGTCATAGAAAACATTTCTTTATAATAAGGACTAATTATAAATCATTTATATGTTTTACTTCCTAACTCAATGAATGAAGCCATAGATCTGAGAAAGTCAGCACAAATCAAGTCATCGATCTGAAGTGAATTAATTTTGTCTGATAAAAGCTCTAGAGCATGTACTGAAACATTATTTATTTTGTTTGTCATATTAGTTGTTGTCATAGTTGTCATAGTTTGTGTTGAAGTAAACCTTTACTAATGTAGTACTAATGTGCAAATTTTAACCTGCAAACTCTTAGGCCACGTACACACGATCAAATTTATCTGCTGAAACCGGTCCGACGTCACCGCGTTCCCTGGACGAGGGGATTTTCATCCGATGGTGTGTACACACCGTCGGACGAAAATCCGGAGGAGACATGTCCGCTGAAAAAAGACTGTCGGACATGTTTCAGCGGACATGTCCCTCCGTGTGTACGCGGCCTAACAGAAGCCACCTGGGATAGGCAAGGAATAAAAATCTCCCCAGTGCATGGATGCAGATGGATCGAACACTGCCCCACTATGTTGAAAGTACAAAAAATGTTTAATTCTCTACTCTACATTCAGTCTATTTCTAGCCCTAGCTTCCAAAACACACAAAAAAAGATTATAAGGGGATTACTTAACTCTTCTGGATCAAAAAAGTTAAACAGAAAAGAGCTTAGACAATTAATAAACTTACTTTAGAAGACATCTTCATAAGAAATTAAAATGCAGCATTATTTATCTTGTTCTTAACAATCTATACATTTATACACTACTTAGATAGCAATTATACCATATAATACATTTAACTTCAAAATAATTATAAAAAAGGATTTTGAAGATTCTCATATGTCCTTTAAAAATGTAATTCTGAAAGAAACTGTTTTGGAGTATCAGACAAGACTGCAAATTATATAATTATTTCTTGATATGTTTAGCCTATCCAGAAGGAATCAGTCCCCAAGGAAGAACAATGTAGCTAGATTTTTGCCACTCAATCTAAATTAGAGAACAAAACGATGGCTGGACATTTTACCATCTCAATCACACAATAAAAGACATTGTAAAATAAAGTGTATCAAAAGGCAAACCTTTTTTTTCTTAGTTTTAGATAGATGTGGCTAGGGTAAGTGCCAAATTTGTATTTTTGTTTGTGTCTCTGCTGGGAACATTCACCCCTTTACATGTGCTGGTGCCCATTATTACCAAATCAGAAAGTGAAGAAAAATCCACTAGGGCTTTATTGGAAAATTACATTTTGTTTCCCCTCTTTGCACAGCATTCATTGGAAAACATTTTACAGGTCACAGTGGCAGCATTTTACTGGCAGTCCAGTGGTGACAATTGCGGGGCACAGTGGCTACAATTGCTGGGCACAGTGGCTACAATTGCTGGGCACAGTGGTAACAATTGATGGCACATACAGGTCACAGTGGCAGCATTTTACTGGGCACATTGGCGACAATTGCGGGGCACAGTGGCTACAATTGCTGAGCACAGTGGTAACAATTGATGGCACAGTGGTAACAATTGATGGGCACAGTGGTAACAATTGATGGCACAGTGGCGACAATTGATGGGCACAGTGGTGACAATTGATGGCATAGTGGTAACAATTGATGGCACATACAGATCACAGTGGCAGCATTTTACTGGGCACAGTGGCGACAAATGCGGGGCACAGTGGCGACAATTGCGGGGCACAGTGGCTACAATTGCGGGGCACAGTGGCTACAATTGATGGCACAGTGGTAAAAATTGATGGGCACAGTGGTAACAATTGATGGCACAGTGGTGACAATTGATGGGCACAGTGGTGACAATTGATGGCACAGTGGCTGTGTTTGATGGCATGGCACAGTGGTGACAATTGATGGCACAGTGGCTGCGTTTGATGGCATGGAACAGTGACTGCATTTGATGGCAAGGCACAGTGGTTGCGTTTGATGGCATGGCACAGTGGCTGCATTTGATGTGCACAGTGAGGCTGCAATTGTGTTTTTTTTTTGTTTGCGCCCCCAAAAAATTTGGAGCACCAGCCGCCACTGGTTAGGGATGCATGCTGCATCCAGGGTTGCACATTTGTCCCTAACTGCAGGGGTGCGGCTACACATGAAAAGTGAGGGCCACTGTCAGCATGCCATTAGTTTAAATAGACTGAGCAACCACTGCTTTTTGCATCTGCTGTATTTTTTAGCTGCAAGAATCTGCTGTGAAGCCTTGTTAAGGAGCACTAATGGTACCCAAGCAATTTTTTTATCATAAAATAGTTATTTTATTTACTATAACATTAACATATTTTGAATTAACATGTCATGAGGTGGTAAAAGTTTTGTAGTCGTTCCTCAAAAGTAAGGTCCTCCACCCCCCTTATTAGCTTCATAGCCCTTCTCTGGACTCCCTCCAATTCAAGGACATCCTTCCTGAAGATTAGTGACCAAAAACTGAACAGGATACTCAAGATGTGGACAGACCAAGAGTTTTGTAAAGTGGTAGAATTCTACCTTTTTTTTTACCCTATTTTATGCATGATAGTAGTCTGCTAGCTGTTTAGGGATGTTTTGGGATGAGTTTAGAGTTGGAGTCGAACTCATGTTCGACTCGAACATTGCCTGTTCAGCGAACAACGAACAATTAGGAGTGTTCGCGGCAAATTCGAAAAGCCGCAGAACACCCTGTTAAAGGGAGAAATCTAAAGTGCTAATTTTAAAGGCTACTATGCAAGTCATGGTCCTAAAAAGTGTTTGGGGACCTGGGTCCTGTCCCAGGGGACATGTATCAATGCAAAAAAAAGTTTTAAAAATTGATTTTTTTTTCAGGAGCAGTGAATTTAATAATGCTAAAAGTGAACGGCTGTTCCGACGTTTGCATGGGGATGCGCCCAACTTTTGGTGGTTTATCTTTACGCCGGGAAAAAAACGCCTTACGTACAACAGCGTAGATTACTGCGTCGGGCTTACGTACGTTTGTGAATCGGCGTATCTTGCTCATTTGCATATTT